>JAODAL010000252.1:0-358720 GCA_025379985.1 Phyllomedusa bahiana
ATTTTGATTGCTGAGTAAAAAAGCTTGTAAATTTTTCTCCCAAAATTTGCCCCTGCAAACAATAAAAAAACACTAACCGGAATGCTGATTTTGTTAAAAATGCCCACAAAAACTTTAAAAAAAAAGTGATCAAAGAGTCATATGCACCCTATAATGTTACTTTAAAAATGTAACTATCCCAAAAAAACAAGCCCATAGTCAGTGTATCAGAAAAAAAACAAAAAAAATGGGAATTTTTACCAAAAACACCCATTTCTTAGGCGCTTGTTCACAGCCAAGGGCCCCGAATTTTAAACTGGACCGAAGCAGCAACTTCGGCCTTTATGAAATGGGAAAAAATTCCAAAGTTGCAGTAATTGTTGAGCAAGAGAAAAAACTGCCACCAACAAAATTTTTTCACAGCCAGCAGCAGAAAAGCCGCGTTTTAATCCAAGGGGGATTGCCCCTAAGAACTGAAATTTTTTTTGAGAAAGGGGGGTGTTGTTTAAAATTTGGGGTCTTTTTTAGGGGGGTTTTTTTAAGTTTTAGCCCTTAGGGCGTCCGAAAACCCTGAAATGGGCTTAAATAAAAAATGTAATGAAAATGAGCCCCAAAAAGTCCGGAGGGGGCCTCTTTTTGGGGGTTTTGTGGTTGATCCAAATGGCTGGGCCACTATGAGGTCTCTGAAAAAACGGCAAAATCGGGCAAATTTTAAAAATTTTGCATTTAAATGACCCAAATTCTTCGTGTTCTTGTGAATAATGGTTTTAAAAATTTTAAAATCGCAAAGGGGAATTTGGAAATTTACCTCACTTTTTTTTAAATTCCTGTGAAACACCTAATGGGTTAATAAACTTCCAAATGCTTTTTTTGAAACTTTAAAGGGGTGTAGTTTTTTAGTGAAGTCGTTATGGGGGTACCTAAATACGGGCCCAATCAAGTGACTTAGTCGGCCCCCCCTGGCCCCTAAAAAAAATGTATATTGAAAATTTTTTTAAAAAATTGAAAATTCCCACAAAATTTTAAAGCCCCCTAATGTGTAAAAAAAAAAAAAAGAAGACATTAAAAAATTTTATCCCAAATTACTTTAGCATAAGGTAGTTCTAGTTCAAAAATTTTTTGTGTGAATTAATGTCTTCTGCAAAAAAATTTTTGAGTTTGAAATTGGTAAATTTTTAAAAATTTTTGCGATATTTGTATTTTTCACAACTAAACAAGGACTTTTTGGACCAAAATTTTTAATATCTTAAAGCACTGTGTCCGGGAAAAAACACTTGAATCCCTGGATAGGTAAAAGTGTAAAAAATTTATTCTACATAAAAAGTGACACAGGGGAAAAATTTAAAAAAGGGGCTCTGTCCGGGGGCCCAAAATGGCCGGAGTAGTGGTTAATGGAAATGTTTCTCACGGTTTGTTGACACTAACAGCCCGAGATATACAAAAATATGGGTGAAATATTATCTGCCAAGCTGTGTATCCAAACAAATGGGGGGATCTCTCGCCGGGGAATTTTTAAACCGGGTTAATATGTAATTTAGATTCTAAATTGCTTGTTGAGTCCCTTTAAAAATATATGTGTGTTTAGCGGCTTAGTGGTACTTTTCAGCAATGATATGTATGTAAAATTTTGAAAGGAGAATATTTTCCCCTAACCCATTATCCCCAAAAAAATCAATTCCCAGGGTACCAGAAAGTATAGTTTTTTGAATTGGGAACCCCCGTTATGGGGAAGAATTGACCCTCCTGGCTAGGTGCCATGTTATAAGCTTGTTAAAATGTGGTGGATGGGTTTAAAAACCCCAAAAAAAAGGGGGAAAGGTGTAAGGAAATTAGGCCTTGAAAGAAACTGATATTAAGGAGCAGTGATGATACTGTAAAAAAGTCTGTTTATAACGGTCTTGAAACTTTATTATTATACATGTTTCGTGGACTACATGTTTTTTGTATATTCCCCCCCGGGCCCAGGCAAGTTTTTGGTATTATTTCACAGATCTAAAGCTGTTTACTCAAGCAGCAATTAATTTGGTCTAAAAACTTGTTTATCGGCCCCCTTTAAATCGGGCCTGTCAAAAAGCCATGAAACCGCTTTGTTGGGGGAAACAGGTTTCTCCAGATGGATTTTCTCTCTTAAAAAGGTTGAATAGAAAGGGATTTTTTGTGCCCCCCCCCCCATTTGACATCCCCAGTAATAAAAGGGGGTAATTGGGGGGAGGGCACCAAATTTGTTATAAATTTTGTCCTTTCCTTTTTTAAAGCAAATCAGCAGTCGGGACCCAAATTCCCCCAAGAGCTGTGGGCGGCTTGAAATGGGGAGTGGTTGGGCATTTTAAAAAATTGATTTCCGGGGGAAAAAACCCGGTTTATAACATGGGAATTAAACGTCAGCTAAAACATTTTTACACTTTTTTCCTTTTTCCGGGAAAATGGGGTATTTCTGTAAGCGTAGATATTTTTGAATTTTCCGTTTTTATTACGAAATTGCATGTATGTATGTAACTATTGTACTTTTCTTTTTGTATTATATTAAACACTGTAAACTTGTTTCTAGTAAAGTTAAAACTTTAAGAAGTTTGGTTTTGTATGCTCTAAAAAACCCATGCTTTGGTTAAATGTTTAACCCTGTGATGTGGAGGGTTTAATGCGGTAGTGTTTTTTAACCTGCGTGTCAGTAAATGGTGTTTGGGGTATCTGAGCCTTCCCTCTGATTTATTTTTTTTATTTAATTAGTTAGGTGGGTTGTAGAGAATATTTTTTTGGGGGTGGACTGTGCTTGGGGGGTGATTTATGCTCAATTTGTACCTGAAGAAGGGGTAAATAGGATGGATTGAAATAAATCAATCATGTGTAAATGTGTAATGGGTAATGTGTATGTGACCCCCTTAAGTGCTCGTGTTTAGCAGTTTGGTGGAAAAAAAAAAATTTGCTGCAAATGTAAGAAATGAATCTTTAAGGAATGTCGCCAAAATCTTATCGTATGTTTTTAGAAGATTTTCATCAATTTCATGTTATTGTTCTTTTTTTCCCAAAAAAACCAAAAACCCCCCCGCAACAAATGGAGTTTTATCATCTTGAGAAGTTACAAAACGAAGTCCGTAATGACTTTCCTTTATTTGTTTACTCAACCTTTGGGTTTTGGGAAAGGTGGTAACTAAATCTTTATATGGGTCAACAAAGTGCGGATGAGGAATTTTTTCTCCCTGGCTGAAAAAATGTGAAGGGAGTCTCTTTTATTGTACTCCATAAAGAGAATCAAAATACCACTTTTATTGCGACTTTTTTGATGTTTTGGGTTATGGGTCCTTTCTCAGTTGTCCAAACAGACAAATAGGGGAATTTAGGAAAGGGCGGACACCTTCTTTTTTATTGTAGTGATTTCCTTGCAGGGGCATTCCACTTTTTAAGGGAAACAGCAGTACTTTGTGTATCCACCTGGACACCAAGTGGGGAAACCACCTTTAAGTAACCCTGATGGGTCACAAAGTTTTCATGTTCGGGCCCCCAAATGTTTCTGTTGTATAGGTTTTTTTTATGTGGGGCTGCATAACCAACTGGAAATTTAAAATAGCACATTGCCCTTTTCAGCAACCGTTTTTAGTTGTTTTGGATAACAATGATGAGCCCCCATTTCTTTTGGGTTTTTACTTTTTCAGAGCTTACATGTTGTTTATTTTGTTGCATGCCACAAGATTTACCCTCCTGAAGAAGTATTGGACAAGATCTTTATCACGGGGTTTAGAACAAGGAAACCGAAAATGCCTTCTAGGGCTGGAATAGGAGTCAGCCTTTTTTTTGACAGATCCCAAAACCTTTAAAAAGGGCTTCAGTTACTTTGTGTTTTTTGCTGACAAAAATAAAGTCTTGAGAGGAAGAGCGTTTTGACCCAAGTGCCCTCTTCTTCCCACTTGCTCAACTGAAAAGGGTTTTTTTTGCTTTTGTAAAACCGACGTTTACTGGGGGCACGAGAAATAGCATTTGGCATTTTTGATTAGTTGGTCCCTCCAGATCTTTTGGGATGAGCAAAAGGATAAGTAGTTGAAAATTTTCCCCTGCAACCATGGGGTTGTGGATTCACAACTTTTGCGCATATGAGTAGGGTCCCAATTTTTGTCCTGATTCCTATTTGCAGCTAAAAACAGGTCTTGCTTTTCTTATCATGGTAGTCAAGTTTCAACCTTTTTGATGAAAAAAGTGACTTTTCCAATATTGTAGCAAAAGCTGTTCGCTTTATTAATGCAAGAACAAGGCATGTCTAAAAAAAACTTTATGGAAAACATATCAATATGCTAAGAAATCCTAAAACTGTATATCTTACACAAAGAGAATTTATAACAGTAGGTAATGCAAGTGTAGGATTAGGATTAAGTCAACAGAGTTTAGTTGGCGGTTTTTGATTGGTCACCCTAAGATGATAGAATACTGATGGCTCAATAGTAGTGTTGAGCGATTACGTTGGCCATCGACATCGGTCGATAGTCGACCATCATCGACAAGATAGTCGATAGTGAGCAGTCGATTATGAGCGATGACCATTAAAGTCTATGGGAGAGCAACAACACCTTCATTCTTACACCCAAACAGGGCTGGAGAAGCTGGAATTAACCCCCCAACAACGTCAAATGGATACGTTGCTACATCTTAGGCAACAAAAAATTAGGTTATAAAAGCCAAAAGAAAAAAATCACACACCATTCATATCCTGTCTTGTATCACAGCATGCCCCTTTAAAACCTGCATGACCCACAAATTAAAAAGTGCCAGAAGGCAGTATGTTTGAACCATCATTTTACTTGAATGGACATTGAATTATCCCTGTCCTGGAACGCAGCATGAGCCCCAAAACCCGCATGCCCCCAGATTTAAAAGTGCCGGAAAAAGGAGTTTTTTCAACCACCATTTTAGTTGAACTGGACATTGACTATACCTGTCCTGGCCACAGCATGAGCCCCAACCTGCATGACCCCACATTTAAAAAGTGCCGGAAAAAGGAGTCTTTCAACCACCATTTTAGTTGAACTGGACATTGACTATATCTGTCCTTTTACGCAGAATGACCCTTAAATCTGTCTGACCCCAGATTAAAAAGTGCGGGGAAAAGGAGTCTTTCAACCACCATTTTAGTTTCACTGTGACATATACTGTCACCTGTACCTGGGGTAGCGCTTGCCCACTACGTATGATGTGCGGAGACCAATTGAGCTGCCTTCACGTGGTAATACTGGTGGGGTTTAAAGCTCTGTTCTCCCCAGTTCGCACAGTTTCTCGTTGGCATTCTTTTTCCTCAATTTCTTACTCAAGTGCTGGAGGAAGGAAAATTGTCTCTGTACTTTGTTCTCTGTCGTGCTCATACTGCAATGTCCTGATGAATAAACCTACACTATGGTCTCAGAAGTACTATTAAGAGATTGTATATTTACCAGCTATTTTGTACATGCAAGTTTTTTTAGGAGTTTAATTCTTGAATACACATTTTTTAAAATATAGGATGGAATCCACCTGTCTTTGTTTCTTCCTTTTTTTAATAGTATTAAATAAGGGTTGTCTCAATAAAGGGATTGTAGCTATGTTCTTAAGTTATTGCAAAACAAGTCATTTTTGCCAATATGTTGTCCTTAACTGTGTCTCTACCTATTCCTGTTTGACTGAAACATCACCCTTGAGACTATCTTGACAATTTTGTTGAAGAACAAATGTCTGTTAGAAACAAAAAATTTTTTATAAATAGGACCTGTAGTTTTGCTGCCATTTCAAAGCAGCATGACCCAAAACAATTATAAAAAGGACTTCTCCTGCCATGTTAACAAATTGTGGAGGGAGAGAAATGGGCGACTTAGAATGCCACACTTTCTGTCCAATAGGACCATGACTTATAGCTGTTTATACTCACTGCAACTTGGACCTACAAACCATTGACAATGCACGGAAAAAAACTTCTAAAGATAATAGTGAGTAATATGGATACTGGTCGTTGTCATGAATACTCCTTGCTGTCTTTTTACCAGTCTCCTTTCAGCAAAACCAGCAAAATGAACTGTTGGGAAAAGAGAGAATAAAATTGCAGTTAAGAAATGTTCAGTTTTAAAAAACATTTTATTCAAGAGGACCATTTCTGTGTGCATTGAAAAGCGAATGTGAAGTAGACCGGCAACTAATTCTGTGACGTCGGCAATTGGGGGGCCACAACATCGTTCAGAGATCCATGCCGGTTCTTTCTTGATGATAGTCATACCAGTTCACTCCTGTGATCTGTGGAACAAAGCCGGTGCGTTTGTCTGTAATGAATCACTCCTGCTGTGCTGAAGGGTCCGCTCAGTTATGACGCTGGCTGTGGGCAGGACAACACCTCTATGGCGTGCGCGATGGCGTGGCTCGGGCCATTCGTACATTTTGGATACCCAGAAGTCTTATTGGGTGCGGAACACATACTAAAACTCGGTGTTTGGAGAAGGCAGTAGTAGTGCACCAATGATCTTATGCATGGTCTCTGTGTGGTGGATGTGATGCCTCTGCATTGCATTCGTATGGTGAGGGGGTATAAAAAATGATTTGTCCAGAGTCACCATTAGGCTGCTGACTCATTGCTGACTGCTGGTGCTGCCCGCTGACGGCTCTTAGCTCTTACTGCCTGTCACGTCGTGATGCTTGTTACACCGTGACATTGGGGAACGTGAACTAGACGCAACAAGATGTCTCCAGTTGTTCATTCCAGCAAGGCTCGCCATTTCCTGCATTTTTACTCTCTATTGGGAGTGGGTGGAAGGAATGTGCTGAGTTTTTGTTTTGTTCCGGGGTATCCAGGAGGGTGGCTAACCAGTTACCTGATTTGTTCTTTTTGATGGTCTTTATGGAGGATCCATGGTTGGAGGAAATGGGAGCCATTCCATGCACTCATGTGTGAGATGGTGCATCGATTTCCACAAACTGCCCTCTGGGTCGAAGGTGAACTAGCAACTGATCTTCATCATCCTTCCCGCCGCCGCTAATTCGCGCCCAACCCTCTTTCCATGGCCCTGGACGGTCAGGTAACTTCGGTGGTCTAGGAATCCCTCCGCCTCCTCCGCTGCCTTCCGGCCACAGCTTCACATCACAGCCCTGATTGCCTGCTGATGAAGCACCTGAGACGGATGGGGCGATGCGCCACCTTGCACTTGCTTAGGACCCGAACCACGGCCTAAATGAAGACGATGTAATTGTGTGAAACTGTCGGGCTTGTTTGGTTTTGACGGAGAGAAAGGCTCCGTGTCAGCATCTGTGTCCGTCTCCTCCTCGTCGCTGGCGGGTAAATGTTGTTTTCAGATCGTTTTTTGGTCCATCGATCGTTCAGATTATGAATCTACCAACAATGCTCATCGATGACACATCGGCGCATTTGTTCCGCACTGACCATTTTGGGGTGCTTCTGAGCTCTATACTGGCCAAGGATGGTGCATGAGCGCTGGTTATGCCTCCTCTCTCGGTGGCTATTTCATCCCGAGGTCCCGCACAGCTGCTTGTCAGGCCGTTGTGTCACTTCGTTACTGCGTTAATGGCGTGCGCTGCTGCCAACACATCGATTGGAGCATGTGGAGGGTGGGATTCACTGCGTAGTTGCCAGTCAACAATGAGTCGTGTTGACGGGGATGGCCGAGTGTCGATGCATCGCTGCCAGCGGCGACGAAGATGGGTGGAACGGCGAATGTGCGACTTAGTTCGAGCCTCCTCAGGCAGCGGCATGTCCAGACACGGGTAGTCTTTAGTAATTTCCCTGGAAGACAACGGTTCATGTACTTGTGACAGGCAAGGGTGTGCTCTGCCTTCCGATCGTATGGGCCCGGCCACTAGATTGTTTCGACAAAATGTGATCGCCTCTACACCATGACTGGCTCTTGGTTACTGGAATCCTGCAGCGACCCCTTAGGGTCTCGCTTGCGGAGAGCGTCCCACAAGCTCTTGACCATGTGTTGTGGGGCTCGGTTCCAAGTCAGATTAATTTACATACGGCATAGGTTTCTCTGGGCACGTGATGCCACCAGAGGACCTTGGGGCGAACAAGAAACCATGCACCAATTCCCTGAGGTTTTTGAAGAGCGATGCGCCGAGCACTGAGAGCAACCGTCCACCCCCCAGAGACATCCCCCAGCTCACCCCCAGAGTGAGCTGTCCCACAGAGTTATAGGGCCTTGGCCGTGCCGTACAGTCCATGTTGTGTCGGTGGGTATGATGGACTTTTCCTGCCACTGAAAGAGACACACGCGCTTTGAATTTTTAGTGACACGTTGGCTGGCCAGCGCACAGGGTCGGACGGCTTTTTCTGGGCAATGAAATGAATTGCCTGTCTCGGGCATATGGCTTTGGGGGCAGGCAAGAGGGCCTTGATTGCTGGCAGGAGAACCCATCTGTGTACCCAGACGGAAAAATGGCACATTTCCAAGGCCCCAAAAGACTCGCAATTGACAACATTCAGGCTTGGGCTTTGGGATGGTTGTGGGTTTAAAGTGTTTCTTCTGCTCCCCAAACCTGGAAGACTGATGGTGGTGCTTGACTGGTCCGCGTCACGGCGTGCAGAGCGTCGTCATAATTGGCGGAAGGGAGAGAATGGGGTAGGATGCGGTCTCCTGGTGTCTGGTGGTGTGGTGGTTTACTCGGGCGACGGTGGAGGCTGTAAGCAGGAGGCTGTGATCCAGGATATTGACTCTGAGAAGACCTATGGGCAGCTGAGGAACGCTTGGTTGGTGGCTGGAAGGTGGTGGAGGCGGAGACTGAGGGTCTGTGGACAATGGTTGGAGGCTCCTCGGGGGCGTCGGTCTGGCCTTTTTTGGCCATTAATTGTGGTCCCCAGCCATTTAAATCTACATGCAGTCGCTGCATGTGATCTAGACCTGGGTTCCCCAACTCCCAGTCATCAAGGCACACCAAAAGGGTCATGGTTTTCAGCGCATTTCCCAGGATTTGGCAATGATCAAACTATTGATATCCATGTGCAGAATGCACTGACAATAATGACTTCACATGTGCAAATGATTAAGGAAGCCAGGAAAACAATGACATGTTGGAGTGGGCCTTGAGGACTTGGGTTGGGAACCTCTGGACTCAGAGACTATGCTTAGGTGGTCGGTTAAAACCTAAGGTTCTTGCCCTCTTACTTTTAAAGTAAGTTTCACGGTTAGAGGAGGCATAGACATCGCATGGTGATATTACAGAGGCTTGCTCAATGATAGGGCATGGCTTGATGAGAATCCTGGACCTTTTTCTTGACAGGTCGATACGCGAGGAGCGGGTGGTTGGGTTTTGCATCGACCGTGGTGGGGAATCATATCAGCAGTCTTCTGCGACACGCACCTCTCCTTTTTGTGGTCGGAAAAGTTACTGACACTACCCCAGCATCCATTCCTCTCGTCCAGTGTGTAAGCGCCACGTTGGTTCCAGCATTTGTCAGTCATAATACATCATCAAACACAGGTACGACTTCGTCGTCCTTGGACATTCTGATCCAGGAGCTTGCGGGCTATACATAGCAAGTGGGAGCATGGCGTTGCCGATTCCGTCCGGGTTTTGTGCGGAACTTTTTTCTGGTCACGGCTTCCTTCTATCCTCTGATTGGCATAAGTTAGGGGCGTCAGTGACAGAGATAATTCTCCTCTTTGGACCTCATTGACAGTCTTGTTATTTGCTTATGAACACACGCTTTTTGTCCATCATAAAGAGCGTCTTCAGAAATGTGATTATCCACAAGTGGTGGTACCACGAACGTTTGACATTGAGGGCTGTCCTTCATGTGTGTATAACGGATGCGTATGGTGATGCTGTACTGGACGACATTTGTAGGCCAATGACTGCCGGAGGAACGTGGAGGTAAGACCTGATGGATGCAGGTTGCATTAACCACGAGCGAAGGACATGATTGGCGACGACTGTTCGTTACTGATGCTTCACAGTGGCCCCCTCGACCAGCAGCGATGACTGGCTGATGGTCTGCAAACTGACAGATACGTCCGCGGCTATGCGTGTTGTCAGCCCAGCCAATGGGAAGGAGCACCTTACTCGTACCTATACACAATGTCCATACCCACCTCTTTTGCCTCGGACTTTACCACTGATATTTACGCTTCATGTTCATCGAAATATAAATTTTGAGAAGGATGGAAGAGTTTTGGAAAGCTCTACTCTTATTATAAATGAATTGGGCAAATCGCCAGCGATTCTCAAATCTATCAAAATCACTATAATCAAATTGCTGGATTAAAATATATCTGCACAAAAGTAAATCTATCATAACTCCAAGCTGGCCTGCGCAAAGTGAAATAAACGCTTATCTGAAATGTTTTCGAATAATAACAAGGTAGTTTTGGCACTTCATCAATTCACTGTGGAGACTACCAAAATTGGCTGGCATTCACATTTAAAGTGAAGGTGCCTACAAGGAACTTATAGCTGTTTAGTGAGCCATAGTGAAAAAAAACACAGTATACCTGATAATTCTATATCGGATATTAAAAGGTATTTGTTTGAGACCTATCATTACACCCTGTGGTAAACTACATCAATTGCATGGAATGGATTCAAATTTAACGCCAAGGTGGCATCTTCAACAAATCTGGACTGGGCAAAAGTGCAAAAAATTCACGTTTATCTAATGTATTCGATGAGCATAAATAAAACGATCATAATTTTTTGGCACCGAGCAACCTCTGTGATGACTACAAGAAAATATGCTGGATTTATAATTTTAACTGAATGGTGGATTATTTACTAACATATGGTTGGAATGGGCGCAGAATTAAAATATGAACACCTTCTGAAAATGTGTTTACTGATTATATAAAAGTGAGTTTTGGCTCATTATACCTAACAATGAGAACTGCTAGTTACAAGAAAAAGATTGTGTGATCTCACTAATTTAAGTTTCTAGGCCTGCCCATATCCAGGCATTATTTCAATCGAGAAAAATGCTTATTAAACTTTAATTATTTGCATGTGCAATGGTCTACCTCGTACAGTGATTGGTGAAAATTTATACTAGTATTCTTTATTATGAGCTTAGTGTCTGTGTTCACACGCGGGGCCCCCCCCCTCTGCTCTCCCCCCCGTGGTACTTTATACAGCGGTATGATGCTAACTTAATAATTCTTACCTAACTTCATAAAATCTTCCAATCACTAATCTAACTAAATTGTAAGGGTTCACAGCTCAAATTGTAGAGGTTTCTATGTGAAGAAATAGAATAATATATCGCCAGAGCTGTTTTGGACAACAAGAAGAGCGCAGTCTTCTGCTTCGAGAGGCTGAGAGACACTGAGGGATCTGAACTGGAAACGCTTGTTGCTATGGAAAAGAAGGAAGGTTTGGTCGTGTGATTTTTCCAAGCCAATCGCAACCATTAAACTCACCAGTCATGACGTCGCACACACATCTCACCCTGCTCTATTCATGTAATTGTTCTTGCCTGGCTCGCCAAACAAATAAAAGGAAAGCGCCAAATATGCCGCGTTCTTAATTGTTTGATTGAACAGATTTTAACCTAAATTATGCTTGTTATAAAAATTTCGACTCAACATTAGAATAACGTGCCGTTTTCTACTTTGTTGCCCGTAGTCGAATTATATTCGGTCAACACTAATCAATAGATCCATGGATGCCTCAACTGCGGCCCTCCAGATTGTTTGGAATCTACATACTCCATCATGCATTCATTATTAATCTATATATCAGTGGGTATGATGGGAGTTGTAGTTTCACATCAGCTGGAGGGCTGCGCAGTTTGAAGATTCCTGCATTAGATAATAGTATGGTGTTATTGAATTAGCTACTTAGACAATGCAATATATGTTTTTTATATAAGACAATCTTTCTAGTAAGCCTGTATAATTACAGGTGTCAATATAGATACATTAAAACCTACAATGGATCTTATTAATTTCGAGCCGTTTAAACAAAATGCACATACATTTCGTTCTGCACCAATCAAAAGTGAGTTTTCCATGTGTTCTATGGCCAGAAATTGCAAAATGGGTTTTGATTCCATACCACCTGGAATAAGTAACACTTACCCTACTAAATAAGCCAGCATTGTGTAAACATAAGAGGTAATAGTAAGCCACACTTTCTCATTTTCATAAGGCATTTACCGGAATAACAAGCAAAATTCTCACTGAAAAAAATTGGATTTTTTGTACTTACCACAATTAAATCCTTTTCTCGTGGTATACGTGTCATTGCGGGGGGGAAACGCCCTTGGCAGTCAATAGGCTCTTGCCTAGAGGCGGAAACTAGGTGAACCACAAACAGTGTTGGTTCCGCTGACGACAGGCTGCTTCTGGTTTGGTACAATAAGCCATGGTCCGAGAGGACTGCACCTTCCTTGAAAAAGTAAAGGAGGGAAAAATTTCCCGTCTGGGCCCAAAAGGTGAAGACTGCATGACCTTCAAAACAAGATTTGAATCCCACGGTTTGATAGGCCTATGAACCGGAGGGACGGAACGCGCGTCCTCCTGCAAAAAGGCCTTAACCGGTGAGTGGGAGCCCAGCTTGTGCTGAACAAAATCGAGAGACCAGACAACTGACTTCTCAAGGAGGAGAGGCTGAGCCCAAGCTCCAGGCCTGACTGTAGAAAAGACCGCACCCTTGGTGTAGAACATACCGAGAGGTGAAATTTCTGTGCTTCAGCCCAGGCAAAAAAGGCCTTCTGGGTACGGCAATAGGTGGATTGAGGCCTGCGTGCTCGAATCATGGTGCGTATAACAGAACCCAACCGAGATTTTAAGATTGCGGTTTCAACAGCCACGCCGTCAAAATGCAGCCGCGGTACAGTGGGGTGGAGCAGATGACCCTGCGAAAGAAGGTCTGTGCGTAAAGGAGGAGGCCAAAGAGCGTTTGCCAATAGGGCGACGAGACCCACGTACCAAGACCTGTGGCCCCAATCCAAGGTGACAAGAACGGCTGGTATCCTCTCGGACTTGAGCCCTCGAGGAAGAAGAGGCCATGGTGGAGAGAGGTAGATCAGGGCAAACTGACCCCAAGGCAAGACCAGCATATCTATTGCTAGCGCCAGGGGATTCCTGGCCCTGGCCAAATAACTCGGGAGCTGGAGATTGAGGCGAACCTGGGGTGGAAGGCGAACCGTTGTGTCCAAATATATTGGAGACCCGTCCCACCGAGTCAGGTTTTGCCTGCTGCAGAGGGCGAGAAAGGAACTGCGCAAAGGACACTGCCTTGAAGGCGGTCCTCAACCTGCCGAAAACCCGCATGCAATTGCGAAGAGTATACAGGGTGTAATTCAGAAGTAGGGAAATGTCTGAACGTAACTGCTGGACCTTTCTGGATGGAACACTCTGGACACCTGAGTGTCAATGAATCATCCCCCGAAATTCCATCCTTTATAATGGAATCAGACAGGGATTGCCGAAATTAACTATCTACCCGAAGCGCACTGCGATATCCAGAGTGATCCTGATGCTGACCAGGCAGGCACATCGAGATGGGGCCTGGACTAGAAGGTCAATCAGACAAGGAATCAAGCCCCTGATGCAAAGGGGCGCCAGGACCTATGTGAAGATCCCTGGTGCAGTTGTGAGGCTGAACTGAAAAATGCAGTGAGCCTACTGCAAAACGCAGGAAATGCTAGTGGACCTGGGAAATAGGGACATGCAGATAAGCATCCGATGTCTATAGCAGACAGAAAACGCTCTGCTCCAGAGAGGTTACCACTGACCAGAGCGTCTCCATGTGGAAACCGGGACCTTACACATACCGGTTGAGCTCCTTGAGGTCTGACATCGGCCCTACTGAGCTGCTCTTCATGGGGATCATAAAAAGGTTTGAATAAAAACCCTGAAAAACACTCGGGACTCGAAGACCGGCATAATCACTCTTTGAAGGAGGAGGGTGCGGATTGCCAGAAAAAACACTGATGCCCGAGCCGGAGACGCAGGCGAGAAGGAAAGCTGAAACTGTGCTGGGGGAGCTGAACAAAGTGAATCCTGTATCTTGAAGTGCCGACCTTGCGAACCCAGGTGTCGTCGACCTGAACTTGCCAGATCTCCTGGAACTGGAGGAGACGGCCCTCACCCCTCCCCGAGACAGATTTTCGGGTAGGTGGTAAGCCCTCAAACCAAAGCGACTTGGGGTAAGGGCACTTGAGCGCTCTGCGAGACCACCAGAATGATGCTGGTCTAGCTGAGGGGCACTTGGCTCCCTTGGAGCGGGGAATTTTCCCTCCAGCCAGCCTGTAAGAAAAGCCCCGACAGGGCTGAAACTGGGCGTGCTTTTTAAGCAAATGACACCGCGCTGGCTGGCTCTGAGAGGGGAGAATACTACGACCCCCTGTGGCCTGTGAAATAAATTCAACGACCGCCTTCCCAAAAAGCTTACCACCAGAGAACGGAAGCGCAACCAATAACTCCTTGAAGGCTGCATCCACTGACCAAGATTTCAGCCACAGGGTGCTGCGACTGATGCTCTAGCCACTAAATTGGCTGACACAAGTGGAGTATCACTGGAACTTCGAGGCTCCTGAAAGCTGGGAAGCGAAATTCCACAACTCCTTTGTAGAAGCTCCAGCTGACAGCCATTGCTGTAGCTGCTTTGACCAGATCATGCAGGCTTTGCTGACCCGCGAAGAAGCAAATGCAGGTCGCAGGGCTGCCCCAGCCCCAGGTGAGGTGGATTTAATTCATGCTTGAATTATTTGAACCCGATACTCGTTTCTTTCTTCTGTCCTAGCTGGGTTGAGGAGGATATATTAACCCATTGTGTGCTGCCTGAGGACGAAGGGGAAATTATATTTAACCTTGTAATTCGTACTGTAATGAGTCTATACAATATATCGGTTTCTCTATTTGATGTAAATTATTAATTATCTTTTCAGTGATACTCTAATTTTTGGAGATGCACTAGTATGGTAGATGCTAGTTATAAACTATTTTGAGTGGTATAACAGTCTTAACAAATATTCTCCAAAAAGATGGGAATCTCACAAGAGAACAGAGAGTGACTTTTGATCACTATATTTACTATTTTGCCATAGGCAAACTTAAACTCTATCATTTTCTATCTAAAAAAACACAAAACTTACTTTTATTATGTTAAACACTTAACCTCTATACACACACTATTTAAAAGCCTGATTTCTAACCCCTCAATTTATCCCTTTCTACTTCTGAAGGAATACTCCTTTTCTATTATCAAGTCTGGGGAAACACCACCCATTAACAGGAAAACCTTATATATACAGTAATGTACTAACTCCAGTAAGGGATCCAAGCATCCTACTTGGGCAGTCACCCTAATCTAATGGACATAAAACATATAAGGTTTCCTTGTGATACCCTCTGCAGTGGTGACACTTATAGACAGGGGTGAGAAATCAAAAATTAAAACGTCATGCCTGACCTCCCCAAAAAGTTTCCCCAGCTAAACTGGCTTCATAGGGGTTAGAGGTCTGGTCCCATATGGCCCTAAGCCATTTCCTTTTATATCATGTTAGGTACACACCCTATTTAGGTGCTCACCAATTAGCCATCAGAGAATCCACAAAACCCACTCCCCCTTCCACTCTCCTCACGCACACTGATACTATGGCTGCTGCTGCGCGCCACCATGCTCCATAAACAACATTTCTCAGACAAGTTCACCATCTCCATAGGGGGTTACGCCCTATCTTACCATACTGTTGCCGCTACTGTATCAATGAAATATCTCCCCCGACTGTATGGACGTCCGTCCAATTTCTCTCATATTATTGCGTCTGCGTGGCTCACCTAGAACGGACAAGCAGAAAATGTTACTTTCCCCACAGCACACTACCAGCTTTATCACCTCCTAAAACCCCCTTTCTCCTCCATGTCTAATAGCATATTCTTTGGGGGAATACATACTCCATTGTACTGTACACTTTTGTCTTAGTCTTTTCCCATAAACCACTTCCCCTTTATATCTAATATACATATTCATTTTAATAAAGCTGCAGGCCCTATAGTTAGCCCCCCCCCCCCCCCCATGCAACTTCACCTCCCACCTTCCCCATTTAAAGATTATTTCTTACATTCAGGCTATTTCCCCAAATTTCATTAGGTTACAATGGAGTATGCAAAAATGTTAGTACATTCATGCTTTATTGTATTTGCATACATTGATTGCATATATTGTATTTAAAGTTAGCACAAAATCTACGCAGTGATTAGAAACAATAAATCTTAATAAGTAGATGTAACATGAATAGATGGTAATCTAACTCCCGAGCTGCGTCTCGTCATAGCAACGTAAGTGTAAATATTATATGATTCAGTTGCTAACAACCCCCTCATGCACAGAAACAATATACATACATCCCAATTTGTTAAATAGAAACCGTGTCCTCACGTGATCAGTACCTATCATCATTGCAAAACACAGGGAAAATGAGGCACAAAGTGGGAGCAGAGGAAGCAGGAATGGGGGAGGAGAGGAAAAAAAAAAAAAAACCTATGTGAACTCGATGCTCCAATAGTGATATATTCAACCGTGCTATATACCACTGACCGTACTTAAATCACATATATTATCTTTCTTCAAAAATTATATAGGGAATCAGCAAGGTTAAATAAATGCTGAAAATGAAAAGCCTTCATTTAGGCCGTTGGGGTTCAATGTATTGAGTCTGTACATCCATTTTGCCTCTTCCTGCAACAAAACTACATCCAGATCGCCCTTTCTTTCTCCTAGCTTTTTCACACAGATGCCACAAAATTTTAGCACCTCTGTTTCACCATTGTGTACTTCCAAAATATGTCTCGCTAGGGGGGGGTGTCACCTCAAGTTCTAATAGTACTCAGATGTTTCGCGATCTGACGACGAAACTCCTGTATGGTTTTTCCCACATAGATCTTGGGGCAAGTACACATAGGCCCATAAATCACCCCTCTGGTTTTACAGTTGATGAATTGTCTTATCTCAAATTTCTCTTCTCAATGGGGTTAACCAAATTCTTTAGTTTTCCATATAAATGGACAGAATGAACAGTTGCCACAGGGATATGAGCCCACCCCCGAGACTGTAACCATGTTTTCTTTCCATCTCCCTCAAAATGACTATGTACAAATTCATCCCTAAGATTTTTTCCTCTTCTATATGTGACACTAGGATGTTTAGGAATCACCTCAAAGAATACTGGATCTGCCCTCAGAATGTGCCAATGCCTCTATCATCAAAGGTACCTATACCTCCATAAGTAAAATGTTGGGGAGGTCAGACATGACATTTTAAATTGTGATTTTTCACCTCTGTCTACAAGTGTCACCCGCTGCAGAGGGTATCACAAGGAAACCTTATATGTTTTATTTCCACTAGATTAGGGATGACTGCCCAAGTAGGATGCTTGGGATCCCTTACTGGAGTTAGTACATTACTGTATATATATATAAGGTTTTCCTGTTAATAGGTGGTGTTCCACCAGACTTGATAATAGAAAAGGAGCTATTCCTTCAGAAGCAGAAAGGGATAAATTGAGAGGTTAGAAATCAGGTTTTTAAATAGTGTGTATAGAGGTTAAGTGTTATACATAATAAAACTTACGTTTCAGTGTTTTATAGATAGAGAACTGATAGAGTTTAAGTTTGCCTAAGGCAAAATAGTAAATATAGTGTAGAACAGTCTTACACGCAGAAATTTTTGAAGTTTGAAAATGGGAAATGTTTCCAAATTTTCACAAATAAACAAGGATTGTATGGATTGTATTCCCTTCGTTTTATGGCGATACTATTAGAGGAAGAAAAAAAAACTATTGGAAAGGTCAGCACAAGTTCTGAAAGATTCTGTACTTCAAGTATTGACACATAAGGGTGAACCACTGAGAATAATCAGAATTACAAATTAATATTGAAATATATACTTTTCATTTGAAGCAGAGAAAGCATAATCAGTTTGTTGAAGATCTGACTGATTTTAAGGAGAACAAAGCATATTATTTCTCTGATATACAATAGGGTTTTGATTCGGAGATTTCATCTCCGGTATGGACCTCTCTGACCATGAAAGAAGAAAACGTCCGCCTTTTATACGTTCCCCCTATAGTACCAGATATAGAGGTACGGGAAGATAGTCTTATTGCAAAAATCTAAATTCCAACAGAGGAAATGAAAAGACGAGACCCATACCATCAGAAGGTCAATTTAGATCATCTGTGGACTCTGCTGCTTACTCCTCACGCTCAGCTCCAAATCAAACAAGTTCCCAATCTTTTTTAGAAGGAATAATTCAGAATCCTTTGGTACCCAACAATACCTGAAGGATCAAAAAGAATTGCCCTCTACCTCTGATTGTTTGATTATCATCTAAGAATCTATCAGAAGTAGAAAAGAGTATACTGAAAAAGGGTCTATCCTTTGTTCCGCATAACCATTTTAATTCTTTTGAATGGGTGAAAGATCTAAATCTTTTTGCAAGAAAATTAAAATGGAAAAAGTTTTTTAAGCAAAATGATGTGAAAAGATGTGTGGATCCAGGGCTTGATCTCGATGATGTGCCAACCAATGATGTTCTATGTTCTCTATTGGATGAAGGGGAAAGAGACCCAAGTAAAGGTCCCTTTTCTGATTGTAAACCCAAAAGTTTGAAATCACCTCTGATCACAATTGAAGATAATATTGATATTTTTCTCAAGGTGGTGATTGGGGAAATTGAACACATTGACAGTAATGTGGTCATTATGAACCACTATTATTATTGGGGTTATAGATGTTTAGATAGAGACCCTACAGATTTATTTCAGAAACAAACAGATTCTTGATCTTGCATTGGCAGAGGGTTTGATTGATAAAAGAATATCAGTTCCTTTATCCTCAATTTCCAACAATTGCTACCTTTTATGGCCTCCCCAAAATCCTTAAGTGCTTCAAACCCCTTAAATGTCACTCTATTTTATCCAGGAATAATAATCTGATCCAAAATGTGGGGGTATATTTGGATAAGGTACTTCGCTCATTTGTCCTATCTCTTCCTTCTTATATTCGCGACAACTGATTTACGTAAAAAATTGGATGACCTATACATTGGATGTCTATACATATCGTATTGATATGGAGTCACTATACAGCTCCATTCCACATGATTGTGGAATAAAAGCTGTGATTTCATCATTTTTGGAAACACTTGAGACCTCACAATGAATTTATTCTTAATCTGTTGGAATTCACCCTTACCCACAATTATTTCCTATTTAATGGGAAGTTCTTCCACCAGCTCAGCCATGGGTAATCCCTGTGCCTTATGTGAACTTGCTAATGGGCTGGTGGGAGAACACTATTGTGTTCTCAGAGACATATGGTTCATCTACTCAATATATTGACCTATGGTGTCGATATATTGATGACATCTTGGTTGTGTGGAGGGGTGACAGGAACCAGTTTGTTAAGTTTATTGAAGATCTGAATTCCAATACGATTAGTTTAAAATTTACCTATGAAATTGGTTTGGATCATCTGAATTTTTTGGATGTCGTGATTTCTAAAGTTAAGATAGGCACCTTTGAAACAACAGTACATAGAAAACCGACGGCAGGTAACAATCTTCTGAGGTGGGATTCATTCCATCCCTTTCCCCTTAGAAGAGGGATACTGAAAGGACAATTTCTACGTTTACGACAAAATTGTTCTTCAGTTGATCTTTTTAAAGAACAATATGTAACTCTCTGTAAGAGATTCCTTGATAGAGGTTATCCTCATAAAATCTTAAAGTTAGCCTATAGGAATGCATTAACAACAAATCGAACATCTATACTAATGTCGAAAAATAAGGAAGATAATTCTGAAGTAGTTAGAAACATAGCTACATATGATACAGCATCAGTGGAAGTATGTAATATCACCAAATTCTGACCAAATGATCCATTGATCTCAGATAGAATAGGAGATGTACCATCAATCACATTTAGAAAGGGTAAGTGTGTGGGAGACCACATCACCCATAGCCACTATGTTCCACCTCAAAAAGGTAACACTTGGCTAGATAATAAACCGAAAGGCACATATTGCTGTGCAAACTGTAGCGTCTGTGAATATATCAAAGTCACCAAGAATTTCACAAGTCCAGCAATTGATGCTCTGTTTTTGATTAGAAATTTTTTTAATCGCAAAACTAAAAATGTGGTATATATGGCTCAATGCGATGGTCCCTTGATATATGTTGGAAAAACTGAGAGAATTTCATAGGAGGATATTGGAACATATTGGTGATATTCAACATGATAGAGATACTTCTATCGCTCAAGATACGAGAATTGTACATTCATTGAGACCCTTACAAATTAGGTTCAATGTTATTGAGGTGATCCACCAAAATGTACGAAGGGGAGATATTGATAGACGTTTGCTACAAAAAGAGACAACGTGGATTAATCGTTTAAAATCAATGTGTCTGTTAGGTCTTAATGAGAATTTATCATTCACCTCTTATCTGATTTTGGTATTTACAGTATTGTCATATTGTGTTAAAACCTTTTTTTTTTTCACCCTTACTTTTTGAGTATTAATATTGTTAGGGTTATATTTATTTTATTTATTTTTCTTCAAAGTATATAGGGTTTATCGATTATTTTAGTATTTAATTAAAAGTGCACGGTTCTTACATAAAAACTTTTGTATATGGGACTCAAGATGGCAATGTTTACTGCCCATGTCTTTGCATTATAGGGCCAATCCGTGGAGTAATTAGGTAATCACTGTCTCGTATTGTAGTAACGTAGGATTTCGTCAAGTCCATTCCTGAGTGCGATGCCGGGCGGGGATAGATAGTGCTGCTCATTATCCTAGGTCGCATACACTACCGTGATAATGACAGTCTGATGGTGGTCAGGCGCAGGCGGCTTGAAGCCCCGCATGGCGCTCTCGTATTCGGGGGGGGGGGGGGGGGGGGGGGGGGGGGGGGGGGATACCATCGGTTCCTTTGGTTTTTACAACGGCGGAAATCATTATGCGATGGTTCATTCCCCCATCAGTTGAAAGGTGTAGGCCCTGAGGTGTTTTGTCGGCGCATTGTGTAGGCATTGAAATGCTGCGGTGTAGGGCGGTTTTGGTTTTTCCGCACGCCGCGGTCTACGTACAGCATAAGGCGGAAAATGGATACACTTATTGCAAGGCGGACGCAGGCACGTGAGCTACCTCCGGACGCCGTGCCCTTTTGGCCGGTGAGTAGTGCAATGTGGCAGATAGCCATTGGCAGTTATAAAAGGTATCAAACACAGGGGCGGTCTTTGAATCTTTGATTTGTTTAATAATTTATTAATACATTTGATACTGTGCCACATAAAAGTTAAGTAAAATGAAGAATGCTTGGACTGGGGGAAAATGTTTGCAAGTGGGTAACTGGCTCAGTGATAGAAAACAAAGGGTGGTGAATAACGGTGCATACTCAGACTGGATCCCTGTTACTAGTGGGGTACCGCAGGGTTCAATTTTGGGCCCTATCCTCTTTAATATTTTCATTAATGATCTTACACATGGATTGCACAGTAGAATATCAATCTTTGCAGATGATACTAAGCTCTGTAAAATAATCAACACAATAGAAGATAATGTTCAAAGGGATGTGGATAAGTTTGAGGCCTGGGCAGAGAAATGGCAGATGAGGTTTAACACAGATAAATGCAAGGTTCTGCACATGGGAAAGAAAAATCCATTCCATGATTACATGTTAAACGGAAAACCGTGGGGAAAAAGTGACACGGAGAAGGACTTGGGAATCCTGGTGGACAGTAAACTTAATTGTAGCAGCCAGTGTCAAGTAGCAGCTGCCAAGGCACACAGGAGGATGGGGTGTATTAAAAAGGGAATAGATGCGGATAAGTACATTATTCTCCCATTATACAAGTTACTGGTTAGACCACACATGGAATATTGTGTACATTTTTGGGCACCAGTTCACAGAAAAGACATTGTAGAGCTTGAACAGGTACAAAGGCAGGTAACAAAAATAATAAAAGGATTGGGTGGACTCCAATACTCCGAAAGATTAGTAAAATTAGGGTTATTTAGTTTAGAGAAAAGACGGCTTTGGGGGGACATAATAAATATGTTTAAATAGACTACAGCTCAATACAGAGATCTCTCTCAAGATCTATTTATACCCAGGACTGTATCTAGAACAAGGGGGCATCCTCTACATCTTGAGGAATTAAAGTTTCTACATAAACAGAGAGGGATTCTTTACTGTAAGAGCAATGAGACTGTGGAACTCGTTGCCACAAGAATGTTTCATGGTGAATTCACTTACTGCGTTCAAAAAGGGTCTGGATGCATTTCAAGAGCGTAATAGTAGAACAAGTTATAGCGACTAGAATTCTGCAGAATGGTTGTTAACCCAGGGATTTATTCCGATTGCCAGATTGGAGTCGGGAAGGAATCTTTACCCTAAAATGTGGACAATTGTTTTCTACCTCAAATGGTTTTTGCCTTCCTCTGTATCAAAACTCTAGCACAACAGGTTGAACGTTCGTCTTTTATCGGCCTTACAAACTATGTAACTATGTAATTAAATCAGCACAATAAATGCCGTAACATCTCCTCCCCCCCCCCAAAAAAAAGGCAGAATTTTTGTTCATCCAGCTACACATATAAGGGAATAAAAAGGAATCAAAAAGTCATATAAACCCCAAAGTGGTACCAATGAAAACATTAGTTCATCCCGCAAAAAGAAATAGCCTTTACACAAGTCCATGTATGGAAAACTTAAGTTCTTGCCATCAGAATACAGAGATGCATAAACATTTTTTACACAGTTTAAACATCTTGTGCTTTAACATAAAAAAATATAAATTAGATTTCAATGTAATCGTATAGCCCCATAGAGTAAAATGAACCCATCATTTGTACTGCCCACTGAACACTGTAAAAGATAAAAATAAAACACTATAAGGGTTGTTGTATTTTCTTCGTTTTGCCTCCCAAAAACATGTATTAAAAGGCCATCAAAAAGTCATGTGTCCCCCAAGATGGTACCAATGAAAACAACTTATTCAACAAAAAAAAAAAAAAAAAAAAAAAAATATTACATAGCTCTTAAACTTAAAAATAAAAAAAACTTGATGGTGATGCAAAAACGTTTTTAAAAAAAAAAAAAAAAAGTGTTTATTCTGTAAAGCGGTAAAACATAAAACTAAGTGAAGTTAACATGTTTATACTGCACGGTGACCGCTGTAAAAAGTAAAAAACAAAAAACAAACAACACACTACCAGGATTGCTGTATTTTGTTCATCCCGCTGCCTAAAATTGTCGATAAAAAACGATCAAAGTGTCATATGAACCCCAAAATAGTACCAATGCAAACCTCAACTTATTCTACAACAAAAACATCACCTTAATCCGCTCTATATACAGAAAAATATTAAAAAAAGTTATGGCTGTCAGAATATTACTTTTTTTGTTTAAAAGTAACAAAACCTAAAAAAAAAAACAACTCAAATTGATATTGTAGTATTGTATCGACCCGCATAGTAAACTAATCATGTAATTTATACTGCACGGCAAAGGCTTTTAAAATAGAACCAGAAAACAATGATTGAATTGCTATTTTTTTTCCCCCCATTTTCAGTGGACTGCATGAATTTCCTTAAATGTGTTGAATCCAAAATAGGGTGACTTCTAAAAGGTTTCACCTGTACTGGTACGTTGAGGGCTTTGCAAATGCGACATGGCACCAACCAAAATCTGCCCCCCAAAAACCAAATAGAACTCCCTCCCTTGTACACTCTGCCATGCACCCAAACAGCAGTTTACACCCACAAATAGGGGATTGTCAAACTAGAAAGAAATTGGGTAACAAATCTTGGGGTGTTTTTTTTTCCTAGGATTTGTTAAGAAAATAAAACCTTTTCAGCTAAAACTGATTACTGGAAAAAATAAAATTTTTCATTTGCACAGCCCCCACACCTGTGGGGTTGATATACTCACTACACCCATGGATAAATTCTTTAAGGGGTGTACTTTCCAAAAGGTGGTCTTTTTAGGGGTCTTTGTTAAGTTTTAGCACCTTAGGGTGTCCGCAAACTTGTAACGGTGCCAAAAAAAATCCTAATAAAATGAGACCCCAGAAGGTACTCCTCCCATTTTCAGGTTTGTGGTTGAGTCAAGTAGCACACTATGGCCATACATAGGATCTCTGAAAAAGGCAGAATTGGGGAATATTAAGTTGAATAATGGATAAAAATTGAAAATCTGCAATTTTGACATTTCACTTCCACTTTAATTCTTGTGAAACACCTAGAGGGTTAACAAACTTTCTGAATGTGATTCGGAATACTTTTAGAGGTGCAGTTGCTTACATGGAGTCATTTATGGAGGTGTCTAACGTAAAAAAAGGCACTTCAGAACTGGACCCATAAAAGATGTGTTGCAAATTTTCTTGAAAATGTGAAAAATTGCTACTAAATGTATAAGCCCCTAATGTGGTTAAAAAAAACAAAAAAAATTTAAATGGTGCCAACAGAGTAGATGTATGGAAGATGCTAGTTTTAAAATATTTTGTGTGGTATAAGGCTGCGTTTACACGGCAAAGACAAAATACCGGTCGGGAAATCGACCGGTATTTGGTCTTTTTTTGGGCACGAAGGGGGATGGCTTTTGTCCGTGGTTTGATGATTTAAGCCGTGCCCCTTTGCAACCACATGTTCATGTTCTGCCCGAAAACCAGGCGGAAGAATGAACATGTTGTAAGTTTCTTGGAACGCTGGCGGTTTCAAAAACCGTTTGGCGGAAAGCCCGTGGGGACTGCTGCATGGATTTTCTATTAATGTCAACGTAAAAGGTTGCAAATCGGTTTACAGATGGCTTTCAAATCCGAAAACCGTCTGTAAAGCCAACGGAAAAGCTGTGCTGTGGGGACAAGCCCCATGCAGCCATGCAGAAATTTTTTTTTACGACATTTTGATATTTTTCAAACAAATTTTGGTCCAAAACAATCCTCATTTATTACTCACTTAAAGTACAATTTGTCACAAGAGAATCTCTGAATCACATAGCTAGATATCAAAAAGTTATTCCCACATAGAGACACGTTAGATTTAAAAAATGGGGCTCTTTCAGGAAGGTCAAAACTGGCTCCGTCAGTAAGGGAATAAGCACACCATTTAAATTGTGTTCTTACGTTAAACATAAGAATTTTGGGCAATTTCTTTTTTTTAATTTTCCACGTCACTAGTATTTTGAAGATTATTTTAAAATCTGTATAAAGTTTTCACTTTGACCACTGAGGCCAATAATAGGCAGACACGCCCTGCACTGTAGAATTCACTTCTTAGCAGTCTCCTCATGATCAGTATTACAATAAAATGAGACACAAATGTGAAGAGTCCAGCAAAAGTCCAGACAGCACTTCAACTTAAACGGTGTTTTATTCCCAATAGTGCAACGTTTCAGCTCATATCTGAGCCTCTCTCAAGCTTGAGAAAGTTTTCAGATATGAGCTGAAAACGTTGCACTATTGGGAATAAAAGACCGTTTAAGTTGAAGTGCTGTCTGGACTTTTGCTGGATTTGGATTATAGCCGTGGACTGGGCTTGACTTGCAGTCATTTATAAATTCCGGTGCTGCTGCAATTTTTCGCTATATAACAAATGTAAAGAGAACACAAGATCTACCATTAACAATATGTGACTGTCACCGCAACTTCTTCCCCTCCCTACACAATTACTTCATCCCAGGTCACAGAGAATGTTTCAAACACTTGGTCATAAAAATCAATGAGTGTTCGCATTGGCAATACATTCCCTTTGAAGGCCAATTTTCCAGCCACGGCCTGTTCCAGCCACGGATTTCATGAACGAATTAACACCATCATAGAGACATAAGATATCTTGTCAGTTTGGGTCATTAGACCCATAGTTGAGTTGGAATTTGCAGCTGTAACACAGGAGCAAAAATGCTTGGCGATTTATGTTTATGCATATATTTTATATGTTTAACTTTAAACCAGCACCATAGAAATCTAAAAAGATAAAGATCAGGTTACGTCAATAGGCTATATAAAGAAAAACACTAGCTAAACATGCAGTACTTTCCTTCCTCAATGTCCGAAATTATTAATATACCATACATATTAATGCCAGAAGACACACACCTATTAAATCAAGTAATTTATTGATTTATTATGGATGTCCGAGGAGGCAAAGTGAGGGCTGGCTCCTCACATCTCCTGCACCCTACAAAATTCAATTTCTGCTCCTCAGTGTCAGGTCCCGCATGTACACACAAACAGAAAGTGCCCATTCCCTCCCTCATACATATTTGCACAGATCTAACTAGCTTTTTAAAGATATTCTTTTTATCCTGTGCAGCTTAGTTGTAGTTCTGTTACTGCAACACATCCAATTCATCTTGTCCCCATAACAGTGACCTATGGGATTGATGCACATCAGGGCTGGGTGAATAGTGGAGAACCCCAAAATGGGAGAGGGACCTTGTCACCCAGATCCCAAGTGCTTTATTGCACTTTAAGACTGTTCATTATGTTCCAGAACCTGCCCTGTGCTAGTGTGGTACAAGGCCCCTTCCAGCAATAGTTAATAATATTAAATAAAAAAAAAAATATATAGATAATTTGTCCTTTGTGATCCAGCGTGAATCCTGCCGCGGAGGATCCTGGGACTAGAAGCTGGAGATGGTTTGGAGTCCTGAAAAAGAGAGGGGGGAAAAACAAAACAAAAAAGAAAAAACAAAAACAGGCTACCGATGAGAAAATAGTAACAAAGTCTCTAAAGAGGGGTTTTGGCCCTGCATCTCTGAGTTGTTCATAGTTCCCACAATGGGAAGTGTCTTATCAGGGTCTGTCCAAATCATCGTCACTAGAGGAAGAATTCGCTGGCATCATAGGGTCATCAAGCAATGACAAATGTTGCTGTGGAGGCTCATAGCCAGGTAACTCATCACCAAATGTAGGTCCTTGAATTCTGCTTGCAGACGCTGAATGCAGTGAGTGGAAACGGGGTAATCCCATCCCTCCAAGTCCAGATTGGTGCAGCATTCCTCCCCCTGCTGCCCCATATATAGCCCGCAGTGAATTAGCAGTGGGGTCTGGTCTAGGGTCCCGGGAAAAGGAATGAGAAGAGTCCCCAGTTGTGTGCATCACAGGTGGCATTATGATCTTGGAAGGGGGACGTTTCTTCCTCTTTTTAGAAGATGTGGGAAGGTGTTGAGTATCAAATGTAGTCTCTGGAAGAGAGGACTGAAAAGAAAAACAGATATTGAGCAATGGCATTTCATAGAGACTATGTACATTACACTAAAATTTACCCTTGTAAGATCCTCAGTCGCTCCTCACTTGCTTTTTTTTCTTTTTTAAAACAGCAGTTCAAGGATGAGGAGCACAGTTTGTTGTCTATTGCTAAGAAATTAATGTGATTTTAAACGGCATGTAGTAAACTGCGGGGAGACCAAACCTACACTTCAGCCCTTTAACGCACCACGACACAACTGAACATCATAGCATAATTAAGAGGGTATAGTGTGGGCTCAGGTGCCAGATGTTAATTACAAGCCCAGCATCTATGCTGTTCTGTCACCCAATCATCCCCTTGTGACAACATTGCAAGGTGGAGTGTGTGATGAGTACACAAGTTCAGTAGTATGTCTCCTAGCCATGAAACGACTGCATGTTCAAAGCTTCAAAAATATCAAATAAAAACAACCTCTTTTCCCCAACAGGACTGTGGTTTTTTACATAATTAGTGGCGTCATGAAGTCCAGTTTAATACAATATCGTAATATTAAAATAAAAAAGTGATTGCTTTTAGATTCTGATGATGCATCAGAATCGTACTGTTCTGCAGGATAAAGTTAAAATGTCATTTCAAATAAAAAACAAACCCTCCCACCAAACCGCGCAATAAATTTTTTCCAATTCCATAAAGCTATGTTCACACGGCTTAACTGCGGGACGTAATTACGCCCCGCAATTACGCCGTGTGGCTGGGGGCGGGAGCAGGGGGCCGGCACCTCGCCGGCCCATTGACTTGCATTGCCAGCGGCACGTATGCGCCGCTGGTAATTCACATGTCAATTATCTCCCCCCTCGGCGTATTCGCCGAGCAGGGAGAGGAGACGTAATCCATAGTTCTCTATGAGAACTGTGGATTACCGTAGTTACTAGGACGTATTCAGCCCGTAATGTGCGCACTCCGGTGCGTAAATACGGACTGAAATATGTCCAGGATATTGCCGTGTGAACATGGCCTTACACTAAGAATGGCTTTCTGCTCCCTCAGTACATTATATGGTGCAATAAATGGTACCAATAAAAACTACAATTTGTCCCATAAAAAAAAAAAAGTTAAATGAAAAAAAACAAAACAAAAAAAAAAAAAAAACATACGCCAGACCCAAAAGGGGTTGTCTCACTACAGACATTGATGGTATATCACTAGGACATCAATGTCTGGTACGTCTTACTTCTGGGACTCGCACCCATTAGACATGAATGTCGTATCCTAGAAAATACCATCAACGTCTGAAATGAGACAACCCTTTAAGAGGATAGCGGTATACTAAATCAAGACTACTGTATATACCAACAATGAAAAGTCCAGCTAGTGCTAAAGAAAGTTCCAGCTCAGTCTGTTAAATTCCATAGGAATGTTAAACTGTTTTTCTTAATTGAAATTTTCCATAGAAAGAAACATTACAAAGTCAAAACCATGTAAAATATACAAATATTCAGCAGACCGTACCCTCTTTATATTTATAAAGTTTCAATACTCAAAGTATATTAACATAAATTATCACATCTACTGTCACAACACAGGATATGGAGTCACATTATTATGGATAAAAAAGCAATTGCCTTAATGTTTAAAAAAAAAAACAAAAAAAAAAAAAAAACAGACAAGACATCTGCCATCTAAACCAGTCATTCTACACCCAACTTATAGCACAATTGAAAAATTCAACAGAACACTTTAGAATTCTATTCTTGAACATGATCTCCAAAACTACCCAGCTTATATGCAATAGATGTATTTTTAAAAAAGAGGGGAAAAACAAGGACACGAAATAACAAAGACAAGACTAGACACATAAGGCGATCGAAAAAGGGGAAAAACTGGAATGCAATCACCCATGACTTACTGTCTATGTTGGTTATGTTATACCATTTACTATGGCACAAGCATCCCAGTTAGACCATATTGTATCAAATTTGTCCTTCCTATCGTTCAGGAGTCATATATTTCCTTTGCCGCACATCCATGATCCTCTCGAAGAGATCTGCTCTGGCTGGAGGGAGGCTACTTCTCCAGTTTCTTGAGATTAAGCATCTCGCAGCTGTAAGTACATGCAAGGCAAGTTACTTAGTTCTTGGACCCATCTGCTGTGGTATTAAACTCAATAAAAACACCTTCGGGTAAAATGAAAACTTGGACATTCAGTACTTCTTTGAGAAGTCGTTGTACCACTCGCCAAAAAGGTTGAATCAATGAGCACTCCCAAAAAATGTGAAACTGTTACACCCCTCCCTCTCAAATTACACCTCAAACAATGAGCTGGAATATTTGGATTAAATCTGTGTAACAAGGAAGGGGTTTTTATGTTTTACCAAAAATTTAGATTTGTATTGATTTTTTTTTTTGTGCAGATTGGGATTTGGGAAACCCTTTTTCCCAAAATTTAAAGCAAAAATTCCTTTAACCCCTTTTAACGCCGGAGCCAGTTTTGGCCTATCTGACAGATTTCCCTTTTTTTTAAATCTGTCTGTGTCACTTTATGTGAGAAAAAATTTTTGCACTTTAATCTATCATGTGATTCAGAGATGTTTTTCATGACACTTGTGCTTTAAAATGTAAGAAATTTTGGTCCAAAAAAATGTGTTTATTTGTAAAAAAATCGTGAAAATTTTCCAATTTTAAACTTCAAAATTTTTGCATGTAGACATAGTTAAAACCCAAAAATGTTTATAACTAGCTTACCATATGTCTGCTGTATTAGGATCATTTTTTTTAAATGTCTTTTTTTTTTTTTTTTTAATTGGGGGGCTTAAAAATTTATTTAAAAATTTTTCAAATTTTCAAGAAATTTGCATATAATTTTTTTAGGGACAGCCCTGTTTTTAACGTGACTTTGATTGCCGTTGTTAGATACCCCCTTAAGGTATTCAAAAAGCTTTTTGGAAGTTTATTAACCCCATTAGGTGTTTCCAGGAATTAAAGAAAAGTGGAAGTAAGTTTCAAAATTTCACTTTTTTTTGCAGTTTTTTTAAATTTTTTTACTTTTCAAGAATCGGAAAATTGATCAGGGAAATGCAATTAATATTGATTCCCCCAGATTCTCCCGTTTTTAGAGATATCCCATTGTGGCCCTTTGTGAAATTTTTTGGCCAACCCAAGCCCCGGAATAGGAGGGGCCCTACTGGACTTGGGGTTCATTTTCAATACGTTTTATTTGGGGGCCCATTTCATTTTTGGGGGGGCATTTTAAGGTGCTAAAAATTTAATAAACCCCTAAAAATACCCCATATTGGAAAAACAAACCCCCTTGGAAATACCAGGGGTGTGTGAGCATTTCGACCCCAAAGGTGTGTCAAAAATTTTTTTTTTGATTGGTGTGAAAATGAAAAAAAAATTTTTTTTTTCCCAATAAATCTGCAATTTTAGCTGAAAATTTTTTTAATTTTTAAAAAGGCACCCTGGTAAAAAAAAACACCAAAAACCTTTTTAGCAATTTTGTAAAGTTGGGGAATACCCTCATGTGGGTGAAAAACTGTGTTTGGGCGAATGGCAGGGGGGTATAAGGGAGGGAGCATTTGGTTTTTGGAAACGAGATTTTGGTGGGGCCCCATGTGCATTTAAAAGCCCCAAAGTACCAGACATTTGAAACCTTTCCCCAGAAGTCACCCCATTTTGGATTCAGCACCCTCATGGATTTTAATTGGGGTGATTGTACTTTTTGGGGTGAAAGGGGTGTTCCAAGTGTTTTTTTTTTTTTTTTGCAGGGGGTTATGTGGGGGGAAAACGCATTCCCGCCTTTGTTTTTTGGGTTTAAAAATTTTAATTCGCCGGCAGTAAAAATTTTGACAGGCTTTATTTGGGGGTCGGTAAAATTTTGCAGATATAGATTTTTATAGTTTTTTTTGTTTTATTACTTTTCCAAAAATAAAAAATAGGTCTATAAAAATTGCGTTTTTATGTTGTGTGTTCTGATGCCATAAACGTTTTTCATTTTTTCTGTTTAGGAGTGGTTATGGGCTTGTTTTTTGTGGGATGAGTTGACTTATTAGTCCCCTTATGAAGGGCATATGCCCCTTTTGATCACTTTTTATTAAGGTTTTTTTGAGGTTTTTTAAAAAATACAGCATTCTGGTAGTGTTTTTTATTTTTTTTTTAACGGTCGGGGTGCAATTAAACTGACTACTGTATTACTCAGCAGGTCATACGATTAAGCGATACCCAAATTTTATATTTTTTTATGTTTTACGGTTTTACACAATAAAAAAAAATTATTCAAAAAAAAACACTTTTTTTCATCGCCATAGTTGAGAGCCCTACTTTTTTTTTTTTCGTGTACGGGGGTTGTGTAGGGGGTTGTTTCTTGCGGGGTGGATGCCGTTTTTATTGGTATCATTTTTGGGGGGACAAGACTTTTTGTTCAGTTTTAAAAGGGTTTTTTTGGAAGCAGGGTGAAGAAAAAAACTGCAATCCCTGTAGTGTTTTATTTTTTTTTTAACAGCGCTACGTGCAGTACCCCTGACCGTTAGCTTTTCTCTGGGTCGATACGATTACGGCGATAAAACCATTTTTAGATTTTTTTAATTTTTAAACACTTTAAAAAAAAAAAAAAATAATAAATAGGTTTTTATTGGTTAAATAATATTTTTTCCTCGCTGTCTTCTGAGAGCCTAAATTTTTTATTTTTCGTTTTTCAGAGCTCTGTAGGGCTTTTTTTTGCGGGTGAACTGAAGTTTTTAAATTTGGGACAAAGTTTGGGGTTTATATGAGTTTTGATTTCTTTTTTATTCATTTTTTGTGCTGCAGGTGTACAAAAAATCGCATTTTTGTGACTGTTTTTGTTTTTTTGGCGTTACCGAATGGTTAACGTGACAGATTTATGGGTGGGTCGTTTGCACGCGGCGTATAAAATTTGGGTACTTTATTTTTGTCTTTTTTGAGGCGATTGGTTGTAAAGGGGAAAGGGAGGGTTTTGTGTTTTTAATTTTTTTTTTTGTGTTTTACTTTTTACATTTTTTTTTTTTTCCCCCGTGGGGATTTTTTTAACGAAATCCCCCCGGGGGGAAAAACAATGTTTTGATTGCTGTTTGAAAAGGGGAACTGGCAAAGCGTTATGCTGTGCACAGGTCGCCATGGCAAAATTGACACCATGCCCACAATGCATTGGGGGGCATGGTGGGGGTCACAGTACCCGGAGCTTCAGAAAGCTCAGGGGGGTCCCGGAACAGACCCGGAGCAGCATCCCCGCCGCTTGCTGCGCCGGGTCGGGGCAGAGGGCTCCTCCCGCTGCCCGTGCCTTCATTATCGCCCCCATGACAGGCTGCGGTAATGAAGCGTTGCTCACTCCCGGCCCCGGGGGGGGTACAGCATGCGGCCCCCCGGTAATTTACCGTGGTCCCATGTTGCGATCGCGCACGGCTCGACCCAAGCCCGCGCGATCGCCAGGACGTTGATAGTCCATTTGCGGGAAGTTTCCGCTAGGGCGTTGCATAGTCCATTGTGGGGAAGGGGTTTAAAGATATAGAACACCCAAAAACCCTTTAGCAGTTCTATGTTTAAATGGATTATCTAGAGCCACTAAAATTTGATAGATATCCGAGATAAGACCCTTGGTAGAAGTGCTTGTCCTGCAGAGATGTTCAAACCTTGTCATCATCATAGATGTAGATACCTAATCTGTTTTTAAGATAGGTCTTAAAAAATGACATATTTGAAGGTAGGAGTAATGACATGATTCTGAAATATCAAACTTTGACTTAAAGGAGTTGTCTCATTAAAAGCTTTCAGCCTCTGTCTGTGGCTGGGAGTTGAATTGAGGGGCGTGCTAGCTTGTCTGCCTCTTCTCCTCCCTCTTCCCCCCCTCCCCTCAGCACACAGGCAGCTCTCCATAACTTCTATACAGCAGGGGGGGGGGGGGCAGGGGGGATGGCTGCCAGTTTTAACCCATTGTGTGCCTGCCGAGATATTCAGCAGGCCTGTAGATCAGCTGTATTAAGGCGGATCGATGAGTGTGGCGAGGTCTATGATTGCTAATAGCAGAAAAGAGGGGATGCAAGTGTTCCTATACCCTCTGCTTAGCATACATATCTCCACATCTCCAGCAACAAACAGACCCTGTCAGAACAGACACAGAGCAGCTGGGAAGTGTTACTATGTGTCACTAGTACAGCACAGCATGAAACTGTTCACAAGCCTCCCTGATCTGTTATAGTATTATTATAGTTACAGCTCCAAGACACATCATGATTATATTAACAACAGGTCACTGCTGTCACATCTATCTGTGTAGAGAGCAGGAGGAAGCAGGCACACATAGGGTTAATCCAGGCAGCACAGACACAGAAGCCAGAGTCCTCCCTCCCCCTCCCTCCACTACAGAAGCATTCTGTGTGGGAGGGGCTCTCTGCTCAGACCTGTCTTCAAAGGTGATGAGTCATACAGACCTGACAGCCAGTAAGATAAGGATCAAAAGGTCTGCTGCTATAGAAACTTGAGAAGCTGATGTAGTACTACTAACAGGGGCTAGCTCAAAATCAGTAAGGACATTTGTAATGAACATATATTGCAAAGCTGCTTGTTTTTTAAAGATCTTTTAATTAAAACCCAATCATTGTAGCGAGACCAACCCCTTTAATGCTTTCAAACAAAAGCACTTTTCTTGTATTATGATCAACAATGTCTGGAAACTGGTCTCCTATTAGTAGTCATTGAAATGGATGAAATAAAAACGAAAAAAAAAAAATAGTAATGGACAGCACTATAAAAGTCAAAAAGGTGTCTTATTCCTCCCGGGAGGAATAAGACAGCTTTTTGACTTTTATAGTGCTGTCCATGTCTATGTAGTTGGATTTCCTTCTGAGTTGGTGCAGTCAGTTGGGCGTGCACTTTTTCCTGTTATCCCGTGCGGGGTCTCTTTATTGTTTTCTTCACTATATTATTTCTTCACTATATTATTTCTTCCCAGCCACGAAAAATCTTTACCATCCCATTTGGCAAGGTCCCCTTTTATCCCTTGAAGCAGGGGTAAGAAATTAAGCTCAAATATCCGATCACTTCGGACGGGAATCCTAACCCCAAGATAGGTAAAGGACTCTTTAGCCCACTTAAAAGGGAATTGGTTCTCCAGTTCCATAACTGTGGGGGTGTCCATAGAAGCGTTCATAGCTCTACTTTTGGAATAGTTCACCTTGAAGTTACTAAGGGCACCAAATCTATCTATGATTTCCATCAGCGCAGGGAGGGACACACAGGGTTGGTTAAGATACAGCAGCAAGTCGTCCGCGAATGCAGCACATTTGTAGACAACCAAAACTTAATGTGAATAGAACCGTAGTGACAGACTTGTATAGAGGGAGAGAATACCCTGTCCATGAGTGTATAATGGAAGAGAGATGGGGGAGTAGTGGCTTACTAACAAATTGTACCATTTTTGTAGTCCAATGTTTTAAAAATGTGTCCCACGTATGTATTGCATTTCGATAAAATATACTGGCAGACAGTGGCATCGGTACCAGGCTTAATGAAATTTAGTATATGTATACCAGGCTTGTTTTGTAATTTGAGTCAACCCATGGTAGCATCATTACATAGTTTGTAAGGCCGAAAAAAGACAAGACGTCCATCCAGTTCAGCCTGTTGTGCTAAGGTGGTCATCCAGAGGAAGGCAAAAACCCCAATGAGGTAGAAGCCAATTGTCCTCATTTTAAGGGAAAATTCCTTCCCGACTCCAATCTGGCAATTGGAAAAATCCCTGGATCAATGACCCCTAACCCAGAATCCTAGACACTAAAACTTGTTATATTATTACGCTCCAGAAATGCATCCAAACCCTTTTTGAACTATGTTATTGAATTAACCATGACAAGTCCCTCTGGCAGAGAATTCTACAGTCTCACTGCTCTTACAGTAAAGAATTCCTTTCTATGTTTATGTAGAAACTTTCTTTCCTCAAGACGTATAGGATGCCCCCTTGTTCTAGATACAGCCCTGGGTATAAATAAATCTTGGGAGAGATCTCTATATTGACCTTTAATGTATTTAAACATATTTATGATGTCCTCCCCAAGCCGTCTTTTCTCTAAACTAAATAACCCTAATCTTGCTAATCTTTCTGGGTATTGTAGTCCATCCAGTCCTTTAATTATTTTTGTTGCCTGCCGTTGTACCTGTTCAAGCTCTACAATGTCTTTCCTGTGAAATAAAAACAAAGTCATAGCTGAGGCTTCAGAGTAAAGCGAAAACAGTCTGGAACACACCTTCCAAATATCCCTCAGCAAGGTCATAGGGCCCAAAAGAGGTGCATCAGTTTTTATGGACTTAGTGTTCCCTAAAAGTGAGTTTGGATGTACTGGAGCAAGCCATAACTTTCTGCCCATTCAGTATAGGCAAATAAGGAGTCAACCAAGTTGGGATTTTCCTTAGCTGCGTTGGCCAGTAGTACTTAACATCGGGCACCCCAAGCCCACTGTTAGACTTAGGCGCCAAAAGAACACTCTTTGAAACTCTATGACGCTTATGGGCCCAAATAAACAAATATAGCTGCCTGAATAGCCCTAAGTTCTCTCAGTGTGATATGAACCAGTAAACTCTATCAGTTCTCTATCTGTAAAACACTAAAACGTAACTTTTATTATGTATAACTCTTAACCTCTATACACACACTATTTAAAAACCTGATTTCTAACCTCATCAGTTAACCCTTTTTGCTTCTGAAAGAAGGAATAACTCATTTTCTATTATCAAATCTGGTGGAACACCACCTGTTAACAGGAGAGCCTTATATCTATAGCAAAGTACTAGCTCCAGTAAGGGATCCCAAGCCTACTACCGGGGCAGTCGTCCCTAATATCATGGACACAACACAAATAAGGCCCCCTTGTGACACCGTCTGCAGCAGGTGACACTTCTAGACAGAGGTGAGAAATCACAATTTAAAACGTCATATCTGACCTCCCCGACATGTTTCGCCAGCTAAACCTGGCTCATCAGGGGTTAGAGGTCCGATCACATGTGGTCTAAGCTCACTTCCTTTTATATCATGTTAGGTACACCCCGTATTCAGGTGCTCACCAATTAGCCATCGGAGAATCCACATAAAACCCACTCCCCCTTCTGCTCTCCTGCACGCACACTCATAATATGTCCTGCTAAAGCTACCACCATGCTCCCATGAACAGCAATCCTCAGGCAAATTCGCCATCTCCATAACAGAGAACTGATAGAGTTTAAGTTTGCCTACGGCAAAATAGTAAATATAGTGATCAAAAGTCACTCTCTGTTCTCTTGCGAGATTCCCAATTTTTGGAAGATTATGAACCAGTAAAGTCTCAAAATGATACAATAGCTCGTGGAGAATTGTCATCTTAACAGACGCAATTCTGCTAAACCACAACAAAGGTAAAGGATTCCACTTATTTAGAAGTCTCTCTGTAAACAATGTGGGGTAATTATGCCTGTAAACAGATGTACAAGAGTTGGATAGGTACACCCTTAGATACTTCAGTGCCTCTTCCAATTATAATGAAAATTTGACTGCAATTCCTCTAAGTTGCTGACATATTAACAGTTAAGGCCTCAGTTTTGGTGGTGTTCACTTTGTAGCCTGACAATTTGCCAAATTCCCTTAGCAAGACATGCAAATTAGGTAATGATATATGGGGTGAAGTCAAAGATAGTAAAATATCATTAGCAAATAAGGATGATTTAAACATTGTATCTCATACCAGCACACCTTTGATATCTGGGTTTAGGCGAATGGCTGCTGTCTTGTTCCATTGAAAATCTGAAAGGGCTCAGATGAACTATGTGGTAACCTAAATGTGGCCGAAGGACAAGAATTTAATCCCTTTAAGGCCTGGACAAATGGACCATTACTTCCATACATTTCACCGGCAGCAAAAAGTAAAGAACAATTGAGGCGATCAAAGGCATTTTCAGCACCAAGACTCAAAAAACGAGCCGTATGATCTTGCCTATTAACCACCTCAATTAAGTCCAGAGCTCTCCTTGTGTTATCTGCACCCTGCCTGCATAAAACAAACCAAACCTGATCTTTATGAATGCGTTGTGGCAACCAAATTGCCAGACGATTAGCTTATTTATTTATGAAAATCTCTAAGTCTGCAATTAGAAGGGCAATTGGAGTATAATTAGATGATTCAAGAGGGTCTTTATCTGGTTCGGGAATGAGAGTAATATATGAATGTAACATCATTCTGGGAATCTGTGATCCTTTCAAGAAAGAATTATAAAGGGAAATCAACACAGATGAAAGTTGCGGCAAATAGGTTTGATAATACAAATATGTCAGTCCATCCGGACCTGGTGCTTTACCACTAGGAAGCTGCTTCAGAACTTCCTTAATTTCTTCTGTTAAAAGTGGTGTATTTAGAGAGTCTAAAGCAGGCATCCTCAAACTGTGACCCTCCAGCTGTTGGGAAACTACAACTCCCATCATGCATTTATATAATCTATAACAGTGGGAATGATGGGAGTTGTAGTTTTCCAACAGCTGGAGGGCCGCAGTTTGAGGATGCCTGGTCTAAAGCCTCAGAAGAGAGCTTAGGAAGGTTACACTGTAAAATGAATTTCTCCAACATCTCCTTCCTCAAAGTATGATCAACTGGCAATGTATCCGGTAATCAATATAATGCTGAGAAATATTCCAGGAATACCTGAGATGTAACATCAGGATCATAAACTATGTTCCCACTCATCCCGTAGGGCATGAGGGGTATTCCCTGCTGACTCATTTCTTAATTGCTTGGCCAGTAGCGTATGCGCTTTATTACCTCTCTCGTAATACCTCTGCAGAGAATACATTAATAATTTTTCTGCTTTACTCAGAGCCAAATTCTTAAGCTTATATCTTATTTCCACTATACGCCACACTGTCCGTTTAGATGGGGATTTGGCAAAATTCTCCTCTAGTTCTTATAACGGAGTACTAAGGGTCTCTCTTTGAAAGACTAAGTCCTATTTTATGCGAGAACCCATTGATATACAATGCCCTCAAATTACCGCCTTACGCACCTCCCATAATGTTGCAACGGAGGTCACAGACCCTTCATTGGTAGCAAAATATTCAGTTATATTGTTGCATAACTCTCAAAATTTAGTTTTTTTTTTTTTTTTTAACTAAACTCTCATTTAATCTCCAGTGACATTTAAGTATGGAGGGGCCCTACAGCCAACAGAAGAGTCACAGGGGCATGGTCTGATTATGTGATGGGACCTAACTCAGAAGTCACCATTCACCTTAAAACCGGAATATTTCTAAAAAAAAATAATCAATGCGTGAATGAGTTCCATGAGGTGACGAGTAGAATGAATAAGATCGTTCTGCAGGATGGGCAATTCTCCAAAGATCAAACAGTGCGCAAGTCCGTATAGTTTTGCAGAATTCTCGAGGTTGAGAGTAAGACATTGGCTTGTCTCGTGTCTGAAGTCTATCCAACGTATCCGAAAGACATATTAAAATCCCCATCTACAATTAACATTGCTGGTAAAAAATAAATAAAACGGGAGACCTTATATAGAACTCTCTTAGGGAAACGAATCGGAGATGGATTTGAAGCATAAATATTCTATAACACTATCAGAGATCCTTGGAGAAGGCCCTGCAAAATCACATATGTACCATTACTATCTACTATTGAGTGTGAAGTCTGGATAGGACAAACTTGAGATAATAAAATGGCAACACCTGCTTTTTTCCTATCTAGTGAAGCCAAACACATCCCGGGGTAAAGGCCTAGTACAAAAAAAAAAAAAAAAAAAATTCTTTATTAATATGGGTCTCCTGAATAAAGGCAACTTCTGCTTTGGAGGACCCCAATTCTGTAAGCAACCAATATGATTTTTTTATCTATATTTTACTTCGAATTGTAACTATGTATCCCAGAAGATGTCCCTCTCCTCCCTACTCTGTCCGCCTGTAAGACAAATGGTTGTCCCCCTCACGGCTCTGTGTTCAAAACGAAAGAAAGATTGTTTGGCCTCCAAAGGTGATTGAGAACCACTCCTCAGCTGCTTATAAGATGAAAATGGAAGCGAACAGCAGCAACTTAACCCTGCAGGATTTCAGGAGTATTCAGAAAAATCTGTATCCTGACAAATACTGGTGCCAAGATTACCAAGCAGAATAACACCATACAAGCAATAACATTATTCAAGAGTGCAAGCGCACATACCTTTTTACCATTGTGATGATGGGACTGCTGCATAGTGCCCACATTTCCAAGTGCTGAAGAGGAAGAGTTTGATTTCTTACTCTTTTTTTTACGTTTCCTTCGATCTTCCATGTACTGGGGACAAAAAAAAAAAGAGAGAACAAGTTAATCATGGTGCTTCAGGAAAAGTCAGAATACATACCAGAATCCCTTCAATTTAACTGATCATTTTTTTTCCCCTTTCACCAATTAGGACCAATTTCTGATGTTGCATTTCTTCTTGCATAGTTTCATTCTTTGGTGGTAGAGATTTCAATTCTCTCATATTATTAAGGTCCAGCAATCTCGTCTGTGCTGCTTTTAATAGCATTTAGGAATATGTTTTACGGCAGCCAAGTGAACCAGAGGAAACAAGTGTGGAGTTAGCTCACTAACTTCTGTAGAAGAGCTTCCTAGACAAGCTTTGGGAGGTCACCTTGTAGGGAAGAGGAGAAGGGAGCCATGACCATCACCTACTGCGAAGAGTAGATTGTGTGTTTTCTATAGACTGGTGTCAAGTTTCATTGTCATGATAATGTCATGTATTTTTCAAGATAAGGAGACTGCTGAAAAAGTGATCCCTGCAAAACAGGAAGCGTCAGTCTTATTAGGCACGGTGGCCAAAGAGAAAACTGCAGGATTTCAGGATTTTCATGACGAAAAAGCTAAAAAATTCAAAACAAAAAAGGTAATTTTTTGATGAGACACTCCCATTAAAATCAGGTGTAAATCTAGTTACTTGTTTAACCTACAGTACGGTCACTGCACTTGATTTTTATGAAGTCTTTTTATTGCACCAATTTATTACTCAATTTAGACTTGACTGTGGGAAAGAAGGCTCTAGGCGAATCTAAAACTAAATAAATATCGGGAGACTGGTAAGTAGTATAACCATCGCATGCCATTTTTTCAAGAATGAAATTACTTTTATGGCTGGTTAGAGTTTTGTTGACTTTTTTCTATTTGGATACTCAAGTTAAGAAACTCAGTCATTGGTGTCTTATGGTACAGTCCTATGGTTGGGATTTGTACCAGAAACGTTTGCCTTAGATTTTGACAATAATCTTGGGGGAAAAAAATCTGCACCTGAAATTTGGATGCTTGCTGCCGACTGGCAAGCAGAATAGCCCCACATAGCTAATCTTTTCAAAGTCTCAACAGTATCCATGTTTGAATGTGCTCTTCCAGTGAACACCAGCTGTCCCGATGTGCACTGCAAATATTGCTAAGTTAAATTAAAGACTTGCTTCATAGAACCACAGACCATTGTTGTACATCGATAAAGCTCCTATCCTAATACACTGCTGTGAACGGTGACATAAGCCAATGGCATGTGATCGCTGCAACCAATCACTGGCTGGACCACTGACATCCCATTGGAATCAAGACCGGAAGAAAACAGAAGATAGGCAGGAAGTGAGGACAGAGCAGTCTTGGATCCGAGGCAAGAAGTATTCTAAAAATACATTTTTAACTGGACAACCCGTTTAAACCAAATTAAATATGAAATCTAGAAAGGTCTTACTGCTAAAAAGCGGGGATCCACAATGTAGTCAGGATGTCTATGCAGCCACTCATGCAACTGACACCGTTTTGGAGCTTCCTCTCCAAGCAGCACAGTGCCATCTCTCCGATTCACAACTGGTATTCGAGCATCCATATCTAGATCCATCTGAAATGAAACAAGTTACAGTTCTTTAAAGATTGCTGGCAGATTAGAGTTTAATAAGCCAGAATGCTGTTCACATGTCCACAACTGCAAGTCAATGCAAAGTGGCTAGTCACTTCATAATAAACATACTAGGATAACTTTTAATACTTGACATAGCTCAAGAGAGTTTGTGTTTTTAAGTAAAAAAGGGAGAACTACTATACTCTCCATGCTAAACCTGTTAATCTGTTAACACGCTGTTATAACTCCTTTACTGAAAAAGCCCTCTCTGGACCCATCCTGCACTGACAATTACCGACCAGTCTCTAACCTTCCCTTCATCTCTAAAATCCTGGAACGCTTGGTCTACTCTAGCCTATCCGCTCTCTCTGCTAACTCTCTTCTCGATCCTCTACAATCAGGTTTCCGCACCCTACACTTCACGGAAACTGCTGTAGTTAAAGTCTCTAATGACCTCCACACTGCTAAATCTCAGGGCAAATACTCGTTGTTGGTTTTTCTGGATCTCTCTGCAGTATGTGACACTGTTGATCACCACCTTTTCCTCAGCATGCTCAGCGCCATTGGCCTCCAGGACACCGCTCTTGCTTGGTTCTCTTCCTACCTCTCTGACCGCTCCTTCAGGGTCTCATTTACAGGTTCTACTTCTCCTCTTATTCTAAACTCTGATCTGTCCTTCACCCACTATATCCAATCCCTAGCCCGCTCTTGTCACCTGCACCTCAAGAACATCTCCAGAATCCGTCCTTTTCTCACTGTGGAAACAACTCAAACTCTCATTGTTGCTCTTATTCTTTCTAGTCTTGTCTACTGTAACTCCCTGCTTATCGGTCTCCCTCTCTGTAAAATCTCCCCTCTCCAATCTGTCCTGAATGCAGCAGCCAGGCTTGTCTTTCTTTCCAGCCGCTATACTGATGCCTCTTCCCTGTGTCACTCGCTGCACTGGTTGCCCATCCAGTACAGAATACAGCATAAACTAATTACTTTCACCCATAAAGCTCTCCAGTGCTGCACCCCCATACATCTCCTCCCTCATCTCTGTCTACCACCCTGCCCGCGCTCTCCGCTCAGCTACGGACATCAAACTACAGACTACAATGATCCGAACCTCCCATGCCCGTCTTCAAGATTTTGCACGTGCTGCACCCATTCTCTGGAACATCCTACCACGTACCATCAGGCACAATCCTAGCCTCGCACTTTTAAGAGTGTCCTGAAAATACATCTTCTTAGGCAGGACTACCAAAACCACTAATTGCTAACCCACACATTTCTGTCACTCCCTACACTAGGGCACTCAGGCACTTATCTGTATATAGATGTACTGTCATGGTGGCAGGTTCACCCAATTGTTATGTAAACCTTATTTATAAAACATGGCTGGACCATTGTAAATTTAGCACTTCTCTCCCTTTGTTTCCCCCAGGCACCATCTGAGATTGTAAGCTCTTGCGAGCAGAGCCCTCACACCTTGTGTCTCATCTGTAAGTAGCTTTCACTTTGTAAGGTCTGTCTTTTGTCTGTAATTATACCCTCTACATTGTAAAGTGCTGCAGAATTTGTTGGCGCTATATAAATAAACATTATTATTCTTATTATTAATCAGAAGGTGTCAGCAGATTCATGCTGCCCAAACTAATTGACAGGCTCAGTCATTACAATTAGTATATTTAAAGGGGTTTTGCCACGAAGTGAAATTGACGTGGGAAGCTTGCAAATGAAATAACAAACATTCTCACCATCCCTCATTATGAAAAATTCTGCACCGATGTTGTTTTAGCTGCTCCTTTAGTGATGTTGACAGCTCATCTCCGGTGGATACGACCAGGGTGGAGAGCTCCTCAGTCCTGGTCGCATATGCTCAGATATCACCTCTCCTCTCAGGCAGCTACTGAGTGTTCAAACCCCAGGTGCTGTCATTCTACTCCTGTCCTCTGTATTCCTTAGTAATTTGTCAAACAGTGCAAATAAATAAAAAAAAAGAAACCTCAATGAGGTATGTGCATTGATAAAGAGAAAAAAAATCCACAGGTTTGGTTCCGCAGGGATTTGAACCTAGGACCCTTGTGCTGTGAAGCAAAAACATTAACTCTCAGCTACTCACAATGCTTTACATAAACAGACCTTTCCTTGACTACAGAGTGGAAAGGCCTGGTGATGTCATTCTGCTGGGTCACATGATATGTAATTCAAACAAATCACACACGCCCCCTTCTAAGCACACAGAGCTGAAGAGCTGGATGCAGGAGGTATGAAACGAGATCGTGGCAAAACCCCTTTAATTTGGAAGGGATGGAGCGTTTCAGAAAAAAGTTGGTTGTAAAATGAAGTGGACATGGGGAGGTGTCCTCTGGGCAGTAACGCTCCAGCCTCCCTCCGTCCAGCATGCCTTAATTGAGAGGTCTGTTCTTAAACAACCTAGGCAGGCTGTAAGAGGAGAGCTGCCCAGCGGACATTTCAAATGCCACAGCATTTTAGAGTAAAACATAGCTCTTTGTAGAGAGGGAGCCTGTGGGTATTTTCATGCTACCCACAATTAGACTGCGTTTACACGGCAAAGACCAAATACCGGTCGGATTTTCCGACCAGTATTTGGTCTTTTTTGGCATGCAGAGGATGGTTTTTGTCTGGGGTTTGCGGATTCAAGCCCTCCCCCTTCACACCCACATGTCCATGTTCCGCCCGAAAAACGGGCAGAAGAATGAACATGTTCTAAGTTTTTCGGACCGCCAGCGGTGTCAAAAACCGTCTTGCGGAAAACCCGTGCAGTGGGGACTGCTGCACGGATTTTCCATTGAAGTCTATGGGGAAGCGTTGCTTGTCGGTTTTCAAACCGTCTGAAAAACCAACAAATAAAATGTTCCATGAGGAAAAGCCCTTAGGGCGACTGATTTTTGTTGACAGCTCCCCATTCCAATCTATGACAAAAATGTACATCGTGGTCATGTGCCATTTCCTGCTTCAAGATGTAAGGATACATCCACATTCGCAATGTTTTAAGACCGTTGTTGGATTTGAATACAGTCTGAAAACCGACTGTCAACCAATCCCAATAGAAAATTCGCCCAATAGTCTAAACTGGACAGTTTTTGTACTGGGCGGATTTTCACACCACGGCATTCCGAAAAACTCGGAACATGCACAATCTTGCGCCCGGTTTTCAGGCAGGTGTGCTATTCAATGGTTAAGGTGGACAGAGGAATCCGCAAACTGTGGACAGAATCGTCCCCCAAAACCATTGAAAAGACGAAAACGACTTCCAGGGGCAGAGCTACCAAAAGTAGACGCGTTATTTTTCCTGGAAGTAAAGTAGCCTATATAACTCCTGTGGTCCTGACCTCATGCCGCGGCGGACAATACAGATCACACAATGATCAAGTGGAGACAGTCTAACCGGGCTTGTAATTTCTGCTGGAAGAAAGCAGTTGGTGACAGCTTCACACCGCTATATCCCCTGAGACACCAGCCTACAGGATTGCCAGTGGACCTCTCGTCTTCCTGGGGGTTGGTGCCCTAGAGGCAGCCTCATCAAGCCCAAACAGTGAGTGTCTCGGGCGAAAGGAGGAACTGGGCAGCAGAGGTGCCACAGTTTGGAGGTCCTGCAGAGAACCGGCAATAAGGTGGGATAGGGGAGAGAACATGGTGGCTGGGAAAGCCACTACTGATGGGCCCCGTCCTGTGGACTGACTCCCTTTCATCCACAAAGGCAGGAAAAGTCAACCATCTTAACCCAAGCACCCGCAATCTCAGCACTTCGTCAAGGAAAGTTACAACACCTTCTGCTGTGAGGGTCTGCCCTGAACTAGCCTGAGAGAGTTCACAACAAGACTCTCTCTCTCTATATCTGGCAACAGCGGCCATACAAGGAAGGGTGTAGCTGTGGAACTGTGCCTTGCCCACCATTGTGCACCCCTTCTTGCCTCCCACCCCCCATGTTTTCTTCACTAATCAGTGGTGGGAAGAGCAGCCATTTTAACACTTAGTGGGACTTAGATTCTCTACCAACAAGGATCCGGCCGCAGTGATTGGTCACCTCACCCATCACTCAGTGACTGTTTCTTTATGCCCTGAAGGATCCCCAGGGTTGTGAAAAAACAAAAGAAAAAGGGGTAACCCGGTGCTAGGGCCCCTTTTTTGTACCCTGCCCCTTTTTTGGCTGTACCCTCCTATTCACGGGCCTTGGGCCTCCCTTTGTTTTTTTAACATTTTTTGGGAAAAGAAGGGGATAAATGCAAACCATCTACCCCAGGTTGGGAAAATTCGCCCGAAAGCTTCATTGTTGGCCGTGAAAAAAAGGGACACTTTTTTTTGGTAAAACCAAAATTAAAATTAAACCCACCAAAAAGACCCCCACCCCCTGGGGGGTGTTGGGGGGAAAAAAAGGGGGTTGAAGATTCAAGAAAAAAGGGGGGGCCAGATCTTTTGGGTTTGGGGGTTTATAGACTTTCCTGCAGAAAGGGTCTTTGGGGGAACTTTTTGGAAAAGCGGTTTTTGTAACCCGTAGTAAAATTTTGGGTTTCTTGGGGCGTTATTTACCCCACATTTCATTTTAAAAAACTTAGGTGCAAGGGTTTCCCACGGTTGGGTTTTGGGGCCCAATTTTAATTTTTAGGGGGTTTTTGAAAAAAAAGGAACAGGGAAAAAAACTAAACGGGGGGTTAATTTTCTATTCTCAATACCCTTTTAAATGGTCAAAACGGGGGTTTTTGGGGAGGGTAGGCCCGCATTGTAGTTTTGGGGGGGGTTAAAAAGGGTTTCCCCAGTCTAACTAACATTACCAACGGGGGGCATTTACTAATTTAGCACAAAGGGGGGTTTGACAACGATTTTGGATAAAGGCCAAACGTTTTTGGTTATACATTAAAATTTGCATTGTGGTTTTAAAAAATTGGGGAGAGTATTGCCTTTAAAGAAAAGTACATTTTTTTCCTTTGGGGTAAAAAATTTGCCGGTTTTTTTGACTTTTTGAATGGCGGGGAACCCCCCCAAAAGTATGGGTTAAGGTTTCCTATTGTTGGGGGGTTTGGGGTTAAAGGGCAAAGGGAGGGGTTCCCCTTTCCAAGAGCAAAATTTTTGGAAAACCGGTCAAAATTCTTTGGAAACCCCCACTTAAAATTTACCCCCGGGGCCCCGTTTTGGGATCGTCTTAACCCAAGGGGCAAAAAAAATTTTTTGGGGGGAAAAAAAATACCTTTTTAAAACGCCCCCAAAAAAAAATTTCCCGGCCGGAAAAGGGCACTAGAGGGCCCCCCCTTACTGAAAAAACTTGTTTGAGTGTTTAACCGCCCCGACCGGGTAAAAACCCCCAAACCCGGGTGGGCCTTTTGAAATGAAACCTATTTTGGGGCCCAGGGGGGTTTTCACCCAACCCGGGCTTCAGCCCTTTTTGATGAGCGTTTTTAAAGGTCCTACACCCCTAAATCAACTTTTCCCCCTAGCCGGGGGTTCATAACCAACACACAGAAGACTGTAAAATTCTTTTAGAAAAAAGGTTTTTTTCATGTAAAGGATCCCCTTTTTCCCGGTGGGGAAATCTTTGGAACTAAAGTAGGGAAATGGAGCCCGGTTTTTGAGGGACAAAATTTTAAAAGCCCCGGGGAAAAACCAAAAGCGGACGGGAATAAAAATTCCGTTTTGTTGGGGAAATTCCAAGGGTTTTTGAAAAAAGGTGAAAAACCCGGGGAAATCCTACTTGACATCTGATATTCCTAGGGCTTTGGGGAAAAGGGTTTTTCTGGTTTCTGGACTTGCATCCCTTGGGGGAAAGGGCAACTACTTGGTCCCGCAGGGCCCAGGGAGGGTTAGAAAAAACTTGTCCAGGGGATGGCCGTTTCCTGAAATTGGGGGTTTTAAAGGGGAAAAGACTCTCGGGGTTTAAAAGGGGGACACAATTCTCTGGGGGTTCGGGGGGCCCTAAAACCTACTTCCAGGACTTTCTGCAAAGGGGCCCCGTAAAAAAAAAGGAAAAACTTTTTTCCCCCGGGGGATTATCCCAAAATTTGGATAACCTAAGAGCCCAGTTTATAACTTTAAGGGCCGGCCCCCCTTTCGGTACTGTAGGGCGTTAGTTTTTTTGAGGGTTTCCTGTGGGGCCGGGAAAAAGCTTCCTTTTTAGGGGGCGGCCCAAAGATGAGTTTAAAAACATTTACAGGGCAAGGGGGTACTAAAACTTATCATATGGGGGTTTTTTTTTTTTTCTTAGCTGCTATGCAGTGGTTTATTACAAGATGTTTAAGTTTTGGGAACTTTTTACAAAATTTTTGTTTTCAAAAATGGTTTAAAATTTTCAAACGTATGTTTATTAATTTTTTAAAAGGGACCCAAATCTTTTTATTTTTTGAAAGTAGGGTAAAAGACTTTTCAATTGGACGTGGGGGCCCAAAAAATTTCTAGGGGTTTTTAATTACCCCCCCGGGAATCCCCCATTTAGTTTTGTCATTTGGAACTCTCTGGTTTTTTCCCCTAAAAAAAAAAAGAAAGTCATAAACACCAAAGGGGGTTTTTTTTTAAAACCCAAAATTTAATTTTTTTGTCCAAGAAAACCCAAAGGGAGATAAAGGGGTGCAGTGACATTTTTAAAGGTTCCATGGATTGATTCTTTTAACTCGGCAAACTTCTCCTGCAACAATTTGTTTAGAAAGGGCCTCGGACAAGGGGAAAAGAGGGGGAAACCCGGGTTTTGACAAAAGGAGAGGGGGGGGTTTTTGGGTTTACGGAAAAATCCCCCTATAAGGTTTTTAAAATTACCCCCTTCAATATTTTAAGCCCCCCAACAAAACCCGATAAAAACCCCTTTGCCAAGATCAATTCATTGTTGACAAAAAGGAAAGGTTTTAAGTCTTTAAAGGGGGGGGAAAAGGGAAAAAAGGGGGGGGGGGGGGGGGGAACCAAAATTTCAACCCAGTAGGGCCCTTTTTGGGACATTACAACGCAGGGGGGATTTACTCCATGGCCATTAGAAGAAAAAAGTTTTTCCCCTTTTTTAATACGGGCCCCCTTTTAAAATTTGTAACCAGGGGAAAAAGGGTTTTGAACACAGACTTAGGGAAAATTCACCTGTTACCCCCGCTGCATGCACTACAAGGTTTGATTATTTTCGGGTTTTCCCTCTAACTTTTTGGGAAAATCCTTAAACTCCCCCTTAAAACACACAATTAAAATTTTCAGTTAAGCCCCCAAATTATATTTTTCTATACATTTGGGGGGTCCAATGGGAGAAAAAATTCATTTCGCACTTTCTGAGTTATTTTACTCCAATCCTTTTTTCCTACATCCCCCGGGGGCAAATTTATAGGGCACAAAATGGATGATGTGCTGCTTTTTTTGGGCTGCTCTAAAGGGGGTTCTCCAGGGTCATTTCACATTACTTATCTTGTGGGAGCGGGGGAACTTTCAAAATTTAAAAAACCCTCCCCAAACGTTCCCTGCATGCTCCCCAAGGGGGAGTTTGCGAGAGTAGCAGAAAGGACATCTGGGGGGCGAAAGGAAAATTTCTAGACTCCTTTTTTCCCGACCCAAAAAGGGAAAGGGGCTAAAAAGTTTTATCAAAAAATTTTTCAGGGGACCCCTAAATGGGTTTAAAAGGTTTTTTTTTTTTAGCCTAAAAAATCAAACCAACCCCGGGCCTTAAGCAGTTAGTGGGGGTTTGAAGGACCTGTCCCCCTAGTGAAACTTTACACTTTCAGAGGACATAGAAAAAACTTGTTTTAATAACTTTTTTGAAGATCTCTAGGGGGAAAACCCCGGGGACCGACAAAAGGGAATCAACTTTTTTAAACCCTTTCAAACCCCGCTGTGGTTTTCCTGGCCAGGGGGACCAGCAAGAAATTACAAAGGAGGGCCCGCCCGATTAAAAGGGGGTTTAGAGGAGGCTAAAGCTTCCTTCTCAAACAAAAAAGCTTTTTTCCCCCAAAAAGGGGGAAAATTTTAATGAATTTTAAAAACCCCGTCTGTTTTGGCAAAATACCCCCAGTTCTCCACCTTTTTTTTTATAAGTTATTTAAATCAATATCAGGGGGAAAGGGGTTTTTTCCCTTAAATTTGGGGTACAATCTTTACCCAAAACAGTTTAAAGGCCCCTTTTAAACAAAAAAATTAACCGCCCCCATAGTTTTTGTTTAAAACTGCTTATAAAATTTCCCAAAAATTTTTGGGCTTTGAAATACAAAACTTTCTCCCCACAAAATCTTTCCATCCACTCAGAAGGGATATGTCAAAAGGGAAACGGTCGATCAAGAACATCAGAGCAGCGGTGGGTGCGACAATAAGAGCTAGGGATACAAACCCAAAAATTCTCGTGCTGAAAAGGAAATTCATTTGTTGTCCAAAAACTTTTTCCTGGAACTAAACCTGGGGTCGAACGGGTTTTTTTGGGCCCAAAATTTCAAAAAATTTTTTTTTAATTTTATCCATAAAAGGCTTTTTGCACCCTTTCTGGTCAAAAACTCCTAACATCCCCTTTTAAAAAAATATTTTGGGGGACATTTTTGCCCGGGTTTTGTTCGGGGGGTCACGGGCTGTTTCTTTATTTTGGCACTGGCCCCCTTTGGTTGTACGGGAACCCCAAACCCGGGGGACACTTAGGGGAAAAATTTAATTTCCCTTTATCGCTGTAAAAAAGGGCTTTTGCAAAGGGACTTTGATGATACAAGATCCACAAAAAAACATTCCCAAACAGTTCCTTTTTCAGGTTTTCGGGAAGGGGGTTTTCATTCACAGCTATCGTATAAATATTGACAAAAAAAAAAGGGCCTTTAAAGGGGGGACCCCCCAAAACCCAGGGGCATACCAAAAACCCTTTTAAATTTGGGTTTGTACCTCAAAGCGAATTAATCTGGGGGTGAAATCCCCAAGAAAACTCGTTTGGGAGGGGGAGGGGGGGGCCGGGAAAAAGCGCCATTGTCTTATGTCAGTAGTGGCAATCTCCTTAAATTGGGGGGTTTTTCCCTAGCCCCTCCTTTTCCTTTTAAACCCCACTTCCCCCAAATTTACTTTCCCCCCCAAAAGGGAAATGAAAAGTGCATAAACACATTAGATCGTCAATTTGACTGGAACGGAAAGAGACTTCCCGGAAATTCCCTTTGGATATTTTTCCCAGCACCCCAAAGGGCCCAAGGGGGGTATAAACCCTTTCCCTCCCCCTTCCCGGCATAAATGTAAAGGGGCCATATTCAGGGGTGGCGGGGGGAACGGCTGCACAGAAAAACTGTTTCCCTAAATTTTAAAATAATTTGCTGATTTTTGCTTTTCCCCCTTACCAAGTGCCCCCAGTTTTGTTTCAACCCCGGATCCTTTGCAAAATTTCCCCAACGGGCCGGGATGGCAGAAAAGGGAAACAAACACCCAATCACATGGCCATCCATAAATTTTTTTTGAACATTTTTGGGAAAAACCCTGCTTTTAGGGGGAATTTGCTTGGGAGAATTTTTCTCGGGGAAAAGGGAAGGGGGAAATCCTTTGGGCATCCCCACTTTTTGGGAAAAAGGAGGACCCATAAAAAACTTTCCTTGGGGGGCTAAAGACTTTTCCGATTCCTACAATGGGGTTTCTCATTTTCCCACCACGTGGGTGCATGCTATGTATTAAAATTCTCTAAAGCTTAACCCCCAGAAAAAAGGGAAACCCCGGGAAATTAGGGAAATGCTTTTCCCCGGGGCCAAAATAAAAGGGGCCAACAAAAAAACCTTTTATAAATTTATTTTTAAACTTTTTTAGTTTTATGGAAAAACAGAAATGGACTCACAAACTGGGTGAGGAGGATTTATTTTAGGGGTTTTAAAACCCCTTTATATATACCCACTGGAAAACCCTTTTCAAAATTTTTGGTTGTCCACCCCAATTTTTAGGATACGGGGAAAAGTGTACAAAACCCCCCTTCCCCCAAAAAAAATAAAACCTACATAACTAAAAAAGTCGGGGGGGTTTTTAAAATTTTGGGAAATTTTTAAAAGGGGTAAGGGTTTTGGGGGCTTCTTTGCTAAAATTTTTTCGGAAAACCCCGGGGCCATTTTTCCCGGGGCTTACCAATAAAATTTATAAGCAGCATTCTATAGACACTAAAACCGGGTCAGGGGGGAAAAATTTTTTTTGGGAAAACCAAGCATTTCTGAAAATTTGGGCAAAAATGGGAAATTAAAATTAAAAAATTTTTTGGGTTTTCTTAGTGAAACATTTTGTTTTAATCAAAACGGGAAAATGCCCCCCTTTCCCCCGGAAAAGGGTCCCCCCAATTTCAGGGGGGAAACCCAAAGCTACATGCTCCCTTCTCTTTGGTGTCAGTTCAAAAACCCCCAAATTTTCAGGGCGGGAAAGGGGTTCCCGCTAAAAACCCTGTATTTTTTTAAAAAACCCTGGGCGGGGTGGGTGGAGTGCAAGCCCAAAGCGGGGCATACTTTGTTATTCCCCCATGCAAACATTAAAAAAAACAAAATCGGTTAGCACATCCGGGGGTGCAAACCAGTTTTGGGGGTTTTTTTTGCCCATTTTATTGGTGTGGGGGTTGAAAACGGGGGCCCAAGGATTTTGGGCCAGGGTAATTTTCCCAACCTAAAAAATTTTTCCCAAAGGTCGGGGAAGCTTCATAAAAAATTATTACCAAAAAAATTTTCAGTATCCATTGGGGAATTTTTCAGCATTTCAAAGGGGTCCCCAAGCAACAGATTTTGATGGGGGATCTTCTTCACGAGATTAACCCGGGAAAAAGGGGAAAAAGGCTCGCACTTGGATGCCACGCACTTGTTGGGTTCTTCAGTAAATTGTAGAGTGCAAATATGGGACAAGAAAAGCACTTGAAGGATGCATTACATTGCACTATTGACAAATGGTTCAAATGACGGGCTCGGCGTATTGATTTGGAAAATTTTCTGTTTATGAGGAGACATAACATCCATCACTTTGATAAAGCAGAGAACCCGGCTCATCGAAAAAATCAACTTCGTTGAAAGTTAAAGCCTTTTCTGCCGATGCAACTTCATGAGCAGAGTCGGTTTCTGAGCTCCAAATACAGTAGGGTTTGTTAAACTGTTGTTTTAGACTCTGGTAGCCCCCTGGATCATTTTAACGGAGCTGCTCCACCCCAGCATGTGGGCCCAAATCCTTGGCACCTTTCGTCCCCCGCCCTTCCCCCCTCTACCCCTCCCCTTTAATGGCAAGCGGGCCCATTTGTCTATCACAATACATTTTTTTTCACAGAGCATGAAAACATTTTCCCCAAGATCCCGGTTTAAAAAATAGGGCCCCCCCTTGGCCCTAAAAACCCAAATTTAATTCCCCCTCTTTGAAAACTTTTGAAAAAATTTTCCCTGTCTAAAAAAAACGGGTTGGGGTCTAAGACTTTCTTTTTTTTTCCCCCAAAAGCAACCAATCAAGCCCCCCTAAATTTTTTTTAAGTGTCAAAATGAAAAAAAAGGGTAAAACTTGTTTGGGGTTGTTAGGGGGCAAAAAAGAAAGTCTTATCCCAAAGGGACATTTTTTTCAAAATTTTTGTTCCCATAATTCTATTGCACCCCTTTTTAAATGTTTAACAATTAAGATGGGTTTTCCTTTTCGGGTTTAAACCTTATTCTTTGTTTACAGTTTTTTTTTTAAAGTAAAAGGGCTACTTCCTGGCCATTTTTTTTTTACTTTTCTTCTTATGGACATGCGGGCATGACTCCACAGCCCCCATTACCTAAAAGAAATTTTCTAAAAATTGATTTTGAGCCCTTCTTCCTAGAAGAGGAAACAAAAAAATTTTTGTGGGGAAATGGGGAAAAAAATTTTTATTTAGGTGAGATGGTCATGCCACACTTTTTTTTTTTTTTAATCAAACATAGGTTAAAAACAGGTATTCCCTTTATAGCAAGTGTTGCTAGAAGGGCCAATGACTGCAAAAATAAAACCCAAATTTTCAAAAGGCAAGTAAATTAAAAAAAAATGCATTGGGTTTAAACCCAACACGGCCTTATTTTTCACCTTAAACTTGGTCCCTTTTCTCCATGCTTAAAGACCCCACTGTGTGCTTTCCAGTTGTTCCCCGTGCAAGCCAGGGGGAAACAGAGAACTCATTGTTTCCCCATGCGCACACTTCCTCTTTCCCCATCGGCCCCGAAACCCCAAAGGGAACCTTTTTCTCAGCAGTCTTCAAAAACACTCACCCATGGCCAAAAAATGGGAAAACAAAACCCCGTGGTAAGTCTGTAACCATGGAGACAAGGGGACCCAAATTTTTTAGTTTAAACCTTACAATTTTTTTAACAAAAGGGATTTTTTTAAAAAATTGCCCTTTAAATTTACCCGTAATTGGCCTTCTAGCAGCACTTTTGTGATGGGGAATACCCTTTTAAGGACTTTTTCCCCTTAACAAAAATAAAATGCAAGGGCAAAAAAGTCAGAATGGCGGTACCAGAGATTTACAGGGGTTTCACTTTTGATTTTGGGACGGTTAAAAACTCCTTTGGGTCGGGTACAGGGCGAATCTGTGTAAAAGATGGCGGACTCCGTTCCTCTGGTGTTGGGGAAAGGCTGTCGGGACTGTCACTTAGTGGGTCTGGGGTTTAAATTTTTTCGCCCCGGGGAAAACCCCTTTTCCAGTCAACCCCCCGCATTTCAAACTTGTTTAAAAATTCGACAAATTAGAACTCGGGTTTCCCATAAAAAAACAAAGTGGTTTTTTCTTTATTATAGTTTTTCTTTAAAGTGGTGTTAAAATTTATCGACAACAATACTGAAATTACCCTTTTTGGGCCCTTCGGACTTTTGTGGGGGTTCCCAAAAACCCTCTGTCACCTGTCCTTTTGTTTTTGAGGTCAGCAGGGGGGGCCCGAGAGGGACAAAACGGGCTTTCTTCATCAAATAAACGAGAGTGTGGTTTTTTGGTCCTGCTAAAAAAACCCATATTAAGTCTTTTAAAGAACCCCACAAACACATTTAATGATGGGTTGCTTGAATGGGGAAACAGAGAGCTAGGTTTTTGGGGTTTGTTTTGTTGACTTACTTAGGCCACATCTGTCACACTATACTTATTAACTACTTGCTACTAGGTAAGGATCCTGTATTAAATAAAACGGGAAATAGCAAAAAAAGGGGGGGAAAAACCAGCACAACCCCTTGGTGGAAAGATAATGGTTAAAAACTGAAAATTTTTAAAACAAAATTTCAAAAAAATATAAAAAGTTCAAAAAATGGAAAAAATTTATCAATTTAAAAAAATAGAAAAGCCTGTGATTTCCTTTCCCAAAATAGGGGCCACATCTTTAAAATTCTTTGTGGAGCCCCGGGGGCCAAAAAATGGTTTTCAAAAGCCATGAAAGTAGCCATCCCCCTACTAGTGAAGCCCAGAGGAAAAAACCTCCTTCCCCAGACCGGGTTCAGGGTTGGTTCTTCCCAAAAAGATGCCTACATTAAAGGGCCCAAAGATGTTTTTAAAGGGGTTTGTTAAATTTAAAGAGTGATACCATAAAAGGGAAAAATTGATGTCGAACCTTTTTCAATGTTTAGGTTTTTTTTACCATTTGTACAGCCCCGAATTTGGAAAAAAATTTGGCTGCACTAGCAGAAAATTAAAAACACGTATTATGGGACATTTAGCGGCGATACGCAGGGGTTTTGGCAATTTATAGTAGGTTTCCCGCGCCCCCAGACACTTTTTTTCCCGGAACACGCTTCATGCGTTGGGTACATTACATTTAGTGGGGAATAGAAAATTTTGAAAAAACCAAAAGAAGGGAGGGGGGATCAAAAACCGCAGTCCCCGTTTAAAAACCCCCTTAAAAAGACCCCTTTTACGTATGCATTTGTAAAAGTATAAAAACTTAAAAAACTGTATAAAAATTTTTAAACACTGTTTAATTTGTTCCACCCCCTTTGTAAAGTTTTTAAAAATTTAAAAATTTTACCCATTCGCGAAAAGGGTTAAAATTTAAAACACAAAAAACAATGTTTGGGAAATGGTTTTTTTCCTCCCCCTTTTTATGGCCCAAGCTGAAAAAAAAATATGGAACGCCTGCGCCCAAAATGCACTTTTACCCCTTTAAAAGAGATCCCTGAGGCGGGTTTAAAAGAGACCCTGGCAACCCCCCAAAATTTTGGGTTCCCAAAAACCCAAAAAGCGCACCCCCTGCCATGTGCCCCAAAAAGCAGGGTTTTCGCCCCACATATAGGGGTTAAATTGGCCCAAAATTGGAAAAAATTTTGGGAAAAAATTGGGGGGGGGGAGGGGGGTGGCTTTGTTTTCCCGGGTTCCTTGTTAAAAAAAGAAACATTTTAAGATTTTAAAAAAGCAGATTGCGGGGAAAAAAATAAATTTTTTAATTTTTAGACTAATGCTAAAAAACATTTGGGGAAAAAACCCTTTTGGGGCGAAAATAAATCCCCGCACCCGGGGGATATATTTCTTTTGGGGGTTTGTTTCCAATATTTTTTTTAGGGGGGTTTTTATGAAGTTTTACCTTAAGGGTTTGTTTCCCCAACCCTGTGGAATTGGGGGGCCCTAAATAAAATTTGAATGAAAATGAGACCCCGAACCAGTAAGTGCTCCCCTTACTCGGGGGCTTTCGTAGTGCACTAGGGCCACATATGGGATATCTCTGAAAAATGGCAAAAATCTGGGGAAAACCCTATTAAACTGCATTTTCCTGGTCACATCTACCCTTTTTTCCCTTTAATAAAAATTTGAAAATCTGCAAAAAAAAGTTTAAAATTTCCCCTCCCCTTTGCTTTAATTTCTGCGAAATATTAAAGGAGGGTAACAAAACTTTCCCAAATGTTTTTTTAAAAACTTTAAAAGGGTTGTTACAATACCCAAAAGGGGCCCCAAAACAATGTCAAAAACCCGGGTTGGTCCCTTTAAAAAAAATTTTTTTATATTCAAATTTTTTTCCTTTAAAATGTGAGAAATGAAAAACTCTTTTTTAAGGCCCCCCAATGTCGTAAAAAAAAAAAAATAATAATAAAAAAAAAGAAAATATAAAAAACACCCAACCTACAGTAGGGCCCTATGGTAGATTTTATTAAAAATATTTTGTGGTTTAATAAATTTTTTGGTCTTGCAAAGAAAAAATTTTTTGAAAATTTGAAAAAAAGACAAAATTTTTTCCCAAAATTTTTTGAAATTTTTTAAAATTTTTCACAAAAAAGGGTTGTATGGACCCAAAATTTTTAACCGACTTTAAAATGCAATGTATCAAAGAGAAAAAAGTTTGAATCCATTTGGTAGGGGGAAAAAACTTTTAAAAAGTTTTCCTCAATTTAAAATGGGTCAGATTTCAAAAAAAAGGGTTTGTCAGGAAGGCCAAAACGGGTTTGGTTTTTTTAAGGTTTAAGAGAGAAAATTTTTGGGTTTTTAAATTTTAACACCCAAATTTCCCAAATTTTGGCCCCTAATTTTTAAAATCCCGACCCTTTTTTTTTTTTTTTTTTTACAGACACATTTCTGATAACTTCATATATGTAGGTTTTTTTTAATTTATTTTCCTGTATAGAATATCCCTTAATTTTATTTTTTTTTACAAATTTGGGATTATCATCATATTACCATTTAGGCTTGTTCATGCATGGTTTAGTAAAGTTTGGTTTGTACATTCAGGTTTCCTCCCTTTCCGCTCTGAGTTTCCGAACTCATTGGCTTGTTAGGTTTTAAAGTTTTGTCTTTCCTTAGGCATACATGTCACGAATAAGAACCGCTGCATCTGAAATGCATTGGTTTTAGAGAGCCATGATGCTGGGTATTTCTACACCCTTTTTTGCGGGCTACTGTTTTTTAAAGATATGTAATTAAAGTTAAAGTTTTAACCATTATCTTTCCACCATCGGATTTATCGTTTTGCTTTGGATTACCTGCCTACACCCTTTTGTCCAAGGGTCATTTCCAAGCACCCTGAGGAGTTTATTCACCAGGTGTGGACTGCAATGTGATGGTGAGCTGTGCATTTTTCTCTTTTCACACGTAAATAGCATCACTACTTAGACCTCTACTTGCAAACACTCACCATTTAATTTGGCCAATCTGTTTCCATTGCTCTCATCTGAGGAATCTTCTGAACTGGATGATGAAGAGGATGAGGAACAAGAGGATCTGCGTGGAGCTGGAGAAGAGCTGACAGATGAGGACAGTGAAAGCATATGAGGTTGTTGAAGTTCTTCGGGAGGCAGTGAAGGAACAGCAGAGGTGGGAGTAGATGGGCGGGAGTGATTAGCCCCACCTCCAGACTGGAGGTAGCCGAGGCGGCAATTTAAGAACGAAAATGAGGGGTCTGGCATAATTGAAAGATCAGTGCGGCTCAGACCATAGCGAGCTGCTCCTTCAAGTAGTTCCTTATCATGACGGCCACTCTCCCACCATTCTGGTAGTTCTGGGTCTGGCCGGCAAAGAGATAATCGTGCAGGAAGCAAAGGATGGCACAGGACCTGTTCTCGCACCCTACGCAGGAGGTCTAGACGAAACAAAGCTCGAGACGCACGTTCTTCTGATATAGGTTCAATGAAGAGAGACGGGTCTGGTGGCTCTAAAGAATGGATTTAAATATACAATGAGGAGATGCAGGATACTCAGCAACTTTACATAACTAGCAATTAAACAAACTTTAATAAAAATAGGGTTTCAAATACTAATCTTACTTACCATCTCCTGCAGCTGGTGGCAACCGACATACTTGTCTACACATTGCTACAAAACCATGAAAATATTTCAGTAGGGACTCGTCTGTTTTCTTGTCCAACCTTGCCAAGCCCCGAAATCTCTGCCAGTCATAATGCTGTGTGTCAGGGTCATATTCCACACCAAAGCCAGAAAGCACACGGAAAAAGTCACAGGCCTCACGACGCGTCCACCTGTTGAAGGACATGGAAGGTATATCATGGTACAAAAGCCAGGGGAAGACATGCTGAACATGATGGAAACCAAGCAAAAACCATTTCTCGCCTTAAACGTGATGAGTCCTTATTGCATGTAATATGACATGCTTACCTCTGTTGCTTTTCCCATCGTGCAATTTCTTTCAGTTTGAAGGCTGCTTCACAACGTTTTCTCCGCTTGTCGCCTCTTTCCGCAGCTTCCATCTTTAGCTGCTCACGTTTGTAGCTACGCTGGTAGGCAGTTATAAGGCGACGAAGACGGGCTGTGAGAGCTGACCCTGGTGGCCATAACATGCCACTTGGCATAGGTGTTGCTAAAAGAAAGCGTACTAAGTGTGTTTAAGCATAACTGGCATTGAGAACATTTACTTAATTATAGTGTTCAAAGTACCATGCACAACAGAAAGCAAACACTAGGTATTTCCCTCAAGACTGATCTCTGACGGAGGGGTCCCTACCCGCCCAGATGATCAAGGATGCAGACCTATTGCTCCCGGTTTTTTTTTTTTTTGTTTTCAACAGATACCAAAGTCAATAGGTTCTAGCTGCTAGGCTCGCACAGTGACATAAGAGTACATTTGCACAAGGTGGTGATGATAAGGCAGAGTTCTGCCTATGTTTTTTGCAGTATATATATATATATTTTTTTTTTTTTTATTACCAGTATACACTTTCTTCCTTTATTACATTTATTTTGGTTTAACACGATCAACTTGTGTGATTGGTCCACATTTGTTTTAAAACGTTGGTCTGTACTATGTGACGTCATGCTATGAGTAAGAACCCAACACGTAAGCATCCTTATAGACCTTTTGTTCAAATGTTTCTGTTTATATGCTGTGGTTTTTAGTGGATTTATAATAAAGCTGAACCCACAATTCTATATACAGAGATTGTGACATTTTTTCCTTGGGATTTTTTGCATTCATGGTGTGCTGGGTATATACTCAGCATGAAAGGGTCTTGCGTTTTCATCTCTGATCCACCTGAATCTCTCCCTGATTGAAGTGAATGATGCCTCCTGTATCATTTGCAGCCTTCTCCAAATTGAGCGCTCGCAGTAAACAGCGTATGCCTCTTGAGCCATTCTTGTTGTACACAAGGCTTCAATTCCTTTCTACACATGTACTGGTCTCAATTTGGGGAATCAGGGAATGATGAGCTAGGTTATAGCGTAAACTGCTGGACAATTCCAACTGGAGTTTATGCCCAGCCATATCTTAAGGATTTACAAACACAAGACATTTTGATGGGATCACTTTCGGTAGGTAAAAAATTATGACCATTTCTCTTCAAAACAATCAGTTGTTTTGCAGCATTTAGGAAGAGTGTGGTAAGAATCTGCTCTTTTCTCAGACAAAACATAGAATGCAGGTCATACATAAAGAAGATTATTACAACATATACATTTACGATTAACTCACCTTCTTCACCATCAACTACAGATATTTCCTCATCCATCATTAAGGGGTCCATCTGGAGAAACAAAGCAATGTAATGTTTTAGAAATATAGAACAAAGATTCTGAATGAAAAGACCCCAAGATGACCTCACCTACCTCATCTTCAGGATCTTTCTGGCCATGTAGTGGTTTGTATTCGGGATCTTCGATATCTCTATCAAAGTCTCCACTGAAGGATTTAGAAGCGTTACAATGGGTTATTAAACACAACCATGGGAGAGTATGCATAGTAACACCATTTCTAGCTGCCATCAGAGCTCACAGGTTGAGAAATACATTTAACTCACCCGCCCCCAGCACAAGTCCTACAAGGCCCTGTCTGTTGCGTCAGTATTAGCATGGCAACTCATCACAGACAGCACCACATGCAGATTTGTTCTAGAAAATGGTGCAAATTTACTATGGAAATATGAGCCAACATTTTGGCATACATTCATTACACCATATTTATCATGTGTTTTAGACACTCCTGTGTTTTGTTCAACAAAAAGGGTGCCACTTCATTAAACCGTGGGAAGGAGTCTGCCCAAAAAAAAATGCACCAATCTTTTAGTGCAATGGCTGGCACTAACTGTTTTATACATCTTGGCCTATTTGTAGTTGTAATGGTATATGAATTTATTATGAAACAGCTATTTTTGTATAAAAAGATATATATATATATATATATATATATATATATATAATGGTTAAAAGGAGTTCTCACTACAATCATCATATCTGTAATGATGGCAACAGTAAAAATAAGCACTTTTGCAACTAGTTGGTATTACCTAAATCATTTAGTATAGCAGCTGTTAGCTAATCTGTGTGTGTCTAGAGTTAATTCTGCAGCCTCGGTTCGGGCCACACCCCCTTTGCTGTGACTGGCTGCCTGCTTTAGCTTAACCTCTGGTCGGGACATTCCCCCTGTGCTGTGATTAGCTGTCCTGTGCTCACTACCCCTGAGATGTGTGAAACAGGCTGCCTGAGCTCCTCTCACAGTAATAGCTCTGATGTAAAGAATCTGGGAAATGGCAGTCTCCTTAGCTGCTAGATTCACTCCCTCCGCCCATATAACACACCCTTATACACTCTGCTCCCCCCACCCGTATAAAACAGCCTTATACACTCTGCTCCCCCTAACCGTATAACACAGCCTTATACACTCTGCCTGATAAAAAGAGAGGGGGGGGGGGGAGCACATTTCTCATATTTGTTTCATCATTTCAGGCTGTATTTATAACTGTTTACACCAATACAAGTGTTATAGTTACAAGGATTGCTTGTGGAGCCTGGGAGGGCGGTGGCTATCACAGCTTTCCAGGAATGATAACAGACCACTGCAGAAGGTCTGGAGAGTTGTGAGATCAACTCCCTCTCACTGCTTACACAAAATAAAGAGGACGACTCGGGAGGGAGCAGAAACAGGGAAGGGTGTGATGTCACCGCTCCTCAGCGAGGGAAGACACACCTACTGAGAATAGATATCCACCCCTGAATTTGAAAATCTAAACAAGTGTAAAAGCCTGAAGTGAGAAATCCCCTTTAAATATCACCTGTGTCCAGGGCTGAGATAATTAATGGGCATTGTGATGCCTGCATGTTACGTTATAATTAAGGGTCCATCTTGAGACATGAAACGCATCAATGTGTCTTATATACTTCTACTTTGTTTCTTCATATTTTTTTAAAATGGGATTATAAAGTTAGATTTTTTTAATCGACATTAGCGAGTGCTGGATAACCTCTACTATACATACTGACTAAAACACAAATGTGGTGTAAAGCATGCATGGCAGTATTTTTGCACAAATTGCCATAGTAAGTCTGTCCCATTTTTTCAGCAAATAATTCTCACCTCTCAGGCAACTCCACAAAGTCTTGTGCATGGTGCTCAGCTGCAATTGCCTGCTCATCTGGTCCTCCCACCTTTTCCAAGAAACAAAGCAGAGGATCAGCACGCATGGTGTTGTATTTCTCATAACCTGCATGGAAAATGAAGTGGTCACTTTATGTTGCACAGCAGTTTACAGCATTTACGGATTTAAAGAGAAAAGATACAATGTAGTAAGGAGTCAAGCACTCTCCCCTCCCCCCCATTTCATTACTAATTCACAATTAAAACATATTCAATACATATAACAAAAACAATGTATTTACTTTAATAACCAAGTATTTCACTTCTCCAAGAAGTGGTTAAGTAAACCGGCATCTTAGATTTGGTCCTCTTGCCCGTAGACAATAACCATCCCTCATCTAATACCCAGTCAGTTGTCTACTTAAATTTTAAAACCAAGTTCTGATATTAGTGCAATATAATTTTTTACTACATTGTGCACTCAACTAATCTAAACCCTTGTGAGAAGGCGAGAACATTTTAGGATCCCCTCACAAAGTCATGTGGTAAAAATAAAGATGTAACTGATCGCATTTTTATTTCATTAGGACACTTAAGGGTATGTTCACACGGCATAATTGCGGCGCATACAGTACACTCTGCCGCAATACACCGGGTGATTTGGGAGTCGCACTGATCAGCGAGTACTCTTGAAGCACGGGGAGGCCGGTAGCCCGCCGGCCCCAATGACATGCATTACTCGGGGCGAGAAATTGACATGTCCCTTAACTTCCCGTGCGTACAATATGATCGTATTGTACGCGCGGGGGGACGATGCATAATCCATAGTTTTCTGTCAGAGCTATGGATTACTGTAATTGCGGCACACATCTCGCCACATAAGCGCAAATACGCTGCGAAATGTGCAACGAAATTACGCCATGTGAACATACCCTAAAAGTTGTTGAGAGCATTTGACTTGAAGTATTTGGTGCAAGTACATTCCAGCTGAGCTGCTACATATTAACAGTCAGTGTGGATCACTTCCCAAACTCACCATGTTTGAAAACGCCAATGAGAAGAGATTTGTCTGCCTCTCTGTCCCACCATGGTGAGGGAAAATCTGCTTGGTCAACCGGAGGAACCCATACATTGATATCTCTGTAAAGAAGTCACAGATTACTACAATTTTTTAGATCACTGCAGCCAAAAGTCATAATACACTCAATCAAAAACATGATTACACTTAACGTTATAGTTCAAAAATAAACTAAAAACACGGTAGCTCCCTAAATTTTAGGCCCTGTTCACATCACGTTTCCAGCTTCCGTCAGTAGTATCCTGCTGTACACCCTAGGGAAGCCAAACATACTTTTTTTTTTTTAGACTGAGCCTGCTTCATTTCCCAAACATATGCGCTTTATATATCGGACACAAAAGTGTAAAAGTGTCTTTTACATAAAGTGTACATGATCAGGAAATATAGCAAACATAGGGCAAATGAGTCTACGTTTGCACAATAGACACCCATGGCTCTGTTGCAGTATCAGATGGAATAACTTTGTTATGGTACCCAGATCAATACCACTGACTGAGGCCGAAAATGTCCAGAGAGCAGATTAGTAAAATAAAAAGGATGGAAGTGGGAGACCTCAATTTCTTGTAATCAGCCTTATATTAGCCCAACATGGCAGACTGAGGGGAAACCGCAAAGAAATTGCTAAAAGTCCTGTTTATCCAGTCTACATACAGTGATTGACGGTGTGCTATGTACACACACTGATACAGGGAAAGCTGTCAAATCACTGTATGTGGGCAGGATAAGCACGACTAGCACTGTCTCTAAAGGAGTCCTACCAGATTTTCTCTGCCTTTAACTCCTGCTCCGAATCAAATAAAACTAAGAATCACAAAGATAATCTTCTCTCCCTCTATCACATCCTGCTCTTAGATATGGTAATGTTAGCCATCTGACAAGTTCACTTAAAAAAAACAATATGAATCAGTTATACAAAAGGATGTTTAAACGTGTAATTCACATCTGAATGGACATACATACCCAGGCCATCATTTTAGGAGCGTTTCGTAACACTTAAATAATCAACTACAGTGTAGCGGAGGTACAACCAGAACAACTCACCTAGCATCCACCCCTGCCAGCACCTTTGACGCCTGGTTCCCTATCACCTCCTGTCTGAGGTAATACAACATTCTCACACGCAGCAGAACCCTATGGATGAAAATAAATCATGAGCTAAGAATTTGATTAAATGAGCACCAATGTAAAAGAAAATTAGATATTTATATATAATAAATAAGGTCTGCAACATCTTACTATCTCCAATGTATACTCACTTGTTGCACTGGTGCTTTAAGTGCTTTTTATAGCCCTCATCTTGAAAAAGGGTGTCAGGGTTATACTTCCGAATCCAATCTGCCTTATGTATGTCAAAACTGCTCTGCGACTTGATTTTTTTTCCCTTGCGTCCTCGAGGGACAGGAATAGAAAGACCTGTGAGAATAATTAGGTTTAAAAAAACACAATGAGTCATTATTTAATAAACAACTATAAAGTAAGAGATCAAATTTTTCATTTGCACTTGTTGCCAGTCAAATTATCGCCAGGAAAATTACCAGAGTGATTTTGTAGCTGCTTAGTTTTGCCATTTTCTGCAGGTGTGATAAGGTCCCAGATAAAGCTTTTTATGTTCTCGTCTCCTCGGTAATGTAACAAGCAATAAACTAAGATTGCTCTACAGATGCGCTCCACATCCCGTTCTGTCATTCCACGCTTAAAGCGACCATGTGATAAAATGTCCCGCCAACGGCCCCATCTAGTTCGGATAAGGAACAAGTTAAGCAAGACATCCTGGACTTAAAATTAAAAAAAACAAAACAAAAAAAACCACCGCAATACAACATCTAGGATAAGTATGTAGACGAGCCATGACACATATAGCCAAAGTTATTTGGCACCTCACCCATATACAAGCAGATGTTTTTCCACCCTAAAACAATCTGTACGGCCATAACCGTTTTTCCGATCTTGACGCCGGGCCCTTGGACGATCCTCATCATCACTTTCTAAATCTGAAAACTCTACCATATCATCATCCTTGTTACTGAAGTGCCGAGTCTGTTTCCGAATACGGGGTGTGTCAATTACCAATGTGTTCTGCAAGGAAAAACAAAAAAAATTAAAATGGTTTCTCATTGGATAAGTTGTAAATTGTTATAGAATAATAGAAGGTTGGATTATATAAAATGTATGGGTGGTAAAAAGAAAAAAAAAACTAATCTGCAAAACTAGAAGCCTAAGGCTGGCAGTTCTAGATCTGGGATTCCTTATTAAGGGTAAAACAATTTCTTACTGAAGACTTGCATAAAATATGGGAGTTAAATATACCATCTGTTTGGTTGGGCATGTGACTTCTGTACAACCGAAAAATCTCAAGGAGAGAGGTTCATGGATGAGGGTTCTCTAAGCTAATATGGTATCTCCTCTCTGGTAGGAAAATGCATCTACAGGTTTCAAGGACTTCACATTCCATGTATATACTGAATAGTATTACAGGTAAGGACAGAAATAGCAGGTCTAATAATCATCAAAAATGTAAAGGGAAGAGCAATGGTGTATCAAAAACATGCATTCCAAAAAGTACACATTTGAACGTACCTTACTGCTAAGAAGATCTAGGTCTAAATCTGCCTTCTTAGCCCATTTTTGCCAGAAATTAGGATCATCAAGTGAAATATCTGTCCTGTTTTCAGAAGCCACAAAACTTGCCTGAAACAGAAAGAAAAACCATGGAGTATTTTTCACAACAAAACTTTTCTTTCAGAGATCTCATGAATGTACCACTCTGAAAACCTGAACATTTAGGCCTGCGAGTCCAAAATCCAAAGTTCATCTTGTTTTTAAATCCTAAACGGTTCTGTAAGATTAACAATTTTCAATTCTACATCTCTGACCCTGTAGAATTAGTAATACTCGTCAATGAACCCAATTCACTGGTTACCATGTCCATTAACTGGACAACCTATAGCAGACCCTGCTGAACCTATTTATCCTGATGTAAGTATTCAAAGAAAAAGCAGATCACAAAATACTGCACTTATAAACTAATGCACAATTACAGCAATTCAATTTCAATCTTCAGATATGGAAATAAGATCTTCTCCAAGAGAAAAAAGTTAATCTAGTGCCACCTATATGTACTTATTCTGTAAGTCTCGCCTATTAATAGGGAATCTATTGCCATTTTTTTGACTAACTAAAACAAGATACTGATACATATTCTTTCCTTATTTTCTGATTGTAGAGTTTTTTTATTCTGTTTATTACATAGTATAATGAGGGCAGCCATCTTGCTTTTAACAGCACCTTCATGGGCACAGGAGACCTATTGACTTCTACAGGAGAGTTTTTTAGGCATGCTCAGTGACCTTGAAAGAAGTCAGTGTGCAAGGAAGGGAGAGCGATGACCATCTTCTATTGTGAATGGTAGATCCTTTGTTATCTATAAACATTGGCGTCACCTTTCAGTGTAATCCTGCCTGTGCGGATAAAGAGAAAAACCTGCTGGCAAGTTCTCTACAGAACAAGAAGTGTCAGACAATTATTAGGCTTAGTGGCCAAATTAAAAACTGTAGGCATTCCTGATTTTTAAAAACCATATCGATAGCGATCTTGAAAATTAAAAAAAAAGGCCTATAACTAAAATCCTTAAAATGCGTGTTTAAGGGTATGTTCACATGGCTTATTTTGGCGCACATGTCGCCACGTATTGCGCGTTATACGCGGCGCAATGCATGCCGCAATTACGGTATTCCATAGCTCTTATAAAGAGCTATGGGTTACGCATTTCTCCCCCACGCGTACAATACGATTGTATTGTACACCGGGGAAGAAAAGTGTCATGTCAATTGTTAGCAGCGAATACGTGCCGCTGACAATGAATGTCTATGAGGCCGCGTCCCCACCCCCACCCGTGCTTTAGAAAGACGCACTGATCAGCGCGTTGCTCCAAAGCACCCGGCGTATTGCGGCACATACTATACTCGCCGCAATACACCATGTGAACATACCCTTAAATAAAAACATAGGTTTGACAACATGTCAGTTTCTGATGACGTATTTCCCCTACAGAACCTTAAGATACTTTATATTTTTTGTCTTGTTATAAATTAGTCAGACAGTGACTTACATCTTACCAAGACATGGTGCTAGAGACCTTTTTTTTTTCTTCCAGTAGGACAGATACTATATATACTTGAGTATAAGCCGAGTTTTTCAGCACCAAAAGTGCTTAAAAGCCTTCCTCTGCTCATACTCGAGTCACCGTCAGCGCCAGGCGCTGCCATGTCCCAGGCGCCGGTGGAGTGCTCTTCAGCTGTATCCGACTCCTCTGAGAGTGCATACAACTGACACTCGAGTTAACCATCAGCGTCCGGGTTTTGCCATGGCCCATTCACCGGCGGGAATACATCACCAGTATTCGCCACCGCTAGGAGCGCATACAGCTCACACTGGCCTTACCCATCAGCGCCCGAGTGCTGCCATGGCCTGGGTGGCGGCGGAGTCCTCCAGAGTATCCAGCACAGGCAGTGTGCACTGCTCAATGACATCACGCCACCTGTGCCAGAAGACGGAGCGCATCAGGGCAGTGGGGGAGAAGGGTGACTATTTTTTTTTTTTTAAACCCTGCCTATGGGGGACATAAACCTATTTATATCTGCCTGTGGAGGACATTAAACTACTTCTACCTGCTTATGAGGGACATTAAACTGCCTACACCTGCCTATGTAAATTTTGTTTGTATCCATTTTTATTTTTGAAATTTACCAGTAGCCGCTGCATTTTCCACCCTAGGTTTATACCCGAGTCAATAAGTTTTCCCAGTTTATTTGTGGCAAAATTAAGTGCCTCGGCTTATACCTGAGTATATACGGTAATATGCATTGTTTTTCCCAGGGAGCCTGTAAGAATGCCTACACCAGCTAGCTCACGGAAAGGAGAACTGGGAACTTCCAAAAAAGCTTTAAAAATTTATCAAATTTCAGGAAAGATTGAAGAATATGTATTTCCAATATCAATCTATTTCATGAATCAAATTTTCCTCTCACTTACAGTAAAGTTACACAGCTCAGACATGAAACACCTAAAACATGCAAACCTTGGAAAAGGTGGAGCCTTTGCCCTCTGACTCTATGGTAATTGTGGTGGTTCGTCTCAAGAGAATCTGGTCGATGTCTTCTTCACAAAATTTGGAACCTTCATCGTCTTCATCCATGATTGCTGCATAGGCTCCTTTTCTAAGGAGGTCTTCAATTTCTTTCTTTGTAAACTGTTGGATTGGCTGGAACAATCACAGATTAAAGATAAGATTTTATAAATTCATCAATACAAAATACTCAAAACTTCTTTAAATAGGTACTTACCCCACTAAGGTGATTGTCTCGACCACTCATGGACTGGAGTACAGCTTTGTCAAGCCCTAATTTAAGGCTAGCTTTATCGAACATCTCTCTCTCATAGGAGTTCCGGGTTATCAGACGGTAAATTTTAACCGCCTTGCTCTGTCCGATTCGGTGACAACGAGCTTGTGCCTTAGTATAGTAAAAACAAAGTTTTTATAAAAACAAAAGCATAATATGCTGTATATATGCAGAATTTTTTATATATTTGTGAATATGTATATACACACACACACATATATATATATATATATATATATATATATATATATATATACATATGTATATACATACACACACACATACACACACACACACACACACACATATATACATACACACACACATACACACTTTCTGTATAAGCATTTTGGGAAATTACATACATTTACAGTTTTGCCTACACCCTAGATTACACTGCAGTCTGAGGCACTCTTGTGCTGTGGTGTACAGCTGTCTTTGCATCCTTTGATTTTAGTTTCCCAACCGCTGAAGAACAAGTTACAAGTCAATCAAACAAGGCAAATAATAAATTAGTACCTGTAAATCATTTTGAGGATTCCAGTCAGAGTCAAAGATAATGCACGTATCTGCAGCTGTCAGATTGATCCCAAGCCCACCAGCACGTGTGCACAGCAAGAAGACAAAGCGGTCAGAATCTGGCCGGCTGAAACGATCAATCGCAGCTTGACGCATGTTTCCACGAACTCTACCGTCAATTCTTTCATAGAGGTACCTGGATTTATAAAATGAAATTGCCTGTTTAATGTAGTAAGACAAACAACTTTACATTATTCCTTAAATACTTACAAATACTGAGGGAATAATTATGAAATTTACACAAAATAATGGATCTTACAACTTATACTGTATTGGAGTAAAGACTAGGGATTTCAAGGGACACGGATTTGATCAGAAAACTTACCTGCGCTGAATAAGATAATCTTCTAATATATCTAAACACCGAACCATTTGGGAAAATATCAAAACCTTGTGGCCTCCAGCTCTAAGCTTGGGTAGAAGCTTGTCTATTAGCACGAGTTTGCCAGAGGAGCGCACCATAGCTTGCAAGTGAAAATCGTGAGGGATTATTGGGGTCGCTTCCCTGAAGTCAGACAGTATCTTCTCTTCCGCTCCTTCACAGAAAATTAAATGAACAATAGTAGAAACAAAAAACTATGTCAATCTACATCCTGTATGTGCTCATCATATATGCTTACCAGTAATGAGGTAGGGGTGGTTGCAGCATTTCCGCAATTCCATCATGGTGTTTAGCAAATTGGGTGTATTGGACTGACTGGCACCTTTAGTCAAGAATGAAAAATTCTTTTCCAAAATAGCCCTGTAGTATTTCTTTTGGATGTTGGTCAATTCAACTTCAATAATGGTTTCCTGCTTTGGTGCAAGATTCTTTTCCACATCTTCTTTCAATCTTCTCAGCATCATAGGCTTTAAGATGGCTTGTAGCTTTTGTACCTAAACATCAAAAGATTATGGTGTATTCTATTAGATCAAGTACACAAATTACTCAGTAATTCTTTTACCACATAATTATAACATTGGAGAAAAGAATATATAAAGTTTTTCCAACAATAAACATTTTACATACAACATTATATCAAGACTCAGGAATACATAAGAGGATCACTATTTGAATATACCTGCTATACAACATAGCCAAGGATAATCGGACATGTTCTCTGGCAACTCAAGAAATTGTTCACTATAGAACACTAATTTGTCCCTTTATGAAAGAAACCAAAACAGTGCCCCAAAACAAATGAACAGGTCTTCTCTCTTCCCTCTCCTCCCTAAAGGGGTTGTCTCGCTACAATGATTGGGTTTTAATTTAAAGATCTTTAAAAAACAAGCAGCTTGCAATATATGTTCATTACAAATGTCCTACTGATTTTGAGCTAGCCCTGTTAGTATTACTACATCAGCTCCTCAAATCTCTATAGTAGCCGACCTGTTGAATCCTTATCTTACTGGCTGTCAGGTCTGAAGACTCATCACCTTTGAAGACAGGTGGAGCAGAGAGCCCCTCCCGCACAGAATGCTTCTGGAGGGGGAGGAGGACTCTGGCATCTGTGTCCTTACTGCCTGGATTAACCAGTGTGTCCCTGCTTCCACCCGCTCTCTACACAGCTAGATGTGACAGCATTGACCCTGTCTGTTACTATAATCATGATATGTCTTTGGAACTGTGACTATACAATACTGTACAGATCAGGCATGTGAATACTTTATGCTCTCCTGTATTAGTGAGACATCCTGAGTATAGTAAACACTGCCCTTGTTGTTGCTGGAGATTGGAGACTTGTAAGCTAAGCAGGGATATATGAACACATGCATCCCCTCTGCTCTATTAGCATACACAGCAGCTTCACATTCCTCTCTACACTCATAGATCAGCCCTCTCCTGTAACAGACCTAGGCAGGCACACACAGGTGAACTCTGAGAGCAAACCCCCCTCCCCCCCCACCTGTATAGAAGTTACGTAGCTGCCTGTGTGCTGATGGGAGGGGGGAGAGGAGCAGAAGAGACAGACCAAGAAGCACGCCCCTCAGTTCAACTTACCAGGGACACTGACAGGCTGAAAGCTCGTAATGAGACAACTCCCTTTAAATATTCAATTTACGGTTCCTATGATAGGTCTATTGATACAGGTTTGATTACATCAGAATAAGGCTAAGTTCACACGGCATAATTGTGGGGCTTAAGTACGCCCCGCAATTCCGCCGGGACTTCGGGAGGTTGCGCATCCCGCTGGCCCTATAAACATTCATTACTAGTGGCGCGTATTTGCCGCTAGTAATTGACATGTCACGTATCTCCCCCCGCGGCTTATTGCACGAGTGGGGAGAGGAGGCGTAATCCATAGTTCTCTATGAGAACTGTGGATTACCGTAATGGACTGGGGCGCATTTCGCTCGTATTTGAGCGCTGTACGCCACGAAATACGTGGAGAAACGCTCTCCAGTTTAACCTGCGTGAACATAGTCTAAAGATCTTCGTTATACGTTGCACACAATATTTATTACAATGTAGACATTTCAACTTGCATATCAACGTAGTACAGCTAAAACAGTGAGAAGAGACAACTTGAGAAAAGAGGGCACAATCTAGACCACTCCCATGCGCCACCAGGGTTTGTATAGCCTTGTTGAAACCATGCTTGTATAACGGTTCCTGCACAAAGTTTGTTGGCATTTTCCATGATTAACATATTGCAGTTTACTTCTATAGCCAAAATGTATCTATGGTAAAAGTAGCTTCTTTGGAAATTCGCCCCCACGCTGCGTTCACTCATTTGCTTCGGAGTCAAAATAACTACAGGATTGAATACGGGAACAGTCTCTATACAGTACTGTGACAGCTGTCAATGCTGAAAAAACAATGCTGACTGTTGCCTTTAAGAGAACCTGTCACAGATTATGCTGATGTCAGGGGCACTGGTATCTCTTATACAACTTCATTTATTGTTTCTGGCAAGGAAGTCATGTAGGAAATCCAGTAAACACGGTTTCATTTAGGATACGGGTGTATGTAGGGCACATAAAGACTAACATCTATGGACTTCACCCCTCTAACGAAGGGTACAGAAGTGTCAGGGTGCTGTTTATGTGATATGACCACAGGATGTTATTTTTTGGCTCATATTGTGATATAATGAATTCTTTATTTCATATTACTGCTATGTAATATATTTGAGCATGCATTTGGAGTAACTTATAGTCTTGCATATTAGATAAGATTTGGGGATTAAAACTTTTTACAGTAATATGTTTTATGAATCCACTTTATTTACCTCCATCATGTATGGTCACAGATTTATGACTATACAGGTGTTTTGTATTTACTTGTTACATGTCATCCCTATGGCTCTTAACATGCTGTTTTGTCATTTTTTTTTTAACTTCTTTTATTGTGTACGATTACCCAGGAGTGTTGGGAATATATGTACATGCTGCATCAACAACGGGTCAAATAAACTCCTCCTGATCAGTGTTGCACAAGTCTGTCTCTGTCCAGTCTGGCACTGGTTAAACCCTAAATTGGGAGAATGGATATGATTACGGTCTGGTGTTTTTTTTTTTTTTTTAAGGGCCAACTTACCCCTCTGTGGTGCTCCAGCTCTCGCCATGCTGTCACTTCAACATCACTCCCTGCCCCAAGTCAGTTTAGACTAACAGGACCAAATAGCACCAGAAAGGCAAAAGAACACTAAAAAGACCTAAAAACCCCAATTCTAACTTAGGGCTAGAGTTCTAATTAGAGACGATCTACTTATTTTATTCCTTTTTTTTTTTTTTTTTTTTTGAGGGGGAGGAGGGGTGTTGGGGTGGTACGCCAAAATTTGATTTGGGACAACCCAAAGCGCTATAATTCACAACACCAATCCTTTTAAGTGCTGCAGTAGGCCCAATAAGATCTTGGATCAGTTTTAAAGATAAATTTGCTCACCAGCACATATTTAGTTCAGACAGGAATGCAGGTTGAGGACGGGGAAGACGGTCTGATAGGTTTAAAAAAAAAAAAAAAAAAAAAGGGATGTAGATTTTGACTGAAACCCCCCTGAAATATCAAACTGTCTTGGTGACTGGTACGATCAGAAGGATCTGCTGGGTATAAGCAAACAAATAGCCAATTTATCAGCGTGTAAATGACTAAAGTAGACTTGGGATTGTATATTTTAATAGGGAATAGACAACCGAGTTTGTATAAACCTGCAAATAAACACACGTTATATTTGAATTATTATACACATCATGCATCTTAGTACCTGTTCTTCGGTTTTAAGATCTCCAAAGTCTTTCAGAAACTCTGCCTCTGAAGCAAACTGAGTTGGCTCCAAGAAATGTAACAGACTAAAAAGCTCCTCCACAGTGTTTTGTAGTGGTGTTCCAGTCAACAGAACTTTGTGTTACTGAAAAAAACACATAACATTAAAAGCAACCTGCATGCTGATGCCCCCAACCCAGCACAATACACCAGAGTCCAGTTTTTATATTCACCAGGTCCATGTGCTTGAGACTATCAAGCAGCTTGCAATTACGGTTTTTCAGTCGATGGGCTTCATCAATGATAACACAACGCCATTCAATTTCTCGCAGCTCCGGGCAGTCAGAAAGCACCATTTCAAACGTTGTGATCAAAGCATCGAACTTATAAGCACCAGGGATCAGACGACCCTGTAGATGGCAACCAGTTAGCATGTGGTCAAAGTAAACAAGGTTTTTAAATATAGAGTGAAAGCTATATAATATAGAGTGTGTGGCAAAGCTGTACTCTCATTTTATACTCATTCTCATTTTATTAGCCACAAACACCTCCATACACTAAACCATGATAAACAACAGGCTTGTTTTACATAGAAGACAGTAACATGGATTGCAGCCACATGCTGAGAAATAACAGTCCATGTTCAAGTTTTTCCTGGTACGGTACCCCTCATGGCCAAAGGCTGTTATTCACAACAGAGCTTGGTCTAGACCAGTGCTCAAGGAAAATTTGGTGGGGTATCTGCTTCAGGACCATCACCGAGCAGATGTCTCATGAAGATTTTATATGAATTACAGGGGTAAGGAACTGACCTTGGAGTCTTTGCAGTACATTTCATACTGCTGAATCATCTGTCGGCTAGCCAGGCTCCCATGGTATACAATGGTGTTCATTTGTGTCCAACTTGCAAACTCCCTCTCCCAATTGGTAATAGTGGAAAGCGGAGCAATAACTAGAAAAGGCCCCTGAACGCCCACATTGTACACTTCCTGCAGAAATGTGATGGACTGGATGGTCTTTCCCAGGCCCATTTCATCAGCCAAAATACAGTTTTGCCTGCCAAGAGAGTCGCACAGAACGTTAAAAAGGCTTTCTCTGTACATCAAGACCTTCATATATTATTGCGTACACACAAACATTTACAATACTGAAAGCCATGAGTCGCACCTGTTGTACCAATTGAACAGCAGCCAATTTACCCCCTCTAACTGGTATTCTCTTAACTGGTTTCCATTCCTGTATTCCCGTGACAAATCTAGTTTATTCCAAGATGTAGCAGCAGGCCTTGCCTAAATAAGAACAAATTAGATTACGTTATTAAAAACAAAATTGTACGTTTTGGATGGTTTGAAATGGGTTCTTTGGTAACTCTACACCTGCAGTTTTTGAAGCAGTTTTCGGAGCCAAAAACAAAAATGGATCTAGCAAGAAATATCTGTTTTTAATTCACACCATTCTTTGCCCAAATAAAACACACTGGCCCATGGCCCAGATGTATGAAAGTTGATGTGCCAATCTTCTCTTGTCGGTTATGACAGAAATAATGGTGTGTGCCATATCCGACATACTCCTAAAGCATTTGGGCCAAAAAGAATGAGTCCATCCAACAAGACACTTTAGTCTGCGCCACTCTTCTTGTGTTTCTGCCGACGGGACATTTATGGCGCTCTCATGCCAAAAAGTGTTGCAGTTCATTCAAAGTGACGAGGAGAAGACACTTCTTTGGTGCACAGGCAGTTTGTTTTATGACGTGACATTTATAAAGGACCATGAGACACTTTCCAACATAAGTATCAACTAATCTCTGGCGCAGCACTACCTAAAACACTTTCCACAAAGACATTTCTCCTACATCTGGACCAGTGTGTGTAAAGCCTCCGTAAATTTTTACTTAAAGGGGTTATGTGTTGTAGTGGGCAGGGGAGGGACTGAAAATGCAAAAAAAAAAAAAAAAAACACAGATCCCCTTTTCCAATCGGCTGCATTCCAGCACTCAGCTTGCTCCTAGCCAGTCAAGTCACATCAATGTTCACATGGCCCTGCAAGCTTTTAACAGACCCTGGGACCAGAGCTCATTGCTGGAATCAGAGCCTTTTGGAAACAGGAGTCTTTTATTCTATTTCATCCCTCTGTATCCAACTAGAATGTTTTTTAATACAATCGGACAACCCTTCTAACACCAGAACTGCTACTCACCACACGCTTCAGATTGGCCTGTCGAGATTCTATACGTTTAAATTCCTCAACCTTCCCATCATCTACATCTTCCTTAAGTTCCCAGGTGCTGTCTTCATAAGGCAGTGAACACCACTTGATCAGATAATACACAACAGGCTGGAAGAGAAATGAAGCAGATTGAAATCGTCATTAAGTTCTAAGCCTCTGCTAGCAAGTCAGTAAGGCATAGTGGGGCAGGTCAACTCTTACTCAATGCTTCAAGCTGAATAAAACCTAGCACCACAAGTACAGGTGATCCTGAGAAGCATCTTGTACATCTTTCATTCTTGTATCTACTAAACAAGACGAAATGAAGCACTATCTAAAAGTGGCCTGGATAAAGCAGCAGCAGTTATTGGAATAGTACAATGGGGAAGAGAACTATGATCAATAAGTATTGCTTCTGGCCATATTAACCTCAAAGGCAACTGTGTTTCTTACATCTCGGAAATACTTGATCACTGCTTAAGCCAAAAACTGCACACACTGCTGACAGGACATCTGGGAAGTCAGAATGACCAACACTGTTCTAATGCATGGCTATTTATACAAGAACAATCACGTAACCTACTTGCTGGAACGGTATCATATTTGCTGAACTCTGTACAGACTGGGATCAGATGCTATAAATCGATTACTGATGGCTTGTACACAAGGTCATCAGATGTATGGCCACTACCAGGCCTGAGGCCGCCTTTCGCACTCTCTGTGGTACCACACAGGAAACAGAATCACAGCTCTGTTAAAGTGCTCGCTGCACTTCAATAGTCCTGCAGCCACTTTGTTCTAGAGACTGCACGAGTCCTGACACCTGGACTGCAAACGTCCAGTAAATTATGGGCTATTCTGACAACTGATGGAAAGAGAACCTTCGACAACCCTTTCTGTGTGAATGTGCCCCACCATAGAACAGCTCATTACCGAGAGCCTTCATGGAGGGAAACTTAGCAAAACCAAATGGCAACTAAACACAAAAACTCCACAAGATAGTCAATGTAATCAATGGTTGTCTGTGTAGCGTAGAAAAGTGGCGTCGTTTCACTGGGGTCGCTAATGGGACACATAGAAAGAGGAATCTAATAAGAACGATTGGATGTAACAATCAGTCTCACATGACAGCTGTAACATACCTCCCCATTGTCTTTATCAATACTATGCGATTCATCTAAAATTCGATCAACCTCAACATAATCTGGATTAAAGGGCTCTTCATCCTCTGGCATGAAGTGGCGCATCTGAGCCATCTTTGTTTTAAAGCGTTTGAGCTTCTGGTGAATACGTTTGTCTCTCTCCAGCTGTTCAATGGTTGCCCATTCACAGTGCAGATAAGAGCTAAAAAGACGGAATATATTTATTATCAAAGTACAAGGACACTTGCAATCGCAACAAATTGAATGCAGGTATACTCACTAATTTTTATACTTGACAAAAAATTCTTCTGCATCGAAATAACCTCCCGTAGACAGCTGAAAAGCAAGAAACATTCCACAGTTCAATCATCAGGGAGAAAACAACAAAACAATCAAATAATTACAGACAACTTTTCCACACCTCTTTTTTTACCACTCTCATAGACAGGATTTTGTCTACAATTGCAGCATCTTCTTCACTCGGATTTTCCTGAAAAATAACGAGTGTAAATGATTTTAAATTACTTCAAAAACACCAAACTTTTTATTAACAATTTTCAAATATACATACATTACAATTCCCTTTAACACCTCAAACATCCCTTCATAGGAACTACAAAAGCCGTAGCAAAGTTGATAAACCATAGTCCTACTCCAAGCAGAAAACGTCAAATGGGAATTGGAAACAGACAAGGGAGGGACCTGTGTGCCCCAATGAATCAGACGAGAAAAGGATTTTACGGTAAGAACAAAAATTCTAATTTCTCGCCATTATCACTGGGGGACACAGCACCATGGGATGTCCAAAAGCAGTACCAGAGAGTGGGGGAAAAGTCAGAAAGAAAGATATTTACCAGCAGTGCCAACCCTTAGCACACTGCTGCCTGAAGTACTTTACTTTAAGGCATGGATCTGATAGAACATAGAAAAGGTATGGACCGAAGCCTAGGTGGCAGCTTTGCAAACCTGAAGCTTGATGCCAAACCGCCCAGAAGGCACCAACTGCTTGTGTAGAATGGGCAGTGACCCGGAACAGAAGAGGCTCACCCAGATAGGCTTCCGAAATTGCAGACCGAAGCCAGTTGGCAATGGAGGCCTCAGAGGCCGCCAGACCCCTACATGGACCCACTGGAATGACAAAGAGGGCATCGGAGCGCCTAAACTGATCAGTGGCCAAGAAGTAGATCCGAATGGTCCTAACACCACGGGACAAAAAGAGGACAGAACTATGTCCTCATTGATATGAAATGACGAAACCACCAAATGGAAAAAGAAGGAACAGGGTGTAGGACAACCTTGTCCTTATGGAGTACAAGGAAAGGGGATTTACTAGACAGAGCACCCGTTTATACACTCAGCAGATGGAAGTAATGACCATCAAGAAGGCCACGTTCCATGAAAGCACAAACAGGGACACTTTCCATAAAAGCTCAAAAGGTGAAGACCGCATGGAAAACAAAAAAAAGATTTTGATCCCATAGTTCAATAGGCCTATGAACTGGTGGGATGGAACGAGCGACCCCCTGCAAAAAGGTTTTAACCTGAGGGATGGAAGCCAGCTTGTCCTCCAACAAAACTGCGAGTGCAGCAATCTACCCACTCATGGAAGAAAGGCCGAGCCCAGGCTCCAGGCCTGCCTGAAGAAAAGAAAGCACCTTAGGAATGGAACATAAGGGGTGAAACCCCTGGGACTTGGTCAAGACAAAAAAAAAAAAGGCCGTCCGGGTGCGGCAATAGAACCGAGAGCATTACGTATTACGTGCCCCGAATCATGGTCCGGATGAATGAATCCGACAAGATGCAAGACTTCAGTATTGTGGTTTCAACAGCCACGCCATCAAACGCATCTGCGGTAAAGTGGGGTGGAACAGCGGACTTTGGGAAAGGAGGTCTGGCCACAGGGTAATAGGCCAAGGAGCGTTCGCCAAAAGGGCAACGTGGTCCGCATACCAAGCCCTGCATGGCCAATTGTGGGCAACGAGAATGGCAGGCACCCTCTCGGATTTGAGGCGTTTGAGCACTCGAGGAAGCAGGAGCCAGGGAGGGTAGAGGTAGATCAAAGCAAACCAACTACATGGCAGAAGAAATGCATCTGCTGTGACAGATCCCAGGTCCTGGATATATACCTCAGGAGCTGATGATTGAGGCAAGACACAAACAGATCGATGTCTTGGGTGCCCCACCTCTGGCAGAAAAGGTGAAAAATCTCTGGTAGAAGAGCCCACTCCCCGGGATTGGCCAAGGCTCGACTGAGACGATCAGCCAACCAGTTTTCGACTTCTGGAATAAAAATCGCAGACAAAACCAGAACTGAAAGCTCCACCCAGCGAAGGATCCTTTGGGCTTCCTGAAAAGCTGCCAAGCTCCTGGTGCCTCATTGATGATTTAGATAGGCCACTGCTGCGGTGCTGTTGGACTGAATCCGAATTGGGCAACGCTGAATGGTGACCAATGCCACAGCGCTAGAAAAACGGCCCCGAGTTCTAGGGTGGATTCCCTGAGGGACCAAAGGCCCAGAATCGTCCGGGTGCCAAAGATGATGCCTCACCCGATGTGCTGGCATCTGTGGTAACAATCAGCCATTGCGGGGGCAAAAAATACTTCCCTGATGGAGCGCAGAGGAGACTAACAACCAGCAGAGATCCATTTGGACCTGGGGTGGAAGGCGAATAACTTTGTCCAGGTACAGTAGAGAACTGTCCCACGAGACAGGATTGCTCGCTGAATGAAACTGTGTGAATAACACCGCTTCAAAAGCGGCCACCATCCTGCTGAGAACCTGTATGCAAATACCTTGAACCTACTGCGAAACGCAGAAAATGCTAATGGACCTGTGCAATCGGGATGTGCAGATAAGTGTCCTTGATATCTATAGCGGCAAGAAAGTTGCTCTGCTACAAAGATGGCAATAGCGACCGGAGGGACTCCATGCTGAAGACGGAAACTCATACATACTGGTTTAGCTCCTTGAGGTCCAACACCAGCCTTACAGAGCCGTCTTTTGTCCCCATCATTACAGATATGGCAAAATTCACAACCTGCGTTTGTTCCCTGAAATCGCCCAATAAACATAGGGGATCAGTTCAAATTGGGATTTAAAACAGTCTTCTTCATCACGCTGTTCACATTTTGAGATCATAAGACAACAATTCACAATTGATCAACAGTACCTGAAAAGACGTCAGACTTCTAGCGCAGCCCCCTTCATACGTGTATATATATATATATAAATTAAAGGACATTAAGGGTGACATGTATGAAGGGGGCTGCGCCAGAAGTCTGGTGTTTTTTCAGCTTGTGTGAAAAGTTGTGCAGGTCTGATCTAAATAGTTAAATAGTCCCTGGGTCCTGGTCGCTGAAGCCATGTGCCAACTTTAAAAAGTAATTAAGTTTAAGGTAATCAAGATTAATGGTTTAAATATAATGCCTAAGTTTTAAAGTCTCACATCAATCTAAAGAAAAAAAAGTTTGTATAAATCATTTACTTACAACAAAGAACTGCATGGAAGGAACAGCTTCATTGTCGGGCATTAGGATAGGCTCAGGAAGGAGGACAGGCTCATTTTTGACAGGACCAGTCACATCAACTTCCTCATCATCTTCGTCATCAGTAATTTTAATGTCCAAATCTTCAGTATACTTTTTACGTTTTACCTGGCGGTTTGATCGTCTCTTCTAGGAGCAGAACAAACAAATAAGACAACTGCAACCAAGTACAAAATCATCTAGTGTGTTATTTATCAGTTAGGAATAAAGATGCTATAATATGAGGTCTTTTCAGAATGTACCAATTCCTGCCATTTACAAATATGAAGACTTTGACAAAAAAGAGGTTTTCCAACAAAGAACATTTGTTACCTACACCCTGTATAATCTTCAGGGCCCCACCACTAGAACAGGAGTCCCGAGTCCCCTGTTGCGCCTCACCACACGACAGTCAAACTCCACGAGCCAGCTATACACTTCTCTTTTGTGAGAAAACATTTTTAATTCTGGAAGCCTAACTGCAACATAAATACAGCCAAGTTTACCTCAGTCATCAATACGGCCTTTAAATGTTCCACTGGCCATGTATAATGCCATTCAATGGGTAACATGGCAGCTTTGTCCACTCCATGACTCTTCCCAGACATTCAATAACCCAGTTCCAGTTTCTAGACACTATCTACAGGTTACAAAATTCTCTAATCTAAAAAAGGAACTTGTCTTACTGATGGTTTCTTTTTAAAGTTATTTTTGTGAATTCTGTTAAAAATATTAGGTCACAATGTAACAAAAAAGGTAACAAACAGCACAGTTTGCATTGAACTATGTATGTAAACGCAAATCATATCTTCAAATGAATACAGGAATTCAACATTTTCTTTTTGGCATCTCTATTTGTATACATTTATTTTATTAATTTCTAAAATTGTTGGAAAACCCCATAAATCTTCAAGTTAAAAAACGGAAACAACAACTAGTACGTTTTCAGAGACTTGAAAATAATCACTAGTACTAAATCAGAAAATCCGTTTTCTGTATTCCATGTTATTAAAACCTTGAGAAATTAAAAAAAAAAAAAAAAAAAAAAAAAAAGAAAAGTACCCATTAGTTTTTATTCTGGGAGGAAATTTCCTGTGTCCTCCTAAATATTTTCATCTTCAGCTTGAGAGCTGTTTGGACACCAAGAAACCGCATTTCCAGAGTATAACCTTACAGTGCTAAGTTCAGTACCTGAACACTATCTTCATCCTCAGCTGGAGAAGCTTGAGATGGCACCACTTCAGCATCAGAGTTATCCGACGACAGGTTACGCTTCCTTTTCTTACTTACAATTGGAGTGATAGTGCTGGAAACAAAATGGAGACATCTGTAGGCAAGTTGATAGGACTTTGTGCTACGCCTTACTAATGAACACAGTTAAAACTGTGCAGTATCCACAAGGATGGGTCAAAACTCAACTTCACCATCTTTTTAAGTTTTGAGTGTTCATCTGAAACTAGGAAAACATGGTGTGAACTTAGCTTAAAAGAGTGTTCCTACAATTCCATTAACACCTTGAGGTCATCTCATAGCTGGCTATGAGAAGACCGTGCTACAGGGTAAAGGAGGTGCTTGTAGTTTTCCTTCCCATTCATTTCTATAGTACTGCCAAGTTTAGCCAAGCGCACTCACTCGGCTATATTCTTAACTCCCATGGAAACAAATGGGGAGGATGGCTGCCGGCGCTGCTCTCTTCAGGCTGCAACATGGTCGGCTTGTAACTAGCTATGAGCCGACCTCAACGCGCAATTGTCTTACTCAGCATAACCCCTTAAGAAGTTATTCCCATCTATCATGCACGGCAAATGGACAAGATATCCCATAAATAGCCAAGAGATGTGGTCCCAGGGGTTGGACCAGCATCTACCTCCACAAGTGAGGGAGAGCTGCCACCCCATCCACAGAAGTGGCTGGGATTATGGAAACCGTCAAGTCTCCAGCCGTAATTCCATCAGTAGTGAAAAGGAGTTCTGGAAACAGCATAGCACAGTGAGCCTGGCTATCAACAGAACACCAAGTCCAGTTGTTCTATTAATCATATATAATCCTATCAGTCTCCACCTGGATGCTGCAGCCAGAAGCCACTTCACAAGTTCTGGACACGTGGATCTCATAGATAGGACCCAGAGCTTGGAGACACTTCTATCTTGTGATTATGCCTATGGGTGGAATAACTGGGTGGACAGCTGGGAGTAGGGGCAGTTTTGACAGAAATCATCATATACTGTTTTAGCTTCTCACTGGCTGCAGAATTTTCCGGTTTTAAAACATAATGGACTCGCTTTGTACTTATGTCATACTTGATTCAGGAGACGAATAGGTAGATTAATAATATCTCTAATGTTGGTGTGGAGCACTGATGATGTAGCCTAGGTATTACCAGATCCAGGCTGTTGAGGTCCTGATAGAAAAAGGTTGAGAAGCCCTGCTATAAATGACATTTGAAGAAATATTCCCATATAGGATATTACCCTACACACAATGGCTGCCAATGGACTGTACACGGTCTCATATCATATTGGTATTAGAGGTAGAAAATACCAAGGGGCTGTGTGGTAGAAAGAACTGAAATGTATTAAAGAGTAACTAGAACCTCATGACCCATCTGTGGCTTATCAACTGCAAAGGGGTTGCCAAACAGAGAAAAAATTAACAGCAGCAGCCAATGGTATATAGAAAATGAAAAAAAAACCCTCTGTAATCCCTGAATGACCCAATACAGAAGCTCTGGAGGCTATGCTAGTCTTTGTTGGCACATGACCACTGCAGCCAGTCAGTGACCTCAGAGGCCACCTGCCATATCTTTGCTATTACAGTTCCCCTCACAGAGCAGTGATGCCAATAGAACGGCATGTGACAGCCTATGTGCCAACATCTTGTAATCAGAGTAACTGCTAGAGCGCCAACGCTAGGTCGCCAGTAGATTAAAAAGGTGAGTACAGGTGGGTTTTGTTCTATTTACTAGTGGGTGCAAATTTTTACAGTTGTGTTCAAAATAATAACAGTACAATATGACTAACCAGATTATTCACTGTTCTGGTTATAAGTGATATTACCACATGTCAAACAATATACCAGTTGGTGCAGTAGGTTCTTAGAAAACCAACAGACTCGACATTCATGGTCTGCATGTTTTTGAATCGGAGTATTTGAATAATTATTTGAAAGCGGATGTGCTCAAAATAATAGCAGTGTGGTGTTCAATGAGTGAGGTCAATCATTCCTGAAGAAACAGGTGTAAATCAGGTGGAGCCAGCACATGTTGTACATGAAGCCTGAGAAATATAGGTCCTTCGAGACATTGTTCAGAACAGCGGACTTTGATTAAAAAGTTGATTTGCGAGAGTAAAACTTATAAAGAAGTGCAGACAATCATCGGCCGATCAGCTACAATGATCTCCAATGGAAAGCAAACCAGGGAGTCGAGGAAGAAAATGGAAGACGACCATTCGAATGGATCCAACAATAACCAGAATGGCAAAGGCTCTCAGCTCCAGGATATCAGACAGTCTCAAGTTACCTGTGAGTACTGTGACAGAAGACGCCTGTATGAAGCTAATCTATTAGCAAGACGTCCTCGCAGAGTCCCACTGTTACAAAAAAAAAAAAAAAGACACGTGCAGATGCGGATACAATTTACAAAGGAACACATCAACTGGAGAGAAATGGAGAAACATTTTGTTGGATAATGAAAGTGAAATTGTTCTTTTTGGGTCCAAGGGCCGCAGTCAGCTCGTCAGATGAACCCCACACTCTAAATTCAGGTCCACAATACACTCTGAAGGTATTGAAGCCTGGTGGTGCAAGCATCATGATATGGTCATGTTTCTCTTACTATGGTGCCGGGCCTACCCCGTTTCCCCCAAAATACATCCCCCAAAAATAAGACCTAGTGCATTTGTTTTATGCAATTCAGAGTTTGGCTGCTTATGCTGATGTCTGTGATGAAATCACTACAGTATATTAATACATGTTGATTTTTTTGTTCAACAATAAATGTGAATTCTTGTTCATGGAAAAACAAGACATCTCCTAAAAATAAGTGTCAGCTCGTCTTTAGGAGCAAAATTAATACAAGACACGGTCTTATTTTTGGGGAAACAGGGTATTTACCGCATACCAGGGGTCATGGACCAGTTTGCATATATCAAAATACTTGAAGAGGTCATGTTGCCTTATGCCGAGGAGGAAATGCCGTTGAAATAGGTGTTTCAACAAGACAATGACCCTAAACACAACAGTAAACGACCAAAATCTTGGTTCCTGTCCAACAAAATTGAGGTTATGGAGTGGCCCCCAATCCCCGGACCTTAATCCGACAGAATACTTGTGGGGTAACCTAGAAAATGCAGTTTCCGGTGGCAAAGCCAAAAAATGCAAATAAATTTTATGTTACTGATTCCCTGGAATGCTAAAACCTAAAAAAAAAAAAAAAAAAAAAAATACATATCTTGAGTTTGTAAAGACAAAATGCAGACACTGCTATTTTTTGGAACAGCTCAATGTTCATTTTTTGTCATTTTCCATAAAGTCGTTATCAATTATATACATTCTCATCATGTTGGATTTAGAAAACAGTGCGCAATGTTCCCAATGCATAGAACTATTATAAAGATTTTGTTCTTCGCTCATGTTTTTGAACACACTGCTATTACTTTGAGCACAACTGTATTTTTTTTTTCCTTCAACAAGTTCGACAACACCTTACAAAGCCACATCAAAATTACATCAGGTTGTGTAACATGTTCTACAAATGACAGCAGTCACATCGGTGTCCAATTACTCACCTAGGCTTTGACTTGCTCTTAGACCGTGAGCTACTACACGATTTCGATTTTTTGGACTTGTCGTTTATAGCGCCATCTCCTGGCTCACCCTTCTTTTTCTTCCTCTTTTTGCGGCTTCCATCATCATCATCAGCATTGACGCTTGGAAGTTCATCCTCATTTAAGACCCGGGGAATATTCTGCTCTCCTCGGGCACGAGCCCTGGCAATGGCCTCTGCCACGATACGGTTGGCTTTTTCCTGTTTCTTCTGATTATCCAGTTTACGTGATTCACCAACTACTAAACAGCAAATACATAAACATTTGGCCATTAATAGATAAAATTGTACTATGCAACTTGCTTTTACAGATCCCTTTTAAGCAGGATATAAAAACATGTATACTTTCAATAAGTATCACAGTGATCATTTCATGTATTAGTTATTAAATTACATAATTCTATACTATATACATATAACAAACCGGTTATGTATAGCTATGTGGTTACATGGAAGGACTCAATCGCTGTTATAGAACAGGGTGTCTACCGTGAACAAGAGATGATACAACTGTAGCCATTACCGAATCATTATGTTGTGCTATATAAAATCCATGTTTCGTTTTAGGGTACATCCACACAATAATATCAATATAGTCCTCGGATTCTATTGATGAAAACCATTTCGTCTGATTTATTCTTTATTTAATTTGGATTCTGAGTCCTTCCCCATCCCCCCAAACAGATTCACGGTCAGAAAACAAGTCCCATTTATTTCTATGGGGTTTCGGATGCAGATGCAACATAGAAATGTTTTGGAAGCTCTTTTTGACGAGAAATAGGACGTAAAATTAAACATGTTCTAAGTTGTTTGTTTTTTAAATGAGAGTTTTAATAGCCGACCACAAAAAATTTTCCTCAGAAAACTTTCAGTTCAGGTCTATGGGGATGGTATTACAGTCAGCTTTAGACAGTTTTTAAAATCCGAATCCACATGGGTTTCCAACTGGAAATGCTTGTCATGTGGACGGACCCTTACAATTAAGAAAGAAAAAGAACCTTTACTCCACCAGAAACCGAATAGAAGAGGAAAAACAGCAGGATTTAAATAATTACTAAATGGGACATCCACACAGCATTACACTGGGTTCAATTACAACCAGAATATTCAAGTAAAGAATAGGGCCTGGTTCACATCTGCATCGGCGGTTTCATTCAGAGCCTCTGTCGTAGATTCTGATTAATACGATAGAAAAGTAGCTCTTTTACTTCTGCAACATGCTGCAGCCAATGGGTTCAATTGGGTATTGTTGGTATCCGTCATGTAACGGATGCAGTGCCTCCTTTGCGGTGGAGGCTCCGAAGGGATGGAAATCAGCCCATGATAACGACAATTCCGCCAAGTAAATGCTTTAGGAGAGCCTGTGATGCTGCCCAGAACAGAGGCTTCTTCACTGCAGTAAAGTAGTCTTATACGGAAATGCTATGGCGTTTGGAAGAAACGCACTTTGAAACAGAGCTAGGTAAAGCTCCGGAGCAGCTTCTTCCCACTCAGCTTTGGTCTCTCCTCTACTGGATATACGAGGATATGTGGAATCACACCTTGAATATTCGTATTAAGTCGCTTCAAATGCACATCTCCTATAACCTACCTCCTTCTTTCATCACTGATGAGCTATCTGTAAGATTTGCCACTTCATTGGTGTTCAAAACCTTTACCACGGATAAACTCTGTGGAGCACCTTGCGAGGAGCCGGCCTGGAAGAAAACAGGATTGGGTAGCACACATTAGGTTACGTTCATGCTACAAAGAAAAAAACCTTAATAGGTACATTGTTTGAACTGGATGGACGGGGGTCTTTTTCAGCCTGTGCTGTGGTGTTGATCCAGAGGTATCTCCGACTCCCGCATACACGGCGCATGTTTAAGTGATAACTTTACTGTAGTAAAATGGTAACCTCCGGCTGTTTATCACCTTATAATACAATAATCAAGCTATTTAGGTAGAACAGACACTTACAAGCAAAAGGGTAACAATGTTTTGATCTGTTGAACACTTGTGGGTAGAGTCGAAGAAAAAGCTGTATTCTTATCCAAGTCGAATCTGCACCAATATTGGGAATGTGTAGAAGAGACCTGGGATCAGATTTTAGTCAAGTTATGCTTGAATCTGATTCAGAGCCCAGAAGGATTCAGGCAGTATAGAAAACCAAAAGGTGGATTTCCCAAATTCTAACAAAATAATACAAATTAACATTTTGATTTTTAGGTGCAAAACAGTAACAATGTAGTTACAGGAAAGAATCTGCAGAACTAAGCATATGCTCAATACTTGCAAGTCAAATTTATGTATAAGATAGGTAAAATGACTGTATATAAAATTACAGTAGCCTCATGTACAAAGCTGTAGTGGATGGAGAGCTATAGAGCCTGAAAGTCACAAGTTCAAAACATTGTTACCCTTTTGCTTGTCAGTGTAAAATATATTTATTGGACATGACTTTAGAACACCAAAAAAATTGTAAATCTGCAAAACACTGCAGGAACATTTGTGGAGTCTCTGAATTAGTTCTGAGAAATAGTATTGCCTCCATCAGATCCTGCATACATGACCTCACATCTGATCTCATTATTTCCAGGCTAGAGAACGGCCTCTCTACACTAACTTGGGTTGGTGGCAAAGTGGTGACCACAGGGGCAACATCTCCAACAATGTCAGGGTATAAAGGAATTGCCTCAGCCACAGTCAGTTTAGATGAATGGTTGAACTCTTCTACTTCTTTGAAAGCAGGTGAAAATTTTTGCTGAAATCTGTTTGCCATAGGAGCAGAATCTTTTTCCCCTCGGGCAGTGCTTTGCCTGCTCCATGTCATCAATTACACTCCTCATGTGATGAGACTGAAGATATGGGAGCAGTAGCACTGGCCGGACCCAATTCCTCTTGCTCTTTGCACTGCATCAAAATAACTGGACCAACTTATTATATATTTTGGGAGTCGGTCCATTTTATGACTCAGACTCCTGCAAAATAGGCACCGACTTCGACTCCACAGCCCTGTTATAAATGCATCCAGACAGTTTTTGAACTCTGTTAGTGAATTCACCATGACAAGTTCCTCTGGCAGAGAGTTCCACAGTCTCACTGCTCTTACAGTAAAGAATCCCGCTTTATGTTTATGTAGAAACTTTCTTTCCTCAAGACTTTGAGGATGCCCTCTTTTTCCGGATACAGTCCTGGGTATAAATAAATCTTGATCGAGATCTCTATATTAATATATTTATACATATTTATCATGTTCCCCCGAAGCAGTCGTTTCTCTAAACTAACAGTAGCAGTTCACCCAGTCCTTTTATTATTTTTGTTGCCCGCCTTTATACCTGTTCAAGCTCCACAATGTCTTTCCTGTGCACTGGTGCCCAAAACTGTACACAATATTCCATGTGTGGTCTAACCAGTGACTTGTATAGTGGGAGAATAATGTTCTCATCATGTGCCTCTCTGCCCCTTTTAAATACACGCCATGATCCTATTTGCCTTGGCAGCTGCTGCCTGACACTGGCTGCTACAGTTAAGTTTACTGTCCACCAGGATTCCCAAGTCCTTCTCCATGTCACTTTTACCCAGTGTTTTTCCATTTAACATGTAATCATGTAATGGATTTTTCCTCCCCATGTGCATAACCTTGCATTTATCTGTGTTAAACCTCATCTGCCACTTCTCTGCCCAGGCCTCCAACCTATCCAGATCCCTTTGTAATAACACATTATCCTCTATTGTGTTGATTACTTTCCAGAACTTAGCATCATCTGCAAAAATAGCAATACTTTAATCTGCTGCATCTTCTTCCAATAAATTGATACGCAAGGCTGGGTTCATAGTATATTTTCTATTACATTTATCATGTACACTGGAAGCTTTCTAGACATCTCCAGACGAGACTGTTAAACAAAGGCCAAAACCGTGCCTGGTGGTCATATATCAATATATGGCAAATCATGAGGTACAGAATAGGGTAGTAGACTCCAGCATTGCCACATTGGCGATTCTGCGAAAACTCATTTTTGGTTTATTTTCTTCAGCGTTCAACAGATACCAACATCCATGGGTGACGGATGCCACCGTACAGAATCCATTTAACATGCAGGTACCGAGATCTTGCCAAATTCTTCATTAAGTAGATGGCAAGAACCATGTGAATCGAGCCTATAGTCAGAGAACCTGTAACAGCTTTTGACATGTCTTCGGAAATACTAGTCATCCCTGAGAGCTAACAATTCTAGAGCATATTCTCTGTCTGTGTTGTGCTGTTCCGGTGTTATTCTTCCTAGAAAGAATCTGTCCACTTTAATTGGATAACCCCTTTAACAGGCAACCTGTTAATGGAACCACAGCAGCATGTTATAGTCACAGGCTTCTTTGATACACTATAGTGTTAGAGCATTACAAACCTTACTGTATCAGAGAAGAAAAAAAACAAACAAACATACTATAAAACCGAGTCGGGCACTAGGGAGAAGAGGCGACGGGCACAAGAAGAATCTGATGAGTGGTTTCTCCCCGCCCTGTGGAGCACAATAACCCTTATGGTGTCAAAGAAGCAGGTGATAAAGCCATGGTCAGCTTGAAACCAATGACAGCCTTCCTTAAAGGGGTTTTACTACAAAGGCAGTTCATGCCTGGTTTGTCCTGCTTCAGCTTTCAGTGTGTTCAAAAGGGGGCATGTATGATTTGTATGAACTAAATATCATGTGACCCAGCAGGCTTATCATCATGTCTTTACCCACAGTGTGCTCACACTAGTCAAATAAAGATCTGTATATGTCAGGAGCTTTGAGTATTTACAATGCAGCCGAGTGGTTAACACTTCTGCCTTTCAGCAAATAAGTCCCAAGTTCAAATCCTTGCAGGAACCAACTGTGGATTATTTTTTCTTCGCAATGCATTTACCCGATTGAGGTTTCTTTTTATTTATTTGCACTGTTTGACCAATTACTAAGGAGTACAGAGGGCAGGAGTAGAATGACAAGAGCTGGGGTTGAACATTCACTCAGTAGTAAATGTGTGCGGTTACTAAGCAGGAAAGAGACCGACAGTAGCTGCCTGAGAGGAGAGGTGCTGTCCGAGCATGTGTCGGACTGATGAGTTCTCGTGTCTGGTCGTATCCCCTGGAGACGAGCTGTACACTATCGCCATCTGTTTTAATCCTACAAGTATTATACAGCTCAAGACAATTTGCCAATTGGAAAAGCTACCAAAAACATCCCAACTATCTAAAAAGTTTTTTTTTTTTTTTTTTTTAAACTCCTCCATTTCCATGATTTCTAAAACATAACTTTTATTTAGAACTTACACTTGCTAAAAACATAGAGGGTAGGTATACAGTTGGACTGAACTAACACTTGTCATAGTATGGACCTGGGTTAGATATCTGCAGGATATCTCCATAAATTTGGATCTTGCTTTCTCCTGCCTAACAGAGCCCCCATGACATGTTTTGCCTCTATAAACAGCATTTTCAGGCGTAAGAGGCAAAACACTTTGTGTGGCCACCATTAGGCCATGTTCACACGGCTTATTTTGGGGCGGATTTGGTCCCGTATTCCGCGCCGTACTGCGCGAAATACGGCGCAAATCCGTCTCAGTCATTACGGTAATCCACAGTTCTCTTAGAGAACTATGGATTCCGTCTCTTCTCCCCACTCGCGAAATACGGCGAGCGGGGAGAAAGTGACATGCACATTATCCCGGCGGGAAACGCGCCGTGGATAATGGTTGTCTATGTGGCTGGCGAGCTGCCATTCCCCCCCGCTATACGGCAGCCGGCGTAATTGCGGGCGAAACCCATCCCCGCAATTACGCCGGCAATAAGCCGTGTGAACCTAGCCTTAGTGTCTAGAGCTGCCTCAACTCTCTTGGCCATACAGTCCACTAGAGCTTCACAGGTTGCAGCCACTGGAATCCTCTTCCACGAGGACATCATGGAGCTGGTGGATGTTAGAGACCTTGCGCTCCTCCAGCCATCATTTGTGAATGCCCCACTGCTGATCTGGCGAGGAGGTGGGGGGGGGTCCATCATGCTCTGTTTCAGTATGTCACAGTACACGCTGGTATTCATGGTTCCCTCAATGAACTCTAGTTCCAAACAGTCAGCAGCACTGTCTGGGGAACCGGCAGGCCAGTCCATAGCATCAGTGCCTTCATCATGCAGGAACTGCTGACACACATTAGCTACGCAAGGCTTAGAACTGTCAAGCATCAGAAGGAACCCAAGGTCCACTGAACCTGCATATGGTCTCCCAATGGGTCTGAGGAGCTCATCCTGGTAACTAATGGCAGTCAGGGTACCTCTGGCTAGCACATGAAGGGCTGTGTGGCCCTCCAAAGAAATGCCTCCTGACACCATTACTGAGCCACTACCAAACTGGTCATGCTGGAGGATGCTGCAGGCAGCAGAACGTTCTCCACGGCGTCTCCAGAATCTGTTACATGTGCTCAGTGTGAACCCACTCTCATCTGTGAAGAGCGCTAGTGTCAAATCTGCAAATGCCAAATCGCCTTGCATGGTGTTAGACTGTAAGCACAACACTATCTTGTGGACCTCAGGCCCTCATATCACACTCATGGAGTCTGTTTCTGACAGTTTGAGCAGACACATGGATATTAGTGGCCTGGTGGGGGGGCAGAGAAAAGCCCTCCCCCATCCGAAAATCGGATGGAAGAATGTGGAAGCACAATATTTTTTGGGCGGCCGGCGGTTTGAAAACCCCTGCAGTGGGGACTGCTGCACAGGTTTTCCATAGAAGCCCGTTGTGCTCATTTTCGGCCGGTTTTTTCAGGCAGTCTGCAAAACAGCAAACGAGCTGAAAACCCGTGCCGTGGGGACATGCCCTTACTGTAATCAAAAGTCCCAAAAGAATGCAATAAATCCTTCATTTAGTCCCAAAGGGGCAAGTGCATTTAACCAGTATATCCACCGAGACTCTTCCAGTAGTAGATTTTTGTTTAAGTTTCCACGTCTTCGACCTGAAAGTATCTGACAAATATCCCAACACTGTATTGTTCTGGGGTTATTATTGGGAAATTGTAGCACATGTCTAGATATATCAGCATTGGTGTTAATCGAGCTAACATGTTTGGACAGGCGTCTTCTTAAAGGGGTTTTCTCATTACATTAAAGGGTCTTCAGAATAAGGAGACAGTGAAAACAAACAACTTTGCAATTGGATGTCATTTGCAAAGCGGTCTTGTTTTCATAGTGACCCTTATCTTCTGTTTCTGTAAACACTGTTCCCCAGTGCCGGTCGGATCCGTCCTCCTTTCATTTCATTGGCTCTACTAATTTACATTGTCTGGCCCCCGGTCGGATTCACGGGAGCACGCATTCCTGCCTCTCTCACTCAGAATAAGGGTCCGGCAACATTTCACTCTGCACAGCCAGCAGCTGCACAGTAAGGCTATGTTCACACGGCTTATTTTGGGACACATTTCGTCACATATTGAGAGTGTACTTAGCTCTAATATGGGCGAAATGCGCCCCAATCATTACGGTAATCCACAGTTCTCATCGAGAACTATGGATTACGCCTCCTCTCCCCGCTCGTACAATACGATAATATTGTACGAGCGGAGAGATAATTGATATGTCATTTATGGCAGTCTATAGGCCGGCGTGCTACCGCCCTCGTTCCCCCCTCCTGTATCGCGGGAGTACGCGCTGATCGGCGCGAGCTCCCGAACACCTGGCGTAATTGCAGGGCGTACTGTATGCCCCGCAGTTAAGACGTGTGAACGTAGTCTAACCCTGCAGTTGCTTCTACACTCAGAAAACAGCAGAATCGTGCCTAATGCTGCTGCGTGTAAACATAAAAAAGGAGACAGATCGGTGCTGTTCTGGATGAGTTCATAGAAGACTGAATTCAACTGTAACAAACCTCCAGCTGTGAGAGGAGAAGAGATCAGTGCTCTGAGTTCATAGAAGATGGTCTAGACTGATTGCAGGGCTGTGCTATGTAAACAAACAGCTCTTACATAATAAGTCTGCTTAGGGAGAGGATCGACACAGTGGCATGTGAACTCAGACAGAGAGGGGGAAGGAGGAGAGCAGGGATGTGCTATCCCCTCCCACTGATCTCAAACAAACACACTGACTCGGGAGTGAGCATGAACAGCGAAGGGGGGGGGGGGGTTTTGTGTAATCCAACTTCAGTTAAGAAACACCCAGCTGGGAGTGGAAGAAACACCCCTAGATTAGAGGAATTGAGAAACTCAAAGTACAATGAAACAGACGAACTGATGAAGCGATAAATCCCCTTTAATTGTCTAATCATTTTACCAATGTGTCATTTTGGACATGGACATATGATTGCCTACACCACCACTACAGATTTGACCGGTAATGAACTGTTTTATTTGTGTGATTTTCTATCTACTGGATTAGTGAATTCCTTTTTCTTAACCATATAGCAGCAAAAAGGAACATCCGCCACATGGAAGTGACCCGATCACTGTACCACAACCAATTTAATGTGGGTTTTGGCTCAGAAAAAGGACTGTACTAGTAAGTCCTTTACATTTTTACCACGACAGTAAGTAATTAATGGATGTTCGGGAAGGACACTTTGTAAGTCATGATCTAGATGCCTGTAAAAGTGAGTGGCCCATAGCACGCAAGTATCTCTCCTGGTTTTTGGCAGCATTTGTGCCAATGCAGCAAACATAGGTAGTGTCATCACTCCTACTGCTGACATGCTCATTAAGCTCTTCTCTCAGTCCCCCTGGCAAACACTCTGTGTAGAGCCTTTGTTGGGTACCCATGTGCCCTAAATCTGGCATGTAAGTTATTCAATTCTTCTAGAAAGGCTTGATCATTACAACAGTTATGCCTAGCTTGCAGGGACCGGACGATCGGCACACCTCTCTTCAGAGGGGGTGGATGCCAGCTTCATCAGTGTAAAAGGCTATTTATGGAGGTATTTTCCCTAAAAACGTTAGTGACCATCGTGCTGACCATATGGATAGAAATGGTCAAATCCAAAGAGGATATGTTTTTTGGAGGGATTTCTGAAGTGAAATGCATACTAATGTGGTTTTGACCCAGAACTATAACAAAATCATGAAAGGCAGATGTATCATCGGCCCATAATATCAGGACATCATCGAAACACCTGCTCCAAAAACAAAATGTGTAAATGGACATAAATCATCAGAAAAAAAAAAAAAAAAGAATACTCTCCCACCACCATAAAATAGATCAGAATAATTTGGTGGCATCTTCCTTTTGAAACTAAAATTTCCAAATCAAATAAAAATAATTGTGTATTAACAAAAAAGTTAATAGTGTCAAAACAAAGTCAGTGTGTTTCTGAAACGGTTTGCCCTTAGTTCTGGACAGCCGATCAGACCTGATGTTTGTATATAGTGCCCAGGGCCACCATTAGGGGGGTACAGCCAGTACGGCAGGTAACGCCCCCTTGCTTCATAGTAATGGTAGAGAGTCTCCAACATTGTCTGCATGGTGAACCTGCTGCTGAGCTGCCTTACTGCTTTTATTCCTGGTGATGTTTCCACTAGGGATTAGTGATAGAGACTTTTTCTGGTTTTCTCTTTTAAAAAAAAAAAAAAAAAAAAAAAAAAAAAAAAGGTATGAGGGAAGGGTGCCGGGCCGCCTGTCACACAGTGACGTTCCTGGCTCTATCAGGATGCAGAGCGCTGCAGCCATGATCAGCACAAGGTCCTGGCAGAGTCAGGAAGGTCAGCCTCACACTGCCCCACAGTAAGTGACAGGCTCCTGGACCATCTCCTGCTGCTACACGAATCACAGCAGCAGCTCCAACAGGTGCCCACATCCTGCAGGTCTCTAGTGAGTGAGTAGCCTCACTGTAGAGACCAGGGCTAGATAGTATAATAAGGGTGGAACATAATCATCATGACTGAACTGTACTGAATGTATATATATATATATATATATATATAATATATAATATATATATATATAATTATATTTCATTCATGTGTATGTATATAAAAAAAATTCTGCGGTTGCGCAGCGAGGGTTGCTGGGCTGGGTTGATGGGTCGGAGTGATGAGGTTGACAGGAGGCGGAGATGATAGGGGGGCCCAGACATTTTAGCTGTAGGGGGCCCTGAAATTTCTGATGGCAGCCCTGATAGCGCCTCCACATCTAGGCTGCCCAGTCGTGTTGTAGAAGTCGCATGTATAGCCTGAAGTTTGGCGACTACTCAAGAAGGATGGACGTTTAGCTACAAAAGGACTCAATGTTTCATCTATGTGCTTATACCTCGAGTTAAGCTATGTTCACACGGCTTAACTGCGGGGCGTAATTCCGCCCCGCAATTACGGCGTGTGGCCGGGGGCGGAAGAGCGAGCGGGGGGGCCGGCACTTCGCCGGCCCATAGACAGTCATTGCTAGCGGCGCGTATACGCCGCTAGAAAGTGACATGTCAATTATCTTGCCGCCCGGCGGATTCGCCGAGCAGGTAGAGGAGACGTAATCCATAGTTCTCTATGAGAACTGTGCATTACCGTAGTTACTGGGACGGATTCAGCCCGTAATTGGCGCACTTCGACGCGTAATTACGGACTGAATTACGTCCCAGAATAAGCCGTGTGAACATGGCCTTAGACTCTCATTGACGCACAGCGGTCTGCCCAGGACAGGGTGACGTGGTTTAAGAATCTGTGGGACAGCGTAGAGAGTTGCCAGGGTAGGAGATTAATTATAGAGGATTTTAAGCTCCTCCTCTGAGATGAGCACATCAGTCTTAGCATGAATCCGAATGTCCATTAGTGGGAATGCCATCTCATAAGTTTTAGTATCCTGCACCATCTGCTTATAGCCACCATTCTCCATCATGACTATGTTACTGCCTTTATCACACGGTTCACATGTTATTTCATTTTGGTGCAGAGCACGTCCAGGGCTTTACATTCAGAAACATGACTTTCATTTAGAACAAAAACTTGCTAAAAACACAGAGGGTAGGTATAGAGTTGGACTGCACGAAATGAGCTGACCCATGTCATATAGTATGGAGCTGGGTTAGACTTCTGCAGTACATCTCGCTAAATTTCCATCTTGATTTCTCCTGCTGGTTAACCCCTTCCCAACACTGGAGGCGTCCAAGTGGGAAGGAACATCCCGCAATTGGATATATGGGTACATCCTTGACCTTTTGGTTTTCAATACTGCCTGAATCCTTCTGGGCTCTGAATCAGATTCAAGCATATCTTGATTAAAATCTGATCCCAGGTCTCTTCCACACATTCCCAATGTTGGTGCAGACTGGACTTGGATACAAATACAGCTTTTTCTTCAACTCTACCCACAAGTGTTCAAAAGATCAAAACATTGTTACCCTTTTGCTTGTCAGTGTCTGTTCTATCTAAATAGCTTGAATATTGTATCATAAAGGTAAAACAGCCTGATGTTACCATTTTACTACAGTAAAGTTATCACTTAAACATGCGCCGTATATGAGGGAGTCAGGAGCCAGAGTCAGAGGTTTGGGAAATTGAGGAGTCTGAGTCGGGCTTTGGCTTGCCGACTCCACAGCCCTAGTTCTCACAATTGCTCGGACATAAACTTACGTTGCCTAAATGTTAATATCATACAACTCCTAATATCGAGAACCCGCATACATAATATATCCTGCGCCTCTTTTTACCCAGTATCTGCGTTTCATACATGGCTTCACTCACCTGTGGCTGTAAGAGAACCTTAAGTGGTACTGAAAGCCTCTGAGCTCCTTGTTGACTTATAAGGTGCTGTCCTCCGGGTGCCAATGTCAGACCACCGGGGGTCTGCTGTACAATCTGAAACTTCTGTGGCGTCTGTCCTGCTGTCCCCGGCTGTTGCACCTGCAGCTGAATAGTGACCACTTTGGCAGGTTGTCCTTGAGTAGTTTTGGCTTGGGTCAGAGCGGCCAACTGGTTTCCTTGAAGAACAAGCTTTCCTGGAAGACCACCGAGTACCACATGTCGCTGGCCCTGCGGCGCTCCAGAAGCGGTCTGAGTGGGTTGTTGAAGTACAAGTGTGATGCGTTTAGAATCCCCCTGAGTAAACAAATGTATAAAGGTAAATGGGAAAAGGCCATAAAACCAACAGAAAATAAGACGCATCAACAGGAGACATGTTGACATGAAACCAAGCTTTAAGCGCATGTTCACGCTGCATTTTTGGACAAGGTTTTCGGAGCGTTTCCTCGCCTAAAACCACCTCAAAACCTCGCCTGAAACACGAGGCGTTTCTCGGCGAGGTCTTGGATCAGGTTTTCAATGAGATTTTCACCCATACAAATTAATAGCCAGGACAAAAACCGCGCCAAAAACACGCTTCAAGAATTGACATGACACTTATTTTCCAAAGAAGCGTGTAAAAACTTGGTCGTGTGTGAACTACAACGAGGTTTTACATAGGAATCAATTAAATGAACTTGGGGCATTTTGGACAAGGTTTTGGGCCAGTAAACGCTCCGAAAACCTCGTCCAAAACACCATGTGAACATGCCCTAAGGCAGACAAACGCAATCTGATAGCACTTCATTTCTCATGCCATTTATGAAGCCTTTAGCTTTTCAATATATAACACAGAAGGTGACAAACAGTACTCCAACACAGCAGCTGGTGCAGACTTAAAGGGGTTGTCTCACTACAGACATTGATGGCATAGAATATGCTATCGTTGTCCAATAGGTGGAAGTCCCACCTCTGACCTGCACCGATCTCCTAAACGAGTCCGGAAACCTCTCTGTTCTGAATGGAGAGGTGGTCAGGACTCTCCCATAGCCATGAATGGGAGCTTCGAGTGGTGATTCTCGGTTGTAATCAGAACTTTCATTCATGTCAATGGACGAGTCCCGACCACCTCTTCATTCAGAACAGAGAGGTTTCAGGACTCGTTTAGGAGATCGCTGCAATTCCCACCTCCGGGCCCTGCACCTATCAGACAATGATGGCAATCTGCCATCAATGTCTGGAGTAAGACAACCCCTTTTTTTGTTTAACTGTATTTTTATTACTTTTTCACTTAAGCGCAACGTAATAACACATAACATGCACATCACATAGTATATAACTACATAGAGTGTATATCTCAATCTATAAACATCACACATTAACCACAGCAAATATGTTCAGCACTCCTACAAATCAATGCAATAAGTCATATGTACCGAAAAAACTAAATATATGAGTTACTCACTCATGAGATTAGACAAGACAAGATACAAAAGGAGAAAACAATTATTACAGGGAAGAGGACCGCAGTATGGGATCATGTATCAAATATATCACATCAGAGTTCCTGGAGAGTACAATAGTCCTCCCAGAGCTTCCAGATCGCGTCAAAGGACTCCAACTCATCATTTTTGAGGACTGTGAGATACTCCATGTCCCTAACTTCCTTGATTCGGGAATATAGTGCCTCTCTAGAAGGGGGAAGAGCCTATTTCCAGTGTTTAGCAATCTCACATTTGGCCGCTCTAACAATATATAGAAATAGTCTACCCCGTCTACGACCCAAGGAAGGGAATGGAACATTCAAAATATAGTTTTGGGGCGTAAAAGGAACCCAAACCTGAAGTACCTCAAAAACCAACGACTGAACCTGTCTCCAAAAGGGGACAATCCTGGTGCAAGCCCAAAAAAACATGAGGAACATCTGCTCCAGCTTCCCCACATCTCCAACACACATCCGGGAGAGATGGATTTAACCTGTGCAAGAGAGCAGGCGTGTGATACCAATACATTAACACCTTAAATTGGTTTTCCTTATACTGTATGGATATCGAGGACTTAGAGGCCTGTAGCCAAACATTTTGCCATTCCTCCAGTGACAGGGATAATCCCAGAAACTAAGACAACCCCTTTAAGACCCTGCCACTCATAAAGGGAGAAGTTACCTTAAATGAGAAGCCATTGTATGACCAGTCTTCCGGCTACTACGATGTCTCCCAGACACTGCACACGCACCCTGCCTCCCTGGATCTCTATAACGCACCCTCACAAACAGTAGCGAGACAGGACATTTTTCACCAGTACTGAGTAGTCTAAGGGGCCGGTCACACGGCACAGGACAGATACCTGTTTTCGTGCACACGGCCACCAGGGGGGCGGCTTTTCTCCGTGGTTTGCAGAGAAAAGCCCGTCCCCTTCACATAGACGTGTTCATATTCAGTCCAAAAACCGGTCAGAAAAAAATGAACAGGTTCAATGTTTTTTGGACCGTCAGCGGTCTGAAAAACTGCCGGGCGGAAAACCCGTGCAGTGGGGACCGCTACATGAATTTTCCATTAAGGTCTGTGTAAAAGTTTGCCAGCCGGTTTTCAAAACCGAGAACCGTCTGAAAAACCAGCTGAAAAACCGTGCCGTGGGGACAAGGCCTAAGGGTTCACTTGCCGTTTTGGAGCCATATTTTAGCACGTTTAGCCCAAAATCAGCCTCAGATGAGCTTCAAATCTTCCTTCATTGAATGGAATGTAAAATACGCCTGGTTGTTCACACAGTGTATTTCACAAGCGTGATTGAGATCCGGTTTTGGATGCAATTACGGCTGTAAAAATAAGTGATGTCAATTCGTGGGGTGTTTTTTGCTTGTAGAAATCCCCACAGGAAACAATGGGGAATAGAACATATGAAGTGAACCGGCACTTGGCTGTCCCATCACCGCAGCTCTGGTATTCCCTGCCATTGACATCCCATTCATTGAGCATATGACTGTCAGCCAATCACAGGCCTCAGTAGTCACACATCCGCACAAATGACGCGACTGCTGAGGCACTGATTGGCTCATGGTCAGGTGAGCCATAAATGGGACAGCATTGCTAAGTTACCAACAGGGGTGACCGGAGCTCCAGCAGCGACAACTACTAGTACACTATCTTCTAGCCGGAAAAGTAAGTGGACAACCCCTTTAAGACCCAATTATGTCTAACATACGTGATCTAGTGATACACATATTCTGGAGGCAGTAGGTACAATTTGCTCCTATTTTAATAAACCTTCTGCTGTTCATACATACAGGAGGCATGAGCAGCGGCGTTTCTAACAATCGTCAGTAAATGAAGCCGCATCCCCATCATGAAGAGCTCTGGAAATGTCTAATGTACTGTATGCTTAAAACCCTCCCAATCTCATGCTCCATAGTTATATAGAGTAATGCTCACAGCAGAGCTGTTCAAGTGGGCCCCCATAGAGTAAGGCTATGTTCACACAACGCATTTGAGGTCCTTATTTCGGGGCATAATGAGCTGCAATACTCCTGAAGTACGGACTGCATATAAGGTCATTTATAGCGCTCACTGAGTCCTAGGATTACCTGACGCATTCCTGGGGCAAGTGAAGCTCTATGGGAGCCGGTACAGAGCTGTTCAGAAGTACGCTCTGGCCAGCACACACTTGTAAAACACCCAGCGTATTGTGATGTGTATAGTACGTTGTGTGCACATACCCTAACATTACTCCTCCACAGCCCTGTAATACAACCATGTAGGTATATGGTGCTGCACAGCAGAGCGGTTCATGGGGTCCCCACAGAGAGACACTACTCCTCCACACCTGTAATACAGGCATGTAGATATACCGTGGGGGAAATGTGATTCAACGGCAATTTTGCAAGTTTTCCCACCTACAAAGAATAGAGACCTGTAATGTTTATCGTAGGTCGCTTCAACTGGGAGAGACAGAATCTGAAAAAAAAAAATCCAGAAAATCACATTGTAAGATTTATAAATAATTTGTATTTAATTCTGACTCACAGACCTGTTCTCTAGGGCTGCTTTCACACAGTGAGTTTTTTGGTGCTTTTTTTTTTTTTCCCCAGAAATGCACAGCAATTAGCACTAAGCTGGGATGAGCTACAGGACAATAGGCAGCAGCTTGGTGAGAAGGCAACAACTGTTGCTGCAATTATAAGAAAATGGAAGAAATACAAGATGACTGTCAATCTTCCTCGGTCTGGGGCTCTAAGCAAGATCTCACTTCCTGGGGTACAGATGATTCTGAGAAATCAGCCCAGAACTACACGGGAAGACCTGGTTAATGACCTGAATAGAGCTGGGACCAAGTCTCAGGGATTACCATCAGTAACACACACTACACCATCATGGATTCAAGTCCTGCAGGACACGCTAGTCCTCTGCTTACACCAGCACATGTCCACGTCCGATTGAAGTTCACCAATGACCATGTGGATGATCCAGAGGAAGCATGGGAGAAGGTCATGTGGTCAAAATAGAACTTTTTGGTATCAAATCCCCTCACCATGTTTGGAAGAAGAAAGAGGAGAACAACCCCAAGAACACCGCCCCAACCGTGAAGCATGGGGTGGAAACATCATACTATGGGGGTGCTTTTCTGCAAAGGGGACAGGATAACTGCACTGTACTGAAGGGAGGATGGATGGGGCCATGTATTACGAGATTTTGGCCAACAACCTCCTTCCATCAGTAAGATGGGCTGGTGGCTGGTTATTCCAGCAGGACAATGACCTGAAACACACAGCCAGGGCAACTAAGGAGTGGCGCTGTAAGAATCATTTCAAGGTCCTGGAGTGGCCTAGCCGGTCTCCAGACCTGAACCCAATCGAAAATCTTTGGAGGGAGCTGAAACTCATTGTAGTCCAGCAACAGCCCTGGAACCTGAAAGATCTGGAGAAGATCTGTATGGAGGAGTGGAACAAATTACCTGCTGCAGTGTGTGCAAACTTGGTCAAGAACTACAGGAAATGCCTGACCTCTAACTGCAAACAAAAGGTTTCTGTACCAATATTATGTTTTTCTATTGTATCAAATACTTATTTCATGCAATAAAATGCAAATAAATTATTTAAAAATCAGACAATGATTTTCGGGATTATTTTTTAGATTCGGTCTTTCCCAGTTGAAGCATAACCTAAAATAAAAATCACAGGCCTCTCCATTCTTTGTAGGTGGGAAAACTTGCAAAATTGCTAGTGTATCAAATACTTATTTTCCTCACTGTATATAATGTACGGCCGCACCGCAGAGCTGTTCATGGGGTCACCAGAGTCGCACTACTCCTCTACAGTATGTATATTGTGTACTGCTGCACAGCTAAGCTGTTCATGGGTCACCACATTAGGTACCTAGTGTACGGCTGCAGAGCAGAGCTGTTCATGGGGTCACCAGAGTCGCACTACTCCTCCACAGTATGTATATTGTGTACTGCCGCACAGCTAAGCTGTTCATGGGTCACCCCAGGGTCACATTACTCCGACACATTAGGTACCTAGTATACGGCTGTAGAGCAGAGCTGTTCATGGGGTCACCAGAGTCGCACTACTCCTCCACAGTATGTATATTGTGTACTGCCACACAGCTAAGCTGTTCATGGGTCACCCCAGGGTCACATTACTCCCCCACATTGGGTACCTAGTATACGACTGTAGAGCAGTGCTGTTCTTGCAGCCCAAGATTTAAACCAGAAAAAGAGTATTTAAAAAAAAAAAAAAAAAAAAAAAAAAAAAAATACAAAAAGGTATACAAGGAGGATGCACTGAATACAAGGAACATTTTGCTTTACCTGCTGAGGCACAGAGGTCAGGGTCACGCCCGGCTTCACACCAGGGTTGGCTTCCGTGCTGGCTGGAGCTGCGGAGGTACGCACTGGTTGAAGTAATAACTGTCGAACAGGCCTCACCCCTTGTTGTCCACCAACAGTCGTATTTGGAACTTTGGCCAGTACGGTATTTCCAGATACAATCGACACCCCAGGTCTCAGTGGGGTCCCTGTGAGTACTTTCGCAAATGTCACCTTGCCTCCATTAGCTGCCTGGCCAGGAGCAAGTGTCTGGATCTGAGTCACGGGCGAACCACTCACGGTCATTCCAGGTGGGGCCTTTAGGATCATGATTTTCGGAGCTGCTGGTCCACTTGAGGAGGTTCCCATAAAGGGATTGCCTTGGTTTAAAGGTTCTGGAATAGTAGCCGGCTGGGATGGAAGCATGGTCTCTACTGGGACAGCAGAGGCAGAGATGTCCTGCAGGATCCGTGGCTCTGACTGCTGCTCACATCCATCTGTAATTGATTGTTCCCCAACTCTGTCAGTGGTGAGCTGCTCCAGAGGCTCCAGAACGTTGCCCAAGCCGAGGGCTTCATCCATGGTGTCCGGTCCATCACGGGTAAATGAATCACTAGTTAGAGAATCCAGGCCAAATAGATTTGGGTCATCAAAAAGTTCCATAATAGGGTCTGCCATGTTGGAGTTCTTCTCAAGGCAAGTTTCTGGGGGAAGGCAAGTAGCCTTCCCCAAATATACAGAGCAGGAGGAGATGGACTTCAGTCACAGGATGAAGCAACGTGAAAGAAGCCAGGATGGTAGTCTATGGAGAGAGAGAAACAGACGTTAGTGACCACACTAGGATTCCAATGACCAGCTTGATGATTGCCAGCTCATGTCTAATGGCTTGAACAAGCCCCAACAATGAGATCTACTCCATGTAAATAGACTCAACTCCCCAAATGTGGTTAGTGCAACCCCACCTCAAGTAAGATAACCCGATGAATGCCCCCTACAGCCAGTATCATTGTGATGCCAGTCCTGTGCCAAGGAAACAAAGGCTGGGGCATGTAGGGGACGTTCAGACACCGTCATTTCCTCGTCAGATCTGCCGCGCTTCCAAGAGCAGAATCCACACGAGGAGACAACAATGAATTTCCAATGAAGAATTTGTGGCTCCTACGCCCATAAGAATTGGTGCCAACTACAAGCAGCGAAAACACTCTGGTAAATTCAGCGTCGTCTGATCGGGGTGTAACGGAGGCCGGTTTATGGCTGGACGCGGGTTCGGAGGCAGATCTGCACCACAATAAATCCATCATGAACCAGGTTACAACGTGGTGTCCACTGACAGACAACACAAGTCTATGCTCCCGCTTTACAGACAGAACAGGAAGAAGCTCCAGGCACATCACAAGACCATAGACGATGGCAGAAGCTGCTCTAGCACTGGGTGCAATGCTCCCCAGTACAGGTCTAGAAGGGGCTGTCCACTACCGAGCCCCGGACCACACACGCTCTGATCCCAGACTTCACAAGGGGGTTTCTGACGCTTATTTTGCAGCATTGATTGTAAATGGAAACCAGGAAGGACACTGTATGAAGGAAAGGCTAGCAGCGCTCCTGTGTCTCAGATCCATTCCTGGATGTGGCTGTGACATCCACCGCCTACTATGGATCTACCAGTATACGGACCAGACGAGGCCACAGGGGGACTTCTTAGCAGGGCTATGGAGTCAGAGTCGTGGAGTCGGTGCCTATTTTGCAGGAGTCGGAGTCGTCATAAAAGGGACCGACTCAAACTCCCAAAATATATAATAAGTTGGTCCAGTTAGTTCGATGCAGTGCAAAGAGCAAGAGGAATTGGGTCCGGCCAGTGCTACTGCTCCCATATCTTCAGCCTCATCATGTGAGGAGTGTAATTGATGACATGGAGCAGGCAAAGCGCTGCCCCAGGGGAAAAGATTCCGCTCCCAGGGCAAACAGATTTCAGCAAAAATTTTCACCTGCTTTCAAAGAAGTAGAAGAATTCAACCATTCATCAAAACTGACTGTGGCTGAGACAATTCCTCTATACCCTGACATTGTTAGAGATGTTGCCCATGTGGTTACCGATTTGCCCCAACCCAAGTTAGTGTAGAGAGGCCGTTCTCAGCCTGGAAATAATGAGATAAGATGTGAGGTCATGTGTGCAGGATCTGATGGAGGCACTACTATTTCTCAGAACTAATTCAGAGACTCCACAAATGTTCCTGCAGTGTTTTATATATTTACATTTTTTGTGTTCTAAAGTCATGTCCAATAAATATATTTTACACTGACAAGCAAAAGGGTAACAATGTTTTGAACTTGTGACTTTCAGGCTCCATAGCTCTCCATCCACTACAGCTTTGTACATGAGGCTACTGTAATTTTATATACAGTCATCTTACCTATCTTATACATAAATTTGACTTGCAAGTATTGAGCACCTGCTCAGTTCTGCAGATTCTTTCCTGTAACTGCATTGTTACTGTTTTGCTCCTAAAAATCAAAATGTAATTTTTATTATTTTGTTAGTATTTGGGAAATCCACCTTTTGGTTTTCAATACTGCCTGAATCCTTCCGGGGTCTGGGACAGATTAAAGCATATCTTGACCAAAATCTGATCCCAGGTCTCTTCTACAAGTTCCCAATGTTGGTGCAGACTGGACTTGGATACAAATACAGCTTTTTCTTCAACTCTACCCAGTGTTCAAAAGATCAAAACATTGTTATTATTTTGCTTGTCAGTGTCTGTTCTACCTAAATAGCTTGATTATTGTATCATAAGGTGATAAACAGCCTGATGTTACCATTTTACTACAGTAAAGTTATCACTTAAAGGGGTTGTCTTGCTACAAGGATTGCTTTTTATATTAAAGATCTTGCAAAAACAAATCACTTTGCAATATATGTCCATTAACAGTATCCTACCTATTCTGAGATTTCCCCTCTTGTATGGGCTGCATCAGTTCCTCAGGTCGCTATGGCTACAGACCTGTTTGATCTATCCTGATAGGCTGCCAGCACTGGTTGCTATAGCTGCAGACCTGGCTTCTACTGCAGCCTGGTGGAAGCCAGTAAACACACCCCTGAATTGAAAGTGAAACCAAGAAAACAGGATTGAGGTAAAATGAATCAATGTAGTGAGACAACCCCTTTAAACATGCGCCGTGTATGAGGGAGTCAGTGGTTTGGCTTGCCGACTCCACAGCCCTGCTTCTTCGCCTATGTCCGATCACTACAGGGATCCCACGTTTTAGATTTCAGTTCCTCTCAGTACAGACCTTGCTCTCCCTGAACACACATTGCAGCAAACCATCAAGAACTCCTGATACACTTGGCTTTCTGTAACCTACAGATGTAAACAGCATCTCTGCCACTGACAGCAAGCAGAGGTCTCAGTCACTGAAAAGTTGCAGAACTTGTAATCATTGCACGTTAGGGAGTGAAGCAAATGCGGGCAGGAGAGCACAGCATGTAACGCAGTATGTGAATGGATAACGTGCGTCTCTTCACAAACCGCAGATGGAGGGGTGCGTCTTCTACTTTCTAGGGGATGTGGAGCCGGGTACACGCGTGACGCGCTCCACACGCTTACCTGTGACGTCCTGCTATAGAGGCCCGCACCAGGCTGGCGCCCGCCGTCCTCGCCGGCTCCTGGGATACACATGTAGGCTCCCGGTCACACACATGCTGCCGCTGCACACACAGCTCTCTCCTCCCCATACACATACACACAGTGCAATCTAACCAGCGCCTCGCCCCGCCCCGTACAGCTGCAGCGCGCTGCCATTGGTCACTAGCTCCGTCAATCAAAAGCAGCAGCGCCGCACTGGGTTAGGTTGAGACGCTCGCTCCTCCCACCACTCTGAGGCCTAGCCGTATCCAAGGCAAAAGCGCAACCAGCCTCGATTTCATGGAGCCAAGCGCCTGGGAATGAATGAAAGCGGCTCTCTGCCGCCCGGACCGGGCCGCGGGCACACTGCACCTGCTGCTCAGCTGCGACGGGGCCTGCTCGGAGCTCTATGGGCCCCGGGCACCGTCCATGACGACAGGCGCATGGCTACATAGTGACCGCACAGGACATAAACACGGCGGGTTCTATGGGGACGGTCCCAGCCAATGAGCCACGGAGGTGCCACAGCAGCGGCCGCTGACAGCGCCTCTTACCAACCGCGGTCACATCTCAGGCTCCAATGTGCTGTAAATACTGCTCATGTACAGTACACAGGGAAACCGTCAGTATGCTGCTCATGTACCAGGACCTATACACTGCACAGGGAAACCATCAGCAAGCTGCTCATCACACCTCAGACACTGCTCAAGTACCAGGACCTATACACTACAGTACACAGGGAAACCATCAGCATGCTGCTCAAGTACCAGGACCTATACACTACACAGGGAAACCGTCAGCAAGCTGCTCATCACACCTCAGACACTGCTCAAGTACCAGGACCTATACACTGCATAGGGAAACCGTCAGCATGCTGCTCATCACACCTCAGACACTGCTCAAGTACCAGGACCTATACACTACACAGGGAAACCATCAGCATGCTGCTCAAGTACCAGGACCTATACACTTCACAGGGAAACCTTCAGCAAGCTGCTCATCACACCTCAGACACTGCTCAAGTACCAGGACCTATACACTACAGTACACAGGGAAACCATCAGCATGCTGCTCAAGTACCAGGACCTATACACTGCACAGGGAAACCGTCAGCATGCTGCTCATCACACCTCAGACACTGCTCAAGTACCAGGACCTATACACGACTGTTCACAGGTAAACCATCAACATACTGCTCAAGTACCAGGACCTATACACTGCATAGGGAAACCGTCAGCAAGCTGCTCATCACCTCAGACACTGCTCAAGTACCAGGACCTATACACTACACAGGGAAACCATCAGCAAGCTGCTCATCACACCTCAGACACTGCTCAAGTACCAGGACCTATACACTGCATAGGGCAACCAACAGCATGCTGCTCATCACACCTCAGACACTGCTCAAGTACCAGGACCTATACACTAACAGGGAAAACCATCAGCAAGCTGCTCATCAAAACCTCAGACACTGCTCAAGTACCAGGACCTATACACTACAGTACACAGGGAAACCATCAGCATGCTGCTCAAGTACCAGGACCTATATACTACACAGGGAAACCATCAGCAAGCTGCTCATCACACCTCAGACACTGCTCAAGTACCAGGACCTATACACTACAGTACACAGGGAAACCATCAACATACTGCTCAAGTACCAGGACCTATACACTACACAGGGAAACCGTCAGCAAGCTGCTCATCACCTCAGACACTGCTCAAGTACCAGGACCTATACACTACACAGGGAAACCGTCAGCAAGCTGCTCATCACCTCAGACACTGTTCATGTACCAGGACCTATACACTACACAGGGAAACCGTCAGCAAGCTGCTCATCACCTCAGACACTGCTCAAGTACCAGGACCTATACACTACACAGGGAAACCGTCAGCAAGCTGCTCATCACCTCAGACACTGCTCATGTACCAGGACCTATACACTACACAGGGAAACAGTCAGCATGCTGCTCATGTACCAGGACCTATACACTGCACAGGGAAACCGTCAGCATGCTGCTCATCACACCTCAGACACTGCTCAAGTACCAGGACCTATACACTACAGTACACAGGGAAACCATCAGCATACTGCTCAAGTACCAGGACCTATACACTACACAGGGAAACAGTCAGCATGCTGCCCATGTACCAGGACCTATACACTACACAGGGAAACCGTCAGCAAGCTGCTCATCACCTCAGACACTGCTGAAGTACCAGGACCTATACACTACACAGGGAAACAGTCAGCAAGCTAAGATCACCTCAGACACTGCTCAAGTACCAGGACCTATACACTACACAGGGAAACAGTCAGCATGCTGCCCATGTACCAGGACCTTTACACTACACAGGGAAACCGTCAGTAAGCTGCTCATCACCTCAGACAATGCTCATGTACCAGAACCTATACACTACACAGGGAAACCGTCAGCAAGATGCTCATCACCTCAGACACTGTTCATGTACCAGGACCTATACACTACACAGGAAAGCAGTATGCTGCTCATCACCTCAGACAATGCTCATGTACCAGAACCTATACACTACACAGGGAAACCGTCAGCAAGATGCTCATCACACCTCAGGCTCCAATGTGCTGTACTGTAAATACTGCTCATGTATCAGGACCTATACGCTGCACAGGGAAACGGTCAGCATGCTGCTCAGAGCAGGGGCCTGCTGACAAGAAGCAAGGAAGGAAACACCAAATTTTATTAGCACTCGGAGATCAAAGCAATCCAATGTCTGCTCCAGCCATGAGCTCAGGTCTGCCCGCGGATGGAGCGGATACAACAAAGCTCAGTCGCCAGCATCCCCATATCTAAGGCTATAGTCACACATTCCACATGGCAGATCCACACGTTTTCTACACGACTTTATGATGCAAACGTGGATCAGGCCCATGTCAATGGAACACCTCTGCATCTCAGCTTTCTGGCTGCACAATCCCATCACTTTTCTGCATTGCTGCTTTGAAATGGCTGGAGATAAACACCTGACGTGGAGTCTGGATCAGTCTCCATTGGATGGAGCATGAACAGCAATGTGGACATGTGGGTTTCAGTGCTGAAGTGGCCGAGCTTGTCCCTTCAGTCAGACCCCACTGATCTAGTACTGATTGCTGAGAAGTGGCAGCCATTTTTTAAGCCACATGACTCATTTGGGTGGTCACTAGAAGGGCTTGTCCCCACAGCAGGATTTCAGTAGGATTTACAGATGGCTTCTGGATTTGAAAGCCGTTTGTAAACTGACTGTCAAGCATCCTGATTGACCAATAGAAAATCCGAGCAGCAGTCCCCACTGAACAGATTTTCTGGTTTACACCGCCGGCGTTCCTAAAAAGCTAGAACATGTTCATTCATCTGCCCCAGCTCTTGGGCAGAAGATGTACAGGTCAGTGGTTGAGGGGGACAGGCAAACCCGCAGACAGAACCGTCCCCAGAAACCATGGAAACAATGTCAAAGTGCCAGCCAGATTCTTTAATCAGAATCCAGCCGGTATTTGCATACTGCTGTGTGGACGCAGCCTGATGAAGAAAACCAGATTTGTGCCCAATACAGAAACAGGTGATGTGAACTCTCATCCACTCCACCAGATGTTGGATGGAGAGACCACATCTCCAACAGAGAATGAAGGAAAGCCCCTGACTTAGGCTATGTCTACACTGCAGTGGACAAAAAAATGACCTGAAAACTAATTACTAAAAACGTTCATGAAACTGAGTTTTCTGTCCATAAAAAAAAAAAACTAATGCCGACGCCAAAATCCGTAAAAAAACATTTTTAGCGCCAGAAGCGAGAGAACTTCATCAGGGCCAAAATCTGTTAAGAAAAGGATTATAGCGCCAAAAGCCGTAAAAAAAATGTATTTTTGGTGTCAGAAGTTAGATAATTTTATTAGTGCCAAAATCCGAAAAAAAACTGAATTTTTTGAATCAGAAGCGAGATTAGCGCCAAAATATGTTAAAAAAAGGATTTTAGCACCAAAATCCGCAAAAAAAATTTATTCTGACGCCAAAATCCATAAAAAAACGTATTTTTTAGCGAAAAATATATTTATTGCGCAAAAATCGTTAGCGGCCAAAGCATGATCATTTTATTACAAAAGGTACAAAAAAGGACACATCAGACACATGTATACAGATTTGATCAGGTATAACCTTTGTTACACCCACTATAGGTGGGACTTGGGTCTCCTGGTAGGGATTTCATTGAAAAATCGCGGCAAAAAACGCCACAAGAACGCGACAAAAGATTTCCGGCGCTTTACATAGACTCCTGTAGTAAATTTTCTGCCCTGTTCTGGCGTTTTTTTAGAGCATGTTGCAAGATACGACCAGTAAAAAAAACGAGCAGAAAAAGAAGCTCATTTGTAGACGCAGGGGGTTTTACAATAGAAGTCTATGGGAAATGATTAGGCCATGTTCACACGGCTTAAAACTGGACATATTTCAGTCCGTAATTACGCGCCGAGGGGGGGAGATAATTGACATGTGAATTACCAGCGGCATATACGCACCGCTGGTAATACAAGTCTATGGGCCGGCCATACGGCGTAATTGCGGAGCGTAATTACGCCCTGCAAATACACCGTTTGAACCTAGCCTTACAGTCGTTTTGCCAGCGTTTTTAGAAAACGAACAACGCTGGAAAAACGGACGTTTTTCTGTGCAGTGTAGACATAGCCTTCGATGCTGTGCCTTGCTGGCGGTTTGACCCCCTCCCCCACCACAATGTGTTTGGTGCTTTTTTATGCATTTTTGTTGCATATTTTTATTACAAATCATGTGATGGATCATATGAATTAGTGTTGGGAAAAACATCTGAAAAAACACAAATGTATAAATACACAAAAACACAAGGGGGCCAAATACTAACGTGGTGAGCAGGAGATGGGAAGTTTCTGTCTCATTTGCCTTTCCCAACCACTGGATGTAAAGTCCTCCCTTCTTCCAGTTCCAGAAATCTACATATTAAGGGAAAAGGCTCAGCTGCCCCCATATAACAGGGCAGAGGTGAGGACAACCTGGGTCAGAGCAGAGGACGCACTCGGGATAAGCTCTCTTAATGAAAACTCTCAGAGCTGCAAGTAGGAGAACCATGCACCCCCTAGAACAGGCCTGGTGGTGTATGGCCCGCAGGCCACGTCCGGCCCTCTAACTAGCTCTGACCGGCCCATGTGAGATTTCCCAACATTACATGCAACTCAGTAGTTCCCGAAGCCGCCGCCGCCGCCATCCACCAACCGTTCAGATCCCAAGTCGATACCGGTTGCTAAGCTATCAGCTTGGGACCCTAGCGATGGCGGCGCCAAGGACTAACTGTGTGCGCATCCTCTGGACGCACATACAGCTGCAGGCTTCTGTAGAGCAGAGAGCGAAAGCTCTCCACAGAGCACTCTGGTGAGCTGTAAGCAAGTCTGTAGCTCACCAGAGTACACAGCACAGGCAGCATGAGAGTGTCAGCACGCTGCCCGATGATGTCACACCACCTGTACAGGAAGAAGATGGAGAACAGCGAGTACTGTCAGGCTATGTTCTCTCTACGAGAGCCATGAATTACCATAATTGCGGGACGCATTTTGGGCGTATTGAAATACACAGTGAAATGCGTCCCGCAATTACACTGTGTGAACACACCCTTATCCTCGCCGCATATTGAACGCCAGCAAAAAGAAGTGACATGTCACCTCTTTCTGGCGTAAGACTTTCTGGGAAGACTTTCTATGAGAGCTATGATTACCATAAGTACAGGACGTATTTGGGGGCGCAATTGAAGCACAATTAAGCCCTGAAATATGTTCTGAAAGAAGCCGTGTGAACATAGCCTTAGTTTCTTATTTTTAATTAGCCCTCTCTAACTGCTGGGAGACATCCTACCTATATACCAGCTGGGGGGACAGTTTAAGGACAATGCTAATAAATACTAGTGAAATGGATGGGAAATTTTGATTTTGCTGAAAGTAATTAAAATGCCTTAAAAAAAAATTTCTCCCTCTCATTTTTCTGGCATTTGGCAAATAGAAATAATTTTGGTTCCTAATTGACCTAAAACGGGTAAGGTTTATTCTGATTTTATGTCCGATAGTGAGAAAAACATGCATACGTGTCTTTTTATCTAGTGTAGGTAAACTTCTGGTTTCAACTGTATAACCTACCTATATACCTGCTGAGGAGCCTATAACCTACCTAAATACCCACTGGGGGACCTATAACCTGCCTATATATCTACTGGAGGACATAACTTACTGGGGCACCCTATTACCTATACTGGGGAACACATAACTTACTGGGGCACCCTATTACCTATACTGGGGGACATATAACTTACTGCGTTGTGAAGTCGCTAACAGTCGTTTAGCCGGTTGTTAAGGCCTCAAGTCGATTCATGAGAGCTTAGTAATCGACTCGGGAGTCTATAATATACAGGTATTGGGTAGAACGGAGTTAAATATATTAATCTGGCCCTCTAAAACCATTCCAATTTCTCAGGTGGCCCCATGGGAAAATTAATTGCCCACCCCTGAGCTAGAAGATGGGGCATCCCCAAAAGCAACAGGCAAGCTGCTGCACCTCTGCATTACCAGAAATATCAACCCCTTCGATAAAGTGTTGCCCTAGTATGGACATTACCCACTTACCCGAGCACGCCAGCATTGCTAAAACTAACAAAAAAAATCAAAGCAATTAATAGGAAAAGTTGACCTCAGTCCCTTTGATTTTTGGACATGCCATAACATTCTAAAGTAGGAATAGCTTTAAAAAAAAACAAACAAAAAAAACCACTCTATCTGGGACCTGCACCTACATACAGAATTGGGCCCGGAGGTGGAAGCCACATTAGACAGATGAGAATAATTCTCTGCCCGCTTCCTAAAAAGAAGAATGGTCTGCTCCTGGTGCCCCATATAAAAGAGCTTACACTCTCCGTCCTATCGCTACATCCCTACAGTATACCTTGTTCTTCTTCTGAACCGGGACATTACCACTGCAGCCTCCGATTGGCTGCAGCGTCACATGCCTCTGCTGACATCATCTTTCAGAGCTGTTGACTGTGGCAGTCAGAGGCTGCAGTGGTAATGTCCCCATTAGAAGAACAAAACAAGAGAGAGAAAAACAAAGAGGAGACGCTCTATAGTGCAGTAAATTAATAAAAACAAAAGGAAGGTAAAACACGGTTTAGGTATGCTCACATAGAGTCGTTGTGCTTCATATTACAGAGGCACAACACTCATGCGCTTGGTTGGCTCTATCCGAGTCTCAGAACGGCAGCCGCAGGTCTCTCGCTCCGAAGCCAGGTACACAGCAGCGGGCACGAACAGTAGAATTACAGGAAAAAAAAAAAGACGGACCTGGCGCCCAGGTCCAGAATAAAGAACTTCCTCTCAGAAAACTAGAACCAGCGCTTCCTCAGATAAAAGCGTTATGTATGCATAACACTTATCTGAGGAAGCGCTGGTTCTAGTGTTGTGGATGGGAGCAAAGGTTATATATGTGTCTATTTTAATGTATTAGTTAGTATATACGTCATATATATATATATATATATATATTTATATATATATATATATATATATATATATATGTATATCTCTCCGCTCAGCTACGGACATCAAACTCCAGACTACAATCATCCGAACCTCCCATGCTCGTCTTCAAGATTTTGCACGTGCTGCACCCATTCTCTGGAATATCCTACCACGTACCATCAGGCACAATCCTAGCCTTCGCAGTTTTAAAAGTGTCCTGAAAACACATCTTCTCAGGCAGGCCTACCAAAACCACTAATTGCTGACCCACACCTTCTATCACACACATTTCTGTCACTCCCTCCACTAGGGCACTCAGGCACTTATCTGTATATAGATGTACTGTCATGGTGGCAGGTTCACCAAATTTTTATGTAAACCTCCCCCATATTTATAAAACATGGCTGGACCATTGTAAATTTAGCACTTCTCCCCCTTTGTTCCCCTCAGGTACCCTCTTAGATTGTAAGCTCTTGCGAGCAGGGCCCTCACATCTTGTGTCTCATCTGTAAGTACCTCTCACTGTGTAATGTCTGTCTTTTGTCTGTAATTATACCCTCTACATTGTAAAGTGCTGCGCAATATGTTGGCGCTACATAAAGATTATTGTTATTAAAATATATATATATATATATATATATATATATATATATAGTAGGCACATACCTATTTAATACAGCATGTAAAAGCTGTCTGTATATCTGTTGTCACTAATATGTTAACAAAATGGCCGCCTGTAGTGGTTTGTAGAGATCATCGTGTAATCCTAGATGGCACCCCTTCAGAAGTTACACCCTGTGTCCAAACATTCCTGAGCTGTGAGGAGGGGTCTGTAGATAAGGACGTGCAAATAGACCCTCACAGCCAGGTACATGTGATGCTTCTTATCTATTAATTTTCAAAAGTATAAAAAGCCATTTTGTGAATAAAGGCAGAAAGCACTTTCACAGCAACAGGGCATGTTGTGATTTGTTTTCTCGGTGCACCCTTTGTTATTTTTAAGCTAATTTGGACCCCCACAAAGACAGAATAGTCCCTTTGAGGCTACTTCCATATCACTAGCGCGAAACGCATCATTTTATGTGTTATTTATGTGGAAAGGGTTAAACACTTTTTTTTACCAAATATTTTTTATTAGAATAAAAAACTTTATTTGCACTAATATCCTCGTTTTCAGAGAGGAAGTTCTTTAATCTGGAACTGAGCGCCGAGTCCGTCTTCTTTTTCCTGTATTTCTACAGGAGAAGAACAATGTATACCGTAGGACGAAGAAATGAAAGAGTACGGAGAGTGTAAGCTCTTTTATATCAGTCAACAGGAGCTTATTATCCAATTCTTTTAAGGAACTGGACAACTCCTTTAAGGGGACCTGTATTCACAGGGTTCTTTCCATAAAAGTACAGGTCTGAAAATATATATATATATATATATATTATATATATATATATATTACACACCACACACACACACACACACACGCTATGAGGGGGACCTGGTAGTCTAAAACTGGTGAGCACAGTCCGTGCTGGTGCCTATAATTAGACAGCAGCGCTAGGAAGAGGGTCATGCCCAGCGCTCTGCTAGGCAAGTATCGCTTGTTTTTGTTATGTAATTCGCTTTACATGCTAAACGTAACATGAAACCCCATGTACCATAAGCAGCCTCTGCAGCAATGCTTTTGGGAAGAATCCCTCCAGTGAGTTATGGAACAAGCTATGCTTTCCACTTGCAGGTTCTCATGTGATCCATAGGAAACCCTCTGTGCCTCCATATAGAAACAAAACATAGATCCAGAATAGGACTATGGGCACATGAAGGCCCAACTATAACCCCATCGCCTGTATCACCGACTTTATAATAACAAATCTACCTAAAGAAATAGCGGCTCGTTACAGAAAATATAAATAGGCCCTAAAGAAAAGAGCAGCAAGGTCTGTTTCCCGATTAACTTCCAGCAGCATGTGGCTGCAGAGATTTTCTGTATAAAAAACAGGTGAAACCACCTGTTTCTGAAAACCGCAATCTGTCACACCAGCCGTATAGATGGAGCTGATGCCTGGATTTGTCCATTTTTGGGGTCATGTGAGATTTCCGTTAGCAACTGTGAGGTTCCAATAAAAATGCATTGCTCAACATGTAATCGGCATTGCTGTGGGCGCCACGTGCTCCGTCCATTGTCATCGACATGTTTATTATGTTCCCATATAGTGAGTGAACTAGTGGCATCACCTCCTGGTCTATTCTACAGGAAGTCAGGAGCACCTCTGTACACAGTTATGCCACATCCTTAGTCAAGACACTTCTGCTGGATTGTGAATACACACAGATCTCACCTAGGGCGAGAGTACGCCCCTATCTGCGGGCTGGAGCACAGCCCTGCTACAGTGTAAACTCGTATAGCATGGTCCATAGCACAACCTCTACACCAATCACACCATAACACTGTATACCATCCTGACTCCCAGCAGATTTGTCATGGTTTCAGCAGACAGATTGTACTGTTCTTATATGGCTACGTTATCATCTGTGACACAACACACTCTACACCAATCACTCCATAAGTCATAACCCTGCTATGTTCATATTAGATGTTTCCTCTCCACACTGATACTCTAAAAATCATAGTAATGTATAGGGTCATCTGTGACACTGCACAAGCGATACACTGCTCACTCCAAAAGTCATTATAACAATATATACATGTATAAGCCGACTACACTATGGTTTCAGCACATAGGTTGTTACTATTACTGGAGAGCTACATTTTCATCTGTGACACAGCACACTCGCTACACTGATCACTATGTAAGTCACAGTAACAATGTATAGGGTCATCTGTGACACCACACACTCTCTACACTGATCACTATGTAAGTCACAGTAATAGTGTATAGGGTCATCTGTGACAGTGCACACTCTCTACACTGATAATTATGTAAGTCACAGTAACAATATATAGGGTCATCTGTGACACCGCACACTCTCTACAATTATCACTGTATCGGGTCATATGTGACACCATACACACTCTACACTGATCACTACGATAGTAACAATGTATAGGGTCATCTGTGACACCACACACACTCTACACTGATCACTACGATAGAACATGTTTAGGTATCTGTGACACGCACCCTCTACACAGATTACTATGTAAGTCACAGTAACAATGTATCGGGTCATCTGTGACACTGCACACCCTCTACACTGATCACTATGTAAGTCACAGTAACAATGTATCGGGTCATCTGTGACACCGCACACCCTCTACACTGATCACTATGTAAGTCACAGTAAAAATGTATCGGGTCATCTGTGACACCACACACCCTCTACTCTGATCACTATATAAGTCACAGTAACAATGTATCGGGTCATCTGTGACACCGCACACCCTCTACACTGATCACTATGTAAGTCACAGTAACAATGTATCGGGTCATCTGTGACACCTCACACCCTCTACACTGATCACTATGTAAGTCACAGTAACAATGTATCGGGTCATCTGTGACACCGCACACCCTCTACACTGATCACTATGTAAGTCACAGTAACAATGTATCGGGTCATCTGTGACACCGCACTCTCTACACTGATCGCTCTATAAGTCATGATAACCCTGCTGTGTTCACATTAGACGTTTCCTCTAAACAGCAGAACATAAACAAACACGCTGTTCCCATGGCAGCAGCAATGCCCGCCGCCGCCACCCACTGTACGGAAGATTCTGTACCCTGGTAAAGCGCACCCACTAAATACAGGTCTATCTACACGTGTGCGCCCGGCAGCCGATCCGTGCAGCGCCAATCTACATTCACATCACTAATACGTGAGGGGGCTACATATATATATACGTGAAATGGATTTGGGCTCTACCCCTCCCCCACGTCTCACCTGTGACCCCACTTTGTGACGTCAACGCCCCCGTCTCACCTGTGACGTCACACTGTCCGGGTCTCGGCCGCTGTTGACCCTTTATGAGCTGGTCCCGGCTGTGCCGAGCATGGACGCGCTGTGCGATGCAACTCAGCCTCGTTACAGTTACGCCCTACGTCACGGCGGGCTGGGACAATGGTAGCCGGTTCTGTGGGATAGAGCCCGCCCTATTTTAGCTCCCATTGGGCAAAAAACAAATCAATCAGGGAAGTGTGGTGACGTAATGCACTGAGGGTAGGCTGCGCTATTCAGGAAGTGCTTACGGAAGAGGGCAGGGGGTCCTTCACTAGGCTGTCCTGTGAACGCCTGATTGGAATTCTGTGTAGTGGAGACCGGATGAGTGAATGCTTCGCTGTTAGGGAAGCGTTTTTTTGTATTTTATTGCAGCCTATTAAAAGGAAGAAATATGTTCCGACCTTCTAAACTAGAAACCAAAACTATCTAGATGTTAACGTGGAGCCCGGGACGGGGGTTGATGTACCTGCTTTACCTCACACACAAGAGGGTTTACATGGAGGACCCGAGAGACCCTCAGATGCTATAGCAGAACTGGTTTTACAACTGGTGAATGTAAATAAGATGGATTCTGTTCTCTGACAGTGCACAGAGATACTGACAATGTAACGAGATGTATAAGGGTTTGTTTTCTGTAGCACAAGATGCACTTTATTAATGATATCATTGACTGTGCCATGGAAAGCCCCAAAAATTATTGGCGGGATGGAGCGTGAAAAAAACCAATTGCGACATATGTGCAGATTTTTGTATTTATAGAGTTCGCTTATTGGTACAAATGACATGCTGAAAAAATGTGGAGCCAGCATCGAAAAATGGTGAAAAGCTTCAAAGCCACGATAACAATCATCAGGACGTGTTTCGGGATGTATTTGCGCTGCAATGCCCCCTGAAATCCGTCCTGTAATTATGGTAATCATAGCTCTCATAGAGGCAGCCGGGTACTTTAAGGCCATTTGTCGCCAGTGCCAGAAGGGCCGTCTCAGTCCCTGTTCCAGAAACCACCCACTGTTTTGTGTGAGGGGGGTTCCCTTGTAAACTTTCAGCCCGTCACCATAGGCCAGGCATCCTCAAACTGCGGCCCTCCAGCTGTTGGGAAACTACATCTCCCATCGTGCATTTACATAATCTATATCGGTGGGCATGATGGGACTTGTAGTTTCCAATCTGCCTACTGATAGGAATGTGGAGGTGGGTGATGTAATGTGTCCCTCTCCACCCTGTGGAGAGGAGGTAAAGCTAGCAGGCTGTAATGATGCTGTGGGGTGTGTCCAGAAAACCTTCTGGGACTTGTTGTCCACCAGAGTGTTCGCTAAGAGGCCAAACAGGGGGCATGCAGCTGCTGTGGGTGAGCATTCAGAAGAGGTAGGACTCCCAGGTAAGGTCACAGTGTAGGGACACTCCACAATCGGGATGTCAGAAGGCCAGATTAGTCTGTCTGAACCGACGACTTGAACAGAAGCTGAGGGGAAGTGAGCGCTACCAGCGGTTGCAGCTGCCGTGGCCGCTGTCCTGCTCAGGGAGAGCGCCAGGGTCTCTCGGAGGTCTGACGGCTTCCCACCAATTGACCAGGCGGCTGCCAGGGCAGCCGGAGGCCAGGAGACAAGTCCCGGGGCGCTGACAGAAGACATGGCGATTTTGTCTATTCTAGCCATGTCTAGTCAGGGGCTTCAGGAGGTGTTAGAGACTGACGGCAGTATGAAAGCTCTCAAGGAGCAGCCAGCACAGTCTCCCTTGGACTCAGACACCGAGCATTTGGTCTGTGATCAAGGACCAAGTGACGGTCCGAACAGGTTCACCGGAGGTGTGGACCAGGAACCCACAGTTGGTGGTTTCCTATCCATTCAAGGCAAATTTGTTGCGGGTTGCGCATGAGATTCTGATTGCAGAACACCTAGGAATAACCAAGAAAAAGAGCAGACTAAAGATAGGGGCTGTTGTGGCTGCCTAGTGCTTTTCGTGCGACACCTGTCAGAGGATGGGGAAGGCAGGGCCATGCCCGAAAGCCCCACTTGTAGCTCTGCCCATAATTGAAGAGCCTTTCAGGAGGGTGAGTGTGGATCTAATTGTATCGCTGTCCATTACCAGCATGTTCGGGAAACTCTTCATACTAATGGTAGTAGACTATGCCACCCAGTACCCAGAAGTGGCAGCCTTGTAGTCCATTCGGGCTCACAAGGTGGCCACCTCCTTACTGGAGATATTCTCCCAAGTGGGTTTTCTCCAGGAAATGCTCACTGACGAGAGGACCCAGTTCATGTCTCAATTGATGGAGTTCCTCTGTAAGCCTATACAGGTGCAACATCTGATGACCAGCCCACACCACCCACACACTAATTGCCTGTGTGAACGGCTCAGTGGCACCCTGGAGCAGATGCTTAAGATGTTGGTCAATTCCCACGGGTGCAACTGGGAGTGGTACCTCCCACACCTGCTATTTGCCTACCGGGAGATTTCACAGGCCTCAACGGGGTTCTCTCCCTTCTAACTTCAAGTATCGGCAAGGTGTTCTGGCTATGGTGAAGGAGGCTTGATAGGGAGACTTAGCCACCCCAGAGGTATCGGTCATTGAGTATGTTGTGTGCTTCCGTGATAGGATGCAGGCCTTGACACAGCTGATGCACGATAAGATGGCACAAGCCCAGGCCGACCAGAAGCGATAGTATGACCAGAATGCTTGTGAGAGGACTTACCAGGTGGTTCAGAAGGTGTGGGTACTGGTCCTCATATCACAAGATAAGATTTAGGCAGCCTGGGAAGGCCTGTACCTCATGTACACAAGCGGGGGAGGCGGGAGGCTTGCCATGTGAACATGATGAAGGCGCACCATGAGCGGGAGACATGCAATCCGTCAGAAGAAGGAGAGGGAGAGAACCTCCTGTATATGCTTGTGCAGGTTAGCGTGGAAGGATGCATAACAGATGTGGAGATTTGCAAACCGTTCATGAAGGACCAAGGATCCTAGCTGTGAGCAACTTTCCAACCCTTCTGGGAGTTGTTTAGTAACCTATCCGAAAGAATGGAGTCGACCGTCCATCATGTGGACACCGGGGACCACACGCAATCCAGTGTTCAGCATATCGGGTCTTCCTGTAGGTGCATAGCACATGTGCTAGGAGATCGACGGAATGCTACAGCTGGGGGTCATCTAAGTGTCCCAACAGCGCTAGGACCTCCTCTGTGGTCCTCGCCCTGAAGAAAAACCGGACCACCCGGTTAGGTGGACTACATGGGGCTCAAAGCTGTCACTGTCACAGATGGGTACCCAATGCCACGCATCCATGACCTGCTCGATCAGTTGGCCGGGGCCTATTACCTGACCATCATGGATATGACCCACGAGGCACAGGAATGCTCTGTCTTTATCACCGTATTTGGATTATACAAGTCCACCGTCATGCAATTTGGCATGAAGAATGCCCCTGCACCTTTAAGCGGATGGTCAACATGCTGTTAAAGGGACTTGAAGGATATGGGGCCATGTTCCTGGATGACATTGCAATCTTCAGTCCCACCTGTGAGGATCACTTAGAGTATCTGATACAGGTGCTCGGGTGAATCCACCAGCCAAGCTTGACCATTAAGCCAGAAAAGTGCCAGGTGGGCATGAGCGGGGTCCACTACCTCTGAAGCCGTAACCCATAAAAGTGATATCATATCCTGGCCCACCCCCACAACCAAGAAGCAGGTGATGTCCTTTCTGGGCACCACCAGATATTATAGAAGGTTCATTCCTCACTATAGTAGTTTGGTGAAGACCCTGATGAACCTCACCAAGAAGAAACTGGTGAGGCCCTTCAGGCATTGAAGGCCACCCTTTCCAGCTTGCTGATACTACAAGCAGCCGACTTCCCCCGGCCCTTTTTAGTACGGATTGACGTCAGTGACTTTGGCCTCTGTGCAGTGCTCTGCCAGGTTGATGCAAAGGGCCAGGAACACCCATTTATGTACCTGAGCCGGAAGCTCCTGCCGAGGGAGGTGGTCTACTCCATGGTGGAGAAGAAATGCCTGGCAAGAGTGTGGGCTCTGCAGCGTCTACAGGCGCCATTTTGTCATGGAGACAGACCACAACCCCCTCAGTTACACACCGTCACCGAAACAAATGGGAAGTTGCTATGCTGGGCATGGTGCTTCAAAAGTACCACTTTGTCATTCACCACAAGAAAAGCCGAGACCACATCAACGCCGACAGGTTGTTGTTGCACGGAGGTGGTACTCGGGGAAACACCAGGGGTGCTGCCCCTAGCACTCTCTAAGGGGCAAAAGTATGATGAATATAAAATATAGTTTGAGTCAAGTTAATCACTAGTCATTTAAGGTCAGGGGGCCTCACTTAAAATGCACAGCTAAGACAAACGCTCTCAATTAACCCCTTCAAGACAGCCAGTTTTGGACCAAAAAGACTGAGTCCCATTTTTTAAATTTGACATATGTCAATTTATATTGGAATAACTTTTTAATACTTTTACCTATCCATGTGATTCAGAGACTGTTTTCTTGTGACACTGTACTTTAGGTTAGTAAGAAATTTGTGTCCAAACAATCCTTGTTTATTTGTGAAAAATATCAAAATGTTTTGAAAACTTTGCTATTTTCAAAGTTCAAAAACTCCAAGACAGATAGTTATACTACACAACATTGTTTATAACTAGCATCTACCATATGTCTACTGTACATTGGCATCATTTTTAAATGTCTTTTTATTTTTTTTATAACAGTAGGGGGCTTAGAAGTTTCATAACAATTTTTCACATTTTCAAGAAAATTTGAAACACATTTTTTTAAGGACCAGTTCAGTTCTGACGTGGCTTTGTGAGGCCTGTATGTTAGATACCCCAATAAATGAATCCAAGAAACTGCATCCCTTAAACTATTCAAAACAGCATATAGGACTTTGTTAACCCTTTGGGAGTTTCACAGAAATTAAAGCAAAGTGGAGGTAAAATTTCACTTTTTCTGAAGATTTTCATTTTTTATCCATTACTCACTGGGAAGCAGTAGACATTACCAGGGAAATGTAACTCAACATTGATTCCTCCAATTCTGCGGTGTTTAGAGAAATCACACATTTGGCCCTAACACGCTAGTGTCACGGGGGATGGCGCAGGTGCCGTCGCCCCCCGCGGCCGCCCCCCTGCCCGCAGGGGTCCGGCACGGGTGCCGCGGCTGCCCGCGACCATCCCCCTGCTGCCCGGGTCCCGGCGCCGGCTCACTTACCCGTCCACGCTCCTGTGCACGCTGCTCCTGCCTGTCCCGGCCGCCGCGTGCGTACCCGCTGCTTAGGGCGCGCGTGCGATGGCTGGTCTGGATTTAAAGGGCCAGTGCATCGGTAATTTAGTCAATTGCCGGCTGCTGGTCCTATATAAGGTATACGCCCCTTGCACTCTCTGCCAGATTGTTGGTGTGCGTACCTTGTCTTGAGAGTGTTTGGAGTTCTGTCTGCTTACCTGTGTACCAGTCCGTTCCGCTACGTTTCCTGACCTTGCCTGTTTGCTGCCTGTCTCTGACCATGAACCTCTGCCGTCCGTCCTGACCTCCTGCCTGTCCCCGACTACGCCTCTAGATTACGACTCTGTACCACGCAGTACCCCGGCCGCCACCACAGGCAAGTCACGTCAGGGGTAGCGACCTGGTAGCCTCACACCGCAGCAAGTCCATCCCGCTTTGCGGCGGGCTGTGGTGAATACCGGGGGCTACTTAGACTCCGCTCCCTGGCGTGGCTTAACTATCATCGCTTGCGGTGGTCCAGCGAATCCACCAAACCCTTACAGCTATTTGACTCACCTACAATCCTCAAAGTAGGATGAGCACCCACTGGACATTGGGGTCTCATTTTCATTATGGTTTTCTTTAGGCACCATTACAGGTTTACGGACACTCTAAGGTGCCTTAAAGGGGTTTTGCCACAATGTAATGTTGACATGGGATTCTCCAAAATGGGTATTTAATTACTTTTCTAAATATTTGATTAAAAAAAGTGAAGCCTGTGGAGCTACAGCATTGCTCGGCCCCCCTTTTACCTTAAATTTTACATTAGACAGACCAGAGGAGCTGAATGAGCGATCGGCCACGTTTGGTGTTTACACTTCTTATCTAAAGACGGGGAACATGAAGAGCTTTAAAGGGACTGCAGAGAAATGAGTGTATGAGTCTGTCTCGTATAGAGAACCCATGTTTAATGTTTTTATTTGATAAACTTTTGAGCGCTCCCTTTTCCTCCTCTTGCCCCCCCCTCCCTTACCCTGCAGCGTTCAGACTCCATGATTTGTTTTATTCCCCCCTTGAGTGAAAGGGGAAAGGAACTATTTTGGGGAAAAACCCCCTTTAAGCATTAAAGGGGGTTGTCTCACTACAGGGATTGCTTTTTATGTTAAAAGGGTTTTCTAAATCAAGTCCTTTTCAAAATGTTTTCTATTTTAAATGTCCCCCCCTTTTGTAAATTCCCTTTTATGGCGCATAGTCTCAGGTCCTATAGTACCCCTGTTTGATTCTCCTGATGGCTTTCCCGCGCTGGTCGCTATAGATCAGACATGGGTTCACTGCAGCCCGAAAGCCAGTAAACAGCCCTAAATTCAAAGTGAAAACCCAAAAAAACAGGACTGAGGTAAGTTTATTAATCAGTGAGACAACCCCTTTAAGCGGGGGAAAAAAAACATTTTTTTTCCAAAAATCTGCAATTTTGCTGAAAAGTTTAATTTTTACAAGGAATCCTGGAAAAAAAAAATCCCAAAATTTGATAACATTTTTTTTCTTTCATTTCCAAAATTTTCTCAACCATTTATGTGGGGTAAATAGTGATGAGCGATTGCGTCAACTATTCACGGACAAAGTCGATACGTAAATTTTCATGCCATACCCATAGTCGATAAAGATTATGCCCATACCCTTAAAATCTATGGGGGAGGAAAAACCATTCATTCTTACACCCAAAAAGGGGTGGAGAAAACGGAATTAACATCTACAAAAGTAAAAAGGATACGTGCTACATTTAGGGAAACAATTAGGCAAAAAGAGTCACAGAAAAAAACTTTAGACTTTCCTATCCCCCACTTGACCACAGATGACCTTAAAATGCACACCCAAAATTAAAAGTGCCAGAAGGGAATGTTTGAACCAAATTTTTTCTTGAAAATGGGCATTGACTTCCCTGTTTGGAACGCGCTGCCCCTTAAAACCCGTCGACCCCAGATTAAAATGTGCCGGAAAAAGGAGTCTTTCAACCACCATTTTTAGGATGGAATCCCACCACGTCTTTGTTTCTCTTTTTTTAATTGTATTAAATGGGTTGTCTCACTACAGGGATTGCTAGCTTTGTTAAAGATCTTGCAAAAACAAGTCATTTTGCAATATGTGTCCATTAACAGTGTCCTACCTATTCCTGTTTTTGACAGCACCATCACCCTTGAGCCACTCTTGACAATTGTGAAGAACAAATGTCTGTTAGAAACCACATTTTTTATAATATGACCTGTAGTAAAGCTGCTTTTCACAGCAACATGCCCCCAAAAATTCAAAACATGACCCTTGAGCCACTCTTGACAATTGTGAAGAACAAATGTCTGTTAGAAACCATATTTTTTAGAATAGGACCTGTAGTATAGCTGCATTTCACAGCAACATGCCCCCAAAAATTCAAAACATGACCCTTGAGCCACTCTTGACAATTGTGAAGAACAAAAGTCTGTTAGAAACCACATTTTTTTAGAATAGGACCTGTAGTATAGCTGCATTTCAAAGCAACAGCCCAAAAAAAATTCAAAACATGACCCTGGAGCATTTTGACAATTGTAAAGAAACAAAGTCTGTTGAAACCACTTTTTTTTAGAATAGGCCCTGTAGTAAGCTGCTATACGCAACATCCCCCAAAAATTCAAAAATGACCCTTGAGCCACTCTTGACAATTGTGAAAAAACAATGTTTTTAGAAAAACATTTTTTAAATAGGACCTGTAGTATTGTGCTTTGCAGTAGCTGCCCCAAAAAATTATAAAAAAATGACTTCTCAGCCACTATTAAAAATTGTGGGGGGAAAAATGCACTTAGAGCCACATTTCTTTTCCAAAAGGACATGATTATAGCTGTATTCACAGCACCATCCCCCCAAAACCATTGAAATGCAAAAAAATTCTAAAGATGAAGTGAGTAAATGGAATCGTTTTTTTCAAAAAACCCTTTTTGTCTTTTAAGTCTCCCCCCCCCCAAAACCAGAAAAATGAATTTTTGGGGAACTGAGAATAAAAATTGCGTAAAAAATTCATTTAAAAAAAAAAGTTTTCAAGAGGACCATTTCTTTTAAGAGGAATGTTGAAGTGGCCCGGCAACTAATCGGTGCCTTAGAAATTTGGGGGCCCAAACTCATCGAGTCCATCCCTGATTCATCTTGATGAAAGTCAAACGATCCAATTATTGTGGAAAGCCGGGCGTTTGTCTGTAATGACTCCTCCCGTGCTGAGGTCCCGTAGATATGACGCTGGCTGCTGGGCAGGACAAACCCTATGGCGTGGCAAGCGGCTGGGGACTTTCACCCATTTTGGATACCCAGAAGTCGATTGGGCCCGGAAACACCCAAAAAAACATCGGTGTTGGACCGATAGTTGTGCCCCATGATCTTAAGGGGGTCTCTGTGTGTTGTTGTGTCCCCTGCATTACATGCTTTGGGTGGGGGGTAAAAAAAATTTTTGCCAGAGGACCCATTAGGCTTCTCCCAAAATGTCTGCTGCTGCCGTAGGGCTATTGGCACTTATGCTATCACGTTGCTGACGTTGTTCCACCGTAAATTTTTGGAACGTAAAGCAGACGCAACAGTTGTCCCCATTTGTCAATCAGACGGTTCCCAATTCCTGCATTTTACTCTTTTTTGGGGGGGTGGAAGGGGAAAATGCTGGTTTTGTTTGTACCCGGGGGTCGGGAGGGTGGCATCCCGTAACTGTTGTTCAGTTTGATGGCCTTTAAAGCGGGGGTCATGTTGGGGGAAAAGGGCATCCAAGCCCATGTGAAGAGGAGCCTTGTTTCCCCAAACTGGGGCGAGGGGGACTAGCAAACTGTCTTCCTCATCTTCCTCCTTTGCCTCAAATTCGTGCCAATTTTCCCAAGGGGGGATGTCGGTAACGTGGTGCCAGGGAAAACCCCATCCTCCTCCTTCTCCCCTTCCTCCCGCACAGTTCAAAAAGCCCCGACTTGCCTGTGTGCACCCTGGAGCTGGGCGCCCCCTTGCATAGCCCTAGACCCCAAACCACTGCCAATGAAGAGGATAAAATTTTGAAAATATGGGCCTTCTGGGTTCGAGGAAGGGAAAAACTCCGTGTCCGATCTGTGTCCCCTTCGTCTCTGTGCTGGTGGGAACCGGTTCAAGGCCAAAAGCGTTCCAGAACTAAACACCAAAAATGCTCTTGTACGGGCATTGTCCGCACTGACCTTTTGGTGGGGTTTTTAAAACTGGCAAGGATGGGCGAGCTCTTTCACCTGCCTCACTTTTGGGGGCTAAACCCGAGGTCCACACCTTTTCTTGTCAGGCCATGAGTCACTTGGTACTGTGTAATGGCTTTGCGCGGCTGCCACAATTGCTGGAGCATGTGGAGGGTGGAATTCCAGCGTGTTGCCGCGTCAACAATGAGACGGTTGACGGGCGGTGGAGCTGACGCTGCAACAAAGCCAGACGGGACGAAGCAGGGTGCGTACGGCGGAAGTGTGAGCTCAGACCTCGAGCCTTCCTCAGCAGGCAGTCCAGACCCGGGTAGCGCTTTAGAAATTTCTGGACGACAAGGTTCATGACATGTGCCAGGCAAGAGATGTGCTCCAGCCTACCGATCTTAAGGGCGGCCAGCAGATTTCGACCGTTATCGCACACCACCTTGCCTGGCACAAGGTTCTTGTCACCCAGACAGCGCTCAGTCTCGTTGCGAAGAGCCGTCCACAGCTCCTGACCTGTGTGTTGACGGTCTCCAAGACAGATTAATTTCAAACACGGCCTGGTTTCTCTGGGAAGTGGATGCCCCCAGAGGCCCTTGGGGGAAAGAACCCTGCACCATCCCTGTGGTTTTAAAGAGCGTGCCCCGAGCTGAGAGAAACCGTTACACCAGAGACATCACCCAGCTCACCAGTGAGCTGTCACAGGATATAGCGGCCTTCCCCGTGCTTACTAGTCCATGTGTCGTGGTCGATGGACTTTGCCGGGACACAGATGCAGACAACGCGCTTGAAATTTAAATGACACGTGGTGGCCAGGGCAGGGACGGCTTTTCTGGAAAAGAAATGCCTGCTCGGCTTTCGGTATTGGGGGCAGGCAAGGGCCATGACGTGGCGGAACCCATCTGTGTCCACCAGATGGAAAGGCAACATTTCCAAGACCAACAGCCTGGCAAAGTCGCAATTCAGGCTTTTGACTGTGGGATGGTTTGGGTTAAAGTATTTTTTTCTGCTCCCAAACCTGGTAGACAGAAGGCTGGCTGCTAGATGGCCGCTGTACAGCGTGAGGTCGTCAAACTGGCGGAAGCAAAAAGGGGGTAGGATGGTCTCTGGTAGTGCTGGTGGTACTCGGGCGACGGTGGAGGCTGAAGCGGAGGCTGTTTCCTTGATCATGACTTGAGAGAACATGGGCAGCTGAGGATCGTTTGGTGGTGGCAGAGGAGGCGGAGAAAAGAGGGTGTGACAGTGGTAGGAAGCCGGCACGGTGTGGCCTTTTTTGCCCAAGTGTTCCCTCCCTTTCAACTCATGCATTCGCTGCATGTGACTAGACATGTTGGTGGTGGTTAAACACCTAAGATTCTTGCCTCTACTGATGCGTTTATGGCAAAGGCGGCATATGACATCGCTGGGTGACTCAGAGGCTTTCTGGAAAAAGGCCCAGGCTTGAGAGGTCGTGGACCTTTTCAACGGCGATAAGCGAGTAGCGGTGTTTCCGCTGATCGTGGCTGGCGGAATAAGCTAAGCAGACTTGTGCGACCGCTCTCTCCCTTTTTGAGGCGGGAGCTGTACTGACACTACCCCATCGTCTTCCTCCTCGTCCAGTGATGAAGCGCTCGCAAGCAAATTCTGCTGAAAAGACCACGTTGGCTCCGCAATGTCGTCATCATCATCATTCAACACAGGTGACTTCCTCGTCCTGACATTCTGCATCCAGGAGCTGCGGGCTACAAGCAACAGGCACTGCAATGCGTTGCCGACCGCCCGGGATTTTTTCCGATTGACCGGCTTCCTTCTCCTCCTCTCATGGCATCAGTAATTGGGCGTCAGAGCAGACAAAATCATCCTCTTTGGCATCTTGATCTTTTAACATGCCTTCTGACCCCAACCGCATTTTGTCATCAAAGAGATCTTCAGAAAATGGATTATCCACAATGGTGGGTTCACGAGTTGACATTTGGGCTGCCTTCGCTTCATGTTGGACGGATGCTGACGATGATGATGACGACATTTGTGGCCGTGACTGGGAGGACGAGGAGGTAAGACTGCTGGATGCAGGTGTTACGATACTGGTGTGTATGGCTGGAGTCCAATGGCAGGGGCTAAGACACAAACACAAGGAGGCACTGGAGTCTTGATCTGGAACAGCAGGAGAAGGCAAGGATCCAAGGTGAGGAGTAGCAGGAGACTGAAGAGCGGTAAGAGGTCACTCGAAGTTTGCAGGGGGGGACTGCGAGGAGAGGAACAAACGGGGAAGGTGAGTTCCTAGGCGAGAGGACTGTAACCCTAAGCAGGAGCTAGGACACAATACTCAAGCAGGAAGTAACAGGCTTGAGGAGTTTATTTTAGACCGGGGGACAGGAAACGGGAAACAAGATGGAAAACCAGTGAGACACGATCCACCATCTTGACTGGGGGCCAAACTTAAGGGCAAACACAGTAGCAAGTTCCACGGTATAGCAGGAGCTTCCTGACATTACTCCCCTCAAGAGCGGCCTTGGACGATACCTGACTCGGTCTTTCCGGATGTCTTTGATAAAATTTTGTCTTATCATCGAGGAGCATTGATGTTACTCACGGGTTCCCACGAATTTTTTCGGGCCCAAACCTTGCCACTTAATGAGGTATTGCAGCTGGTTCCTGAAAATTCTCGAGGCCAGGATTCGCTCCACAACAAACTGTTCTTGCCCATCGATCTCCACTGATCAGGAGGAGGAGGAACACGACCTGGAAAGGGTTTGGAAAACGGCAGGCTTTAGAAGAGATACATGAAATACAGGGTGGATCTTCATAGATGGTGGGAGTTTGAGCCGAACAGCTACTGGATGTTATCTTGATGATCTTATATGGCCCGACAAACTTTGTCCCAGTTTTGGTGAAGGCACTCTAAGTTTCAAATTTCGGGTTTAGACAGCCAAAACCTTACCCCCTACTTTCAAATTTGGTGCTGGTCTTCGACCATTTTTTCTGCCATCTTTTTGTAATTTTCTTGAGCCCTCTCTATGTTTCCTTCAATAGTTGCAAATTTTTGCTGTAGTGTAGGATCCTTTCTGTGGCAGCTGGAATTGCGGAACAGCGGGAATTAGGAAGTATTTTTGGTTTGGTACCCCAAATTTGCAAAGAAAGGCGTTTGTTTGGTGGAGGCATTTTGGGAGTTGTTGTACGAAAATTCAGCCACAGGAAGTAGTCAACCCAGTCATCTTGTAGGTGACAAATATAGCATCGCAGGTACTGTTCCAGGGTCTGATTAGTGCGTTCAGTCTGTCATTAGATTGTGGAGAAAGGCGGTTGATAGATTAATATAAATTGTCCAGTGCTGAGCAAAAACTCGCAAAATTTGGATGTAAACTGCACCCCACGATCCGAGATCACTTCATCAGGAATCCATGCGGCGAAACACATTCTGAATTATGAGGTCAGCAGTGTCCTTGGCAGAGGGTAGACCGGTACATGGATGAAATGTGCCGCCTTGGTGAGCGGTCAACTACTACGAGAATAGTATTTTTCCCTTTAGGGGTTAGGCAGGTCTACGATAAAGTCCATGGAAATGGAACCCCAGGGACGAGAGGGGACTGGCAAAGGCTGTAACAAACCGGGGGTGGAGAACGTGGAGTCTTGCATGGGGCAGAAAACGTCACATGATGTCACATACTTCCTTACATCCTGAAAATAATTGGCCACCAAAAGAATCGGGATAGAAATTCCTGTGTCTTTTGCACTCCTTTGTGCCCAGCAATCTTAGAATCATGGGCTAGTCTCAGGATCTTCAGTCTTACTCTTTCGGGTATATTAGCTGCTGCCGGGGGCCACATCTTGTTCTTAAGGACTAAATGCACATCATCAGGTGGTTGAGACAACAAGGAGTGGGTTTGCCATAGGCCTCTTTTAAATTTCTTCAAGCAAGTCTTTATTATGGATTACTCCCACAACAGTAGACTCAGGAACAATTGTTTTGAGCGGACTAGTAGGAGTGGAATCATTGGAAAACATTCTTGATAGCGCTTCCGCCTTGCCATTACGGGATCCGGGCCTGTATGAAATTCCCAAAAATTAAATTGATTGAGGAAAGACTCCAATGAGCTTGGCGAGGAGATAGACATTTGGCCGATCTCACGAATTCCAAATTACGGTGGTCAGTAAGAACGATTATTTGCTGTGGGTTCCTGAAGATGGTGTCTCCATTCCTTTAAAGGCTGCGACAATCGCTAATAGTTCTTTTTCCCCACATCATAATTCTTCTCCACCGGTGATAAACGTTGGGAGAAAAAAGCACAAGGATGTAATAAACTCTTGTCTCCTGTTCTCTGAGATAGAATAGCCCCAATAGCACATCTGAAGCATCCACTTCACAATGAAGGCACATTCTGGGTCAGGATGAATTAATACAGGGGCGTAGTGAACTTGGCTTTTAGGAAGGAGAAGGACTCTTGTGCTTGAGGAGACCAAACAAAAGCATTCTTGTTCTTAGTCAACTGTGTAATGGGAGAAATTATTTCTGAGAAATTCTTAATGAAGCGTCTATAGAAGTTGGCAAAACCTATGAAACGTTGAACATCCTTTATGTTTCTGGGAGTAGGCCAGTTACTATTGCTTTAATTTTAAACTAGAGTCCATCTGTAGACCTTTGAGGCGAAAAAAACATAGCCAAGGAATTGGATCTCAGTCTGATGGAATTCACATTTTTCAATCTTGATGTGAGATGGTTTTTCTTCAGACGTTCTAGAACAATTTTTCACATGTCTCTGGTGTTCTTCCATTGACTTGGAGAAAATCAAAATATCGTCCAGGTGGGATGACTATAAAACTGGCCAGGAGGTCTCTAAAGATGTCATTGACAAAGATGTTGGAAGGTGGCTGGGCATTGCAAAGGCCAAAAGGCATAACACAAATATTCAAAATGCCCGTAACGTGACCTAAAAAGCTGTTTTCCATTCATCCACGATCTGATTACAAAACTAAGTTATAGGCGCCTCGTAGGTCTAACTTGGAAAAAATTTTTGCATGTTGTACTTTTTCCAGAAGCTCGGGGATCAGTGGTAAAGGATAAGGGTTTTCTTTATGGTAATATTGTTTAATTCTCTATAATAAATTTACAATGTCTCAAGGAACCATCTTTCTTTTTAACAAAGAATATGGGAGCCCCCGCTGGTGAGGAAGATGGGCGGAATAAACCCTTAGCCAGATTTTCTTCTATGTAATCCTTAAAGGTTTTTTATTCGGGACCTCCCAAAGGATAGATGTTTCCAAAAGGTATTGGTGCACCCGGAATCCCAATTCTATGGGGCAATCATTAGGGTCGGTGGGGGGGAAAGCTTTTCTGCATTCTGTTGCTGCAGAACACCCGCAAATTCCCGGTATACTAACGGTAGCTCTATTGACTTCTTGTCTTGAACTGGGTCTTAAAGGCCTGTTCAGAGTGAGTGTGAGGGGCCCATCTCCCACTGGGAAGCTTACCCTCCTTGGTTTCCCAGTTAATCACTGGATTCTGTGCTTGCAACCAGGGGAGACCCGGGGATGACGGGAAAGTGTGGAGAAGAGTTTTAATAGAAACGACAGTACTTCATGATGTTGAGAAGTCATAATGACTTCAAAGTGGTTCGGTCTCTTGATCCACTGGCCCAGAGCTCAGTGGAGATCCATCTACGGTCTCCATTACCATGGCGAGAGTCTTTTCTGGATCTTAAACCCATGTTTTCGAGCAAAGGACAGGTCCATAAAATTACCACTTGCCCCAGAGTCCACCATAGCCGAGGTGGGATATCCACTGGGAGTTAGCCGGGAAATTTTAATAGGAAGGAAGCAATGAGAGTCTTTGTTCTCTTTTTTAATATGCGGTGCCACTGATGAGATGGAATGGACAACTGCTTTCCGGATAATTCTGTCTCTGAAGCAATGGATTCTCCATCTTGGCAGTCAGGATCCATAATGGCTGCCACCAATCTCCTTGGACGGCTAGGGCAGTTGATAAGGAAGTGTCAAAACTTCCCACAGTAGAAGCATAAAATCTCCCGAACCCGAGCTCTCTTCTGTCAATGCTCTCACGTCTTAATATAGAATCTACTTGCATAGGCTCACTTCCTGACTCTCTGCGAGTTCTTCCCAGGGGTTCCTTGGGAAAAGGGGACCGGGAACAGACTGGACCTGCTTGGTATCATAGTTCAAAGTAGCCCATTTTTCTTGTCGCCCTTCAGACAGCCGGGTATCAATTCGGATGCAGTGATTTATGAAAAAAAAGCATCAAACCTAAGGGGGCTTCTGCACGGGCCAGTTCGTCTTTTAATGAGCTGCATAGTCCTTTCCTAAAAAAAGACATCTTTGCTGCATCATTCCAATTGGTGTCGATGCCCCCCTCTTGAACTCCATTGCATACTCGGCCACGGGGCGTTGCCCTGACGCAATGCTAGGTGGCTGCTTCCGCTGTAGAACCCCGATTGGGATCGTCAAACATTTGACTCATGGCGTCAATGAAGTCCTCCCGGTGATTTAAACGGGCGGGCTTGGGTCTCAATCAAGGGGCTAGCCCAGGCAATTGCTTTATGTGTCAATAGCATAATGATGATAGCCCTTAGACTATCCGTCGGAAACTGTGTTGGATTTGCGTTCAAAGTATAATCTGCATTGGTTAAGGAACCCCGGAATTTGTCACGGTCCCCGCCAAATCTAAATGGAGGCACTTAGGGCTCACTACCGGAACCATGTGGTGGTCCGGACGCTTGATTTTTCCAAGTGGAGTATCGGTCGGATAATTTTCTGCCGGTTCCACGTAGGTCTTGAACGGTTTGTCCATTTAAACTTGGATGCTGTGGGAGGTTGGCCTTCAAAAGCGTCATATTTCATCCTCAATGCCTGCATCTCAGTGCGCATATTAGCCACAGTAGTGTGAAGTTGCTTGATGCGAGCTTCTGGGCTTCCAGCCCCGGCGGACTCCATTTTGGGCTTGAGTATACCTGTTACGATACTGGTGTGTTATGGCTGGAGTCCAATGGCAGGGCTAAGACACAAACACAAGGAGGCACTGGAGTCTTGATCTGGAACAGCAGGAGAAGGCAAGGATCCAAGGTGAGGAGTAGCAGGAGACTGACGAGCGGTAAGCAGGTCACTCGAAGTTTGCAGGGTGGACTGCGAGGAGAGGAACAAACTGGAAGGTGAGTTCTAGGCGAGAGGGCTGTAAGCTAAGCAGGAGCTAGGACACAATATCAAGCAGGAAGTAACAGGCTTGAGGAGTTTATATAGGACCTGGGGGCAGGAAACAGGAAACAAAATGGCAACCAGCTGAGACACGATCCACCATCTTGACTGAGGGCAAACTTAAGGGCAAACACAGTAGCAAGTTCCACGGTATAGCAGGAGCTTCCTGACAGCAGGTTGCATTAACCACTGAAGAACAGATTGGCAACGCTGTTCGTTACTGAGATTCACAGGGCCCTGACCCCGCGATGACCGGCCCGACGGTCCTGCACCTGACGATCTGCTGGCTTGCGTGTTGTCACCAGCAATGGAAGGAGCACATTCTCTCGTACCTCTACCTCCATGTCCTACACCCCTCTTTGCTCGCTTACCACCTGCATTTCGTTCATGTTCAGAAAGATAAAATTTAAGAAGGTATGGAAGAGTTTTTGACAGTTCTTATTGAAAGACGCCAAGTCACAGTATTCTTTTAAAACCCTTAATTTCCACAGCCAACTAGATTAGAAACTGAATTGTTTATAGCAAATAACTGTGAAATGCAGTGTGGTGGAAGAACCGTAAGACAAAATCAACAGTGTTCTTCCTTTAGTCCTAGGGATTTACAACTGCCCAGTAGGACTAGGAATTGATAGTTTTCAACAAACTATCATTCAAGTGCGCTATCTGCGCCAAAACTGAGATTCCAAAGAGCGCAATAAAAACTATTCAAACAGTTATACGGATGAGTAATTGCGTTTTTTGCAGCAATGACAAAGAAATGTTGCTAGAAAGTTTTTCTATTAGAATTGTCGTACAACGTGGCTAAATTTGAAAAAAGTAGGGCCGCACCCCGTGCAATACAGCTATTTTTAAAAATTATACGGATAAGAAAAGGTGGGTTTTGCACCTATTGAAATACAACAGCAGTTACCACAAAATTCTGTATTCAAAATTAAGAACAAGGTGGCTCTTTGAACAGAACTGGGCCGCACCAAAGTGAAATACAGCTATTTAAAATGGATACGGATAATTAAAGGTGGGTTTTGCACCTATGAAATACACCTGCAATTACTAGCAAATTTCTGTATCCTAATATAAGTACAACATGGGTCTTTGAACAAAAATGGGTTGCGCCAAAGTGAAAAACACCTATTTAAAATGTACTGTATACGGATAAAAAAGGTGGGTTTTGCACCTATGAAATGCACCTGCAATTACTAGCAAATTTCTGGGATCCATTTAAGACAAGATGGGTCTTTAACACAAATGGGCTGCTCCAAAGTGAAATACACCTATTTAAAATGTATACGGATAATAAAAGGTGCGCTGTGCACCTATGAAACACACCTGCAATTACTAGCAAATTTCTGTATCCTAATATAAGTACAAGATGGGTCTTTGAACAAAAATGGGCTGCGCCACAGTGAAAAACACCTACTTAAAAAAATATTACGGATAATAAAATGTGGGGTTTTGCACCTATGAAATACACCTGCAATTACTAGCAAATTTCTGGGATTCAATATAAGTACAAGATGGGTCTTTGAACAAAAATGGGCTGCGCCAAAGTGAAAAACACCTATTTATAATGTATATGGATAATAAATGGGGTTTTGCACCCATGAAATAACCTGCAATTACTAGCAAATTTCTGTAACCTAATGTAAGTACAAGGTGGGGCTTTGAACAAAAATGGCCTGCGCCAAAGTGAAAAACACCTAATTAAATTGTGTACGGATAATAAAAGGTGGGTTTTGCACCTATGAAATACACCTGCAATTACTAGCAAATTTCTGTATCCTAATATAAGTACAAGATGGGTCTTTGAACACTGCGCCACAGTGAAAAACACCTATTTTAAAAAGTATACGGATAATAAAAGGGGGGTTTTGCCCAATGAATACAAAAGCAGTTACTGAAAAATTTCTGTATCCTAATGTAAAATACAAGGTGGGTCTTTGAACAAACTGGGCTGCACAAAATAAAAGGTACTGTTTCACTTCATGTGCGAGGTGTGCTGGCAAAAAACTGGTAAAAAAAAAAGCCATTTCAATGCAGGTTCAAAGCAGAGTTGGGCTGCACAATATACACTCTCCTTTTAAAAGCCTGCCCGCTGTCTGTTGTGTTTGCCCCCCCCCTCCAGCAGCTGTACAGTGCTAGATGCTTCTTTAACCCTTAAACCGAACGCCTGAAAAGTAGTTTTAAAGACCAGAACTTTTTTTTTGTTTTGGCCTCCTTGGTTTAAACAGTTGTAACTTTTTTATTTTTTCAATGACGCAGTTGGATGAGGCCTCGTTTTATTCGAGACAAGTTTGTACTTTATAAGGGGAAAGTTTAAGTACACTTATAAATAATTGCAGTATTTTTTTTTATTTTTTTACAAAATTTTTTTTGTTTTTTTAATTTTTTTTTTTTCACCATTCACATTTCAACTTAATAACTTGTTAGATTAATTCTACAGGTTATTACGGTCGTGTGGATACCAAATATGTGTAGGTTTTTTTGTGCGTGTAATTTATGTACAATTATTTTTTATTAAATATTTATTTTTATTTTATTATTTATTTTTTTTATTCTTTTTTTTTTCACTTTTTATGGTTTTTTTTGTACTTTTTTTGACTCCATGAAGGGAGAACTGTTTACATTTTTTTATTTTTTTTTTTTTACACTTAGTAATGTATTAGCATATTCATATATGCTAATACATGCTAATCTGTGTCAGTTGACACAGGCAGTGATTAGGTACAGCACACAGTGCATCCTAATCACTGGCTTCTTACACAGACAACTCTGGGGCCATGCTAGGTCCCAGAGCTGACTGTGCAGCCGGTCCCTGAGCTCTGTCGGGTGACCGGGCGTTCCGATCACCCGACAGAGCAGGGGATCCTTTGATTGCGCTGCGGTAACGCACCGCCGCAATCAAAGGGTTAAGCATCGGGTTGCGGAGGTTTCCTTTCCCCCTCCCCGATGCCTGCAGGAGATGCTCTGGGGGGGCTGTGTAGTACAGCCCCACTCCTAGCGCAGCTGAGGCGCTGGGCGCCGCAAACCCCGATGTCTGCAGCGACGTCAAATGACGTCGCTGCAGACGAACGACCCGAAACCGGCCGCCGTCAAAAGACGGTGCGCGGTCGTTAAGGGGTTAAAAAGTCTCTAACTAACTAAGAGCTGAAATTCTCTAAACTACTTATGTTCTAATGTTCACAGCTAAAAGCATAGTTGTCTGTGTGAATAAAGAGAACTGTGTCTCTGAGCTGAGCTGAGCTGTATTGAGGAGAGATCTAGCACACGTCCTGCTCTAATGAGAGACACTGACACACTGATGCTGAACAGGAAGCGCTGTTCTATGCAAAACGAGGTCATGTGATTTTTCCAGCCAATGACAACCATACACATCACAGTCATGACGTCGCACACCCAGCTCACCCTGCTCTATGCTCTAAGCTAATTTGCTGGCCGTCAAAATGACAGGAAGCGGCGAAAATGGCGCGATAGTAATAGATTATGCGCAGATTCTCACCTAAATTATCGCGCGATCGGAAATTTCAGATCAACCTCAAAACCGTGCTGATTTCAACTTTGTCGATTATAATCGCTCATCCTTAGTGTAAACTGCTGTTTGACTGCATAGCAGGGTGTTTAAGGGAAGGAGCACTATTTAGCATTTGGAATGCAGATTTTGGTGGGTGCCATGTCGCACTTACAAATGTACCAGAACAGGTGAAACCTAGAAGTCACTCCATTTTGGATTCAACACCCCTCTTGGATCTTATCTAGGGGTGTATTGTACTTTTTGGGCCCTCAGGTGTTCAATAGATTTGTGTAGCATTGGGCCATGAAAATGGAGTGGGGGAGACACAAGTTCGACCGTTGTTTTTTGGGCTTCATTTTTACAGCGTTTGCTGTAGGGTATAAAAGACAGGATAACTTGACTATGGGGGTTGGTACAATTACAATGATATAATTTTTATTAATTTTTTAGGTTTTATTACTTTTACATGATAAAAATACATATGTAAAAAACTGAGTTGTCATAATCCAGCATCCATAAGTTTTTTATTTTTCAGTATATGGAGCTGATTAAGGGCTTGTTTTTCTGCGTGATGAGTTGATGTTTTTATTTGTACCATTATGGGGTTCAAATGACGCTTTAATCGCTTTTTATCAAGGTTTTTATGAGGTGTTTTGAAGAAAATATAGCAATGCTGGTAGTGTTTTTATTTTTTACAGGGGTCACCGTATGGTATAAATAACATGCTAACTTTAAACAGGTCAATACGATTACAGCGATACCCAATTTTTTTTATTTAATTTTTTTATGTTTTAATGCTTTTTCACACACAAAAAACCTTTTATTTAAAAAAGAAGTTTGTGCATCGCCATAGTCTGAGAGCCATAACTTTTTTTATTTTTCTGTGTACTGTGGCTTGTTTCTTTTTTTTTTTGCAGTTTTACTCTATGGGTCGATATGATTATGGCGATACCCAATTTATATAGATTTTCATGTAGTTGAACTTTTTTTTAAAGTGTCTTTATTGTGTAAAACAATATTTTTGCAACACTATCTTCTGATAGCTGTAACTTTTTAATTTTTCTGTACAAGGGCTTTTTGAGGGATGAACTGACACTTTCATTGGTACCAGTTTGGAGTTTATATATGACTTTTTGATCGCTTTTTATTCTATTTTATGTGCTGCGGGATGAACAAAAATCACAATTCTATTCAGTTTGCTAAGTATTTTCAAGGTAAATTATAATAAAAGCGTGGCTTTGAACATTAATTTAGACCCATTAATGGTTAAAAGACTACAAGATCAGTTTCCTTTTAAATGGGTAAACGACTCATTTTCCTATTTGGGAATTCAGATACCCACAAATCACCACCAAGTCTTTGATTTAAACTATGTAGCCCTATTGAATACTGTTAAAGAGGATCTAAACAAATGGGACAGGGAAGATTTTTCCTGGATAGGGCGTATCAACATCATTAAAATGAATATATTACCCAGATTTCTATACCTTTTTCCAAACAATCCCGTTTAGGTTACCAATTCTTTCTTTCAAGAGATGAATAAATGCTTCCGAAGATTTGTATGGGCTAATAATAAGCCTAGAATCGCTAGAGATATCTTACTTAGGAAAAAGGAGAGGGGTGGCTTGGCATTGCCGGATCTGAAGTCTTATTATACAGCAGTAGTGGCGTCGAGAGTCATAGATTGGTTTCAGATTAAAAATTTGAAGCGTTGAATACAGATTGAGGAACAATTGTACGGGCGGCCACTGTCATCCCTGCCCTGGCTCCTGCCTTATCTGAAAGGCGTTAGACCAACTCAACTTCCTCTGCTATCCCAAGTCACATTATCAGTATTTCAACTACATGGTCGCCAGCATAACCTTTATGCTCCGGGAGGCCCACTAGTTTTAGTTAAAGGTAAACCAGCGATACCTATCTCAGCTCCCTGTTTATTGTATAAGGATGAAGGCAAACAACATCTTCATCTAATGGGGGATTTCATCTCACATTCCACCTTTAAAACATATGAGGACAGTGTTTTCCCTCCCAATACCGTACTCTGAATGTTTGGCTGAAGTACTTACAACTCAAGCATTATTTTGATACTAACAAGGCTAAACTCATCCTCACTAGAGGTCCTACTAGTTTTGAATTGCTGTGTACTCGGCGGCAGCAACCCAAGCACCTAATTTCTCTGTTATATAATATGCTAGTGGAGGCGCAGTCCACTGGACGACCTGCCTTTCAATGTGGTTGGGAACAGGAGTTGGGTCGTTCCTTTACGGATGATGAATGGTCTAAGGCTCATATGCTGGCAAGCAAGGCCTCAATCTCCTGTAGAATACGGAATGTTTTAGCTAACTCAATCTACATAATGTCAGCGTTACTCCGTATATTCTGTATTTTCTTGTGATCCCAGATATTTTCACTGAAATTGTTGTATTTCAACTTTGTTACCTTAATAAAGCTCTTTTGAAAAAGAAAAATCACAATTCTTTCATAGTTTTTTTTTTTTTTACATCGTTAAACAAAGTGACAGATTTATAGGCCAAGTCAATACGGACGCGATAATGCCAAATATGTTTACTTTATTTATTTTTTATCTTTTTGGGGGTGATTAGTTTATTGTAATGGGAAAAGGGCAGAGTGTGTGTTTTTACTTTTCTTGTGTTTTTGTTTAACTTTTTTTTTTTTTTTTACATTGTAATATGTTCAATTGTGTCCATAGGGGACTTGAATTCAGTGATCTGTAGATTGTTGTTTCATACAGGACAGTACTACCCTGTATGAATGAACTGTCATCACCATGGTAACTGTCAGTTACCATGGTGGTGACCTCACAGACAGTCCCGGAAGGTCTTGTTAGACATCAGGTAGTGATACGCGGCATGGTGGACTAAGTTGGTGACAGAGGGAGCCCCCTCCCTCTTTCTGTCCCTCAGCTACAGCGGACACGATCGGTCATGGCAGCTTTGTGGTTAATCGGCACCAGGTGGAGCAAACTCCGCTCGTTGCTGACGGCGCAGGGAGTCAGCTGTAATATACAGCTGACTGCCTGCATTGATCGTGTCGGCTCCAGTCAGGAGCCGGCACGATCTCTAGGACGTATCGGCACGTCCTACTGAGGTAAATGACTTGAAATCAGGACAAGCCGGTACGTCCTATTGACATGAAGGGGTTAAGGTGCGAAGCGTGTCAGCACTCCTGTGCATAGGAAACAAGTCCTAGCAGGAGGTCCTGCTTCAAAAGGTCTTTATGTATTTATTTCACACATCTAGCAGACTCCTTGGCACCAAGGTATCAACCCCTGCGGTTAGTGAGAGCTGAGGAGCTGATCAAAGGCTTGAGTCAGACAACCGGGAGCCATACTTTCATAGAGAGTTATGGAATTGCTACACGTCATACCCGCTTCCCAGTTCCATTTCTGAGAACTCGGGAACAAGAAGCCTGCCTTCCGGACCCAGGAATAGGGTGATGCAGAGAACTGTTACTAGGAATCTGGCAGCATAGCCATGTGGTACGCGAACATAACTGGGGCTCAACCAGGTCCGATGGTGCCAGAGCCACCTTTCTGTGGCCTTCCCGAGAGAAGTTATGACCCATCCTAGATAATGAGGTTCAAGCAACTTGCCCAGAGGGGTATCAAACCGTACCAGGGGTGTGAGGGCATGTGACCACCTAAGGTTAAAAACATGTGCCGGGCAGTAGCCTGTGTTCTGAGGGGGTCTATGGCGTGCTAACATATTCGAAGGAACCAGGAACTCACTTGCATCACACACCCCAATGTAGCCTAATGTGCCCTTAAAGAGGACCTATCACCTCCAGGGAAACTTCATGAAGTAAAAGGAGATCTGAATCAAACACTTTCTCAAATATGTTTCATTAGGAAAATCAAAGCACTTCACCTGTAATTCAGTATTTAAAAAAGTACCTTTAAGAAAGCTCAGAAGTTGGCCAAGTCGGCACATGACAGCTTGATGGATCACTATATTGACAGCTGTGTCAAAGTAACTGCTTCTGAGCTGGGAGAATACACTGTGAAAGGGGAATCCAGAAAGTCTACATCATAAGCACACTGATAAACTCTGGGCTCCAATTTCTGTACTGGATATTATTATACTAGCAGCAGTGTAATATGGATGCCTGTGTTCTATGGAGGAGGAAGCTGGAAGCAACAGGTAACCCCTGTCACACTATGTCCTCACTGTGGTGTGCTTGCAGTGTATGTAGCGAGAGACTCAGATTACCCTTTACTATGTCCTTAGCTCCCCCCTGCACAGTTGGTATCTCCAAACAGATTTAATCCTGCTACATAATGAGCTCTGCTAAGAAAGTGAAAGTAAACTCTGTCTCCCTGTAATACTGAGGTAAACCCTCTAAGGCTAAGTATACACAGCATGCAAAACCGATCGTAATTTCGGCTGCTTTAGAATTCTAAAACCGCTGAAAATCCGATGGTTTTGCCTGTCCATAGATTTTAGGAGAAAAAATGACCTGTAGTCAGGTTGTTTTTTTTCCGATCGTTTTCTGGCGGTTCTACGTACATGATGTAAAAACCACCGGCGCCAGGTGTCTTTCCATCAGTTTCGTGTACATTCAATTGTATGAGCCGATGGAAAAAAGCTAAAACCGACTGTGGTTTTTGTGCAAAATATGATAAAACGGGTCTGCATCAAAAAAAAAAGGGTAAAAGGGTTTTTGTGTGGCCCCACCCAATTTGCTAATGAAATTTTTGGAAAAAAAATCTTGAATTTCATCTATTATTATATTTTGTGTGTTTATGTGGAGGTGATAGGTGCTCTTTAAGCAATAAAATATTTAATTTTGATCTTGGACTGCTCTTTGGTCTTACTTTATATGCCACCGGGAGTGGTTTCTGGCCCGATATAATTCCGTTACTGGATCGGGCTTATACCTAACGAGGAACTGGTGGCAGTCTACGGTGCTGGCAGAATTCTGTTTCACTGGTGCTAGTGAAAAGGGGCTGTCCTAGGTTGTGAGCTAGTGTTGTGCCACGCCGGAGGTTGTGTGAGCTATCCTCTTTCACTCCCCGTACCTCCTTGATCCTGTGTGGACAGGGAGGGGTATCTGTAAAATGCTAACCAGCAGTTCCCCCATGTTGGGGTATTGGTTTTTAAATTTTTAATTTGAAAACCTAAAAAAAAATAACTTAAAAAATTAATAAAATGCAAACCAGTGCCCTTAGTATCCCTAGAGGGTAAACCTCATTTATAAAAAATGTGTGGGTCACGTGTTGGGGCAATAAGGGTCCTGACACATCAGCCAACGAACGGGGTGTTATTTTATAGGGAAATGATGGGAGAAGGTTTGGTAGGTAAGGTTTGCTTGTTGGTAACTGACATAGGAGATGATTTGGTAGGTAAGGGACGTAGGGTAAGTTTTCATAGGTACTGTTTGTAGGTTAGTGACATAGGAGAAGCTTTGGAAGGTTAGGTGTAGGTAAGTGATGTAAGTTTTAAGGGTATGTTCACACGGCTTAATTGTGTGGCGTACAGTACGCACCGCAATTATGACGGGTGTTCGGGGAGTCGCGCTGATCGGCGCGTACTCCCATGACGCAGGAGGGGCGGTAGCCCGCCGGCCCCATAGACTGTCATTACTCGCGGTGCGTCACTTATCTCCCCGCTCGTACAATAAGATCGTATTGTACGCACGGGGAGAGGAGGCATAATCCATAGTTCGCTATGAAAACTATGGATTACCGTAATGATTGGGGCGCATTTCGCTCGTATTAGAGCACAGTACAGCGCGAAATATGTGGCGAGATGTGTCCTAAAATAAGCCGTGTGAACATAGCCTAAGAGTTCGCGGACTACACAAAAGTATGTAATAGTAATGATAGTCCTTAACTGCTTCCTGACAGAGTTTTTTTTTTACGTCACGCTCATTTTTACCTCCTCGCCTTCCTAGAGCCATAACTTTTTATTTTTCCACCGACATAGATAAATGAGGGCTTTTATGGTGCGGGACAAGATGTAATTTCTAATTTTGTCATTCATCGTACCATAGAATATACTGGGAAGCCCAAAAAAAATTCTAAGTGGGGCAGAATGTGAAAAAAAAAAGCTACTTGCCCCATGTTTGTGAGAGTTTTGTTTTTACAGCGTTCAATATTTGGTAAAAATGATGTGTTGTGTATATTCTACAGGTTGATACGAATCCGGCAATACCAAACATGTACGGTTTTGGTACTGTAAAAAAATTCCAAACATTTTCTACTTCTGAAATTTGGGCGGCCGCGCCATTTTCTGCAACTATTAACTTTTTTTGTACTGGTACCAGTTTGGAATACATGCGACTTTTTTGATTAAATTTATTCAAATTTTTAGGATATGTGAAATGACCAAAAAAAGCAATCTTGGTGTTTGGAATTTGGTGTACGGGATAAATGATGTCATATTTTGATAGATCAGACTTTTTGGGATGTGGCAATAGCAAACTTTTTTATTTTTTTTATTTGTAAAATGGCAAAAGGGGGGTGATTTGAACTTTTAGTATTTTTTTTACACTTTAAATGCAATGCATTAGGGTGTACAAAGATGGCGGTCTTACTACTTCCTGCCTTTTACCTAAAGAGTGCTGCAATATTTTTTGAACTTTATACTGTATGTGTTAGGTATTTTCTAAGGTTTTCTCCCTTTTTATTTTATGACTGTAATTGCATGTTTGTATGTCTTTATTGTACCTTTGTTTTTGTACTTAACTACTTCTTGTTTCTATTAACCCTTTACCGACATTGGACGTACCCATGCGTCAAGGTCGAGTAGGGGTTCCCGCAAATTGATGTATTAGTACGTCATGGAGATCTTGCGAGCTCGCAAGATTGCGGCATGGGACCAGCGGTATATTACCGCTGGCATCATGCCGCATCACCCGCAGTCGGAGTGAGCTCCGGCTGTGGGTGATTAACCTTTCGCTATTGCGATATATCATGATCGCAATAGCGAAGGTACAGGCAGGAGGAGTGAGCTCCTACTGCCTGCGATCATTGCAGTATGCGATGCGCAGCGCCCGCTATTGATCCCCTGCCCGACAGCCCAGATGCTTTACTAAAGCATCCGGGCTGTCTGGTGATGTCGCCATGCTCGCAATCCATTGTGGGCATAGTGATTGAGTCACCATGGAGACCAGTATACAGCAGTAATGCTGTCTACTGGTCTCCCTTGTAACAGCGATCTGCAGAAAAGTGAAAAAATTGTGAAAAAGTAAAAATAAAAAAAGTAAAACGCAAACATGAAAAATAACATAAAAACATGTACACTGCCCTTTTCCCCTTTGCAACTGCCAATCGCCCCAAAAAAGATAATAATGTACCCATATTTGGTATCGCCGCGTGCGATAAATTTGTCATGTTATTGTTTACCGCATGGTGAACGGAGTATATAAAAAATTTTTGTTCATCCCGCAGCACATAACATGGAAAAAAATGCGATCAAAAACTCATATAAACACCAAAATGGTGCCAATTAAAACGTCATTTCATCCCACAAAAAAAGCCCTTACACAGCTCTGTATATGGAAAAATAAAAAATTATCGCTATCAGAAGACAGCAATGCACAAATATTGTTTTACACTATAAAAACCCTTTAAAAAAAAAGTGTTTCCACATAAAAAACCCAAATAAATTGGATATCACCATTTCTCCTCGCCCGGGGAAAAAAAAAAATTTGTCACGGTTACTCCCGGGTGAGCGAGTTAAAAATAAAAAAACGGGGGGGGTAACTATGGAAAGAAGGAGGGGAGTGGAGCTCCGTCCAGGATCGCCTTTTTTTTAGCGAAAACAGCATGAAATTGGCAGTAGGGGGGAAAAGAAAGCGCCGGGGATGTTCAACCCCCTTTTTGGCCAAGGGGCCCGGCCATATCAAATTATTTTGCCCCGTTGGGGATTTTGCAGGATCTCTGCCCTCTTCCCGCGCTCCCCCCAGGGGCCCTTTTTACCTTCTGCCCCCGGAGTGCACCTGAACCTCCCACACCCGCAGACTTCGGGGACAGTGGAGGACCCTGACACCTCGCCGGCGCGGGGGCTCCAAAACCCCGACTTTGCCAGAAACCCCCGACCCAGCATGGGTCCACCTGCGCGGGAGTTCCCGGGCCCCAAGGGGTCTCCCGGCGGGGGGAAGACACGGGAGAGGGGCGGCGGGAAGCACGCGACGGCAGGCGCAGCCATCAAACACACAGCAGATCTCGGCGGGAAACGCAGGGCGGGGGGGTGCCGCACACCCTGCGGTACATCCCCTCTGCCAATGGAGGGATGGGCCCCTTGCCGTTCCCCAGGCCCGGCTGCAGCAGCCTGGGGGGGTCGCCTTAAGCCCAGACCCAAGGGGGCCCAAAGGGGACTCTTCCCCTGCTGCCCGCAACAATAAAAAACCCTGACTGGTACTCTACTTTACCTGGGGACCCCCACTTTCCCCGTTTCCCTTGGACAGTGGGCTGCAACCCTCCAGCTCCTTACAAAAGGGGGACCCCTTGGGGACTTCACCCCCCCTCTACTGCCCGGTAAAGAGCCTAAAAGGCAACAGTTTGGGGATGGGGCATCCTCTCAGGCTCCCCCTGCTATACCCACGGATCATGAGGCCCCTGCGGCCCGCTCAAGGCCCCTGTGAACCTAATCTTCAGGGCCTCCCACTCTGAAGACAGAGCCCCAAAACCCGGGCTCCCAACAGAGCTCCCCCCTGAGGATGTGGCCCTGCCCCTTTGCCACCCCACCAGGGCCAACATGGCGCTCCGTTTTTGAACTCTCCCCCTGGGTCCCAACCCCAATTTTCTGGACCCCGCCCCCCGGGCCTCAATTTGGAACCCATGCATGGGGTCTTTACGCTGCACACGGTTTCAGTTCTCCCTCCTCCTGGGGAACATCCCCAGGCCCCTTGGAGGCCCACCCGAGCATAAAGCGCCCCTCTCCTTGTTTCCCAACTAAAAGGGACATCAGCAAATGCCCGGGTTTTACGCCACACATAGACAGGACCTGATTCCTTTTCAAGCTGAAATTACGACCCTAAAACAGGGGGGTTTCACGGGCGGGATTGACCAACATCTACAAATCTGCAATTTGGCCTTGAAAACGTCCATTTTGGAGCAACAGCCCGAGTTACGCAGTGGGGGCTCACAGGGACGACCTAGAAAACCGCACAACGAAATAACTTGGGATCAGGGGCCACGGAGTCTATAAAACCCGGGCGTCTATTAAAACCGCGAACTTATTCCTACCTTAACAAAAGTCTTAAATTATATCCTGGGGGGGCCCAAGGGGAGAGGGAATAAAATTTGATCGGGCCCACGGGGCCTCGCCCGAACCCAAAGACCCCTCGCCCCGAGGGATAAATCTGAAAAATACACAGATATACACTGAAAGAGGAAATAATGCGAAAAAAGCCCCCTTTTTGCAGAGAATCGTCTTTAAGGGTATGCGGTTCGATTTTTTCCGGGACCTCTTAGGAAAACCCCTTCCTTTGCAGGAGCGGGGGTACCCCTTATTGGTGTTCCGTTCTCAATTTTTCGGGTCCGACACAGAGACAAACTTTGGAATCCCCCCTCAACCCCCCCACCCCTTTTTTGCAGCGCTTGGCCCCCCGAAGACCCTGCTGGATTTGGGAAGCCACATGGAAGCGGCCCTTTTCTGTCCTGGGAATCCACCGGGACTCAGCAGATACGGTCTACCGCAACGGAGCGCCAAAACCCCCAAAACCCCCGGCGGGGCAGGAACCCGGTCCTCTCCACCTAAAAAGGGTTCCGCACCGCTGAGTTTATGGACTGGGGGGCTCATCATCAGGTTTAACGCTGCTTTTTTTTGCCTGTTTTTCCTTTTCTCTCTGCTGATTTTGTCATATTCCTGTCAGGGTTTTCATAACCCCGCCCCCTTTCTTTCACAGGTAGCTATATTTTTATGTTGTATTACCCCATGTTTCAACTCTGATTGTTTTCCCAAATTCTTTTGCTTGTTGGGTCAGAGCCATGGGGGAAAAGGTGGGCGATGGATTCTGCTGAGATTGACGGGGCCGCCCCCCCCATCCTCACTGCCCATGCACCTATAGCAAACGGGATAACTAGGTTTAAAATTTTGTATACTGTTAGGTCCCGTCGGGTTGGAGGGGGACTTGGCTCTTTGTCGCGCACTCCCTTGGGAAAAAGCGCACCCCCCTGTCCCTTTTCACCGCCATCGTATTATTTTGGGTTTAAACCATGTTACATTTCTGTTGATTCCAGATACTCTTACTGAACGCTATGCTGAGCCATGGGGGGGCGGGTTTGGGGATGGGTATCGCAGATTTGAAAAAGGGCCGCCCCCCCCATCGCTCATGTCACCATGCACACCAAGCAAGCGGGGAAGTGGGTTAGATTTGGTATTGGTTTGGTACCGTTGGATGGGGGGGGGGACGTGGCTCTGTGTCGTGTACTCCCTTGGAGATAGCGAGGCCCGGCCCTGTCTCTGTTCAGCCCACCAATGTACTCCTCTATTCCCGTGACGTCTCTAATTGTAGGTTGTTTTTCTTTTTCAACATGCATTGTTACTTTGTGCACACGCGCCCCCCCCCCTGGGGGGCCTGGCCAGTTTGCACTTTTCTGCCTCCCAGCTATTTTTTGCTCACGCATGTATTTGGGCCCGAGTTTATGGGCTTTTTTTTTTTAAGTTGGCTTTTTGTCCTCTTTTGCACTTTTTATTTCCCCCAAATCGTCTCACCCTTTTCACAACATAGGCATCTTGGGGAATTTCCTTTTAGGGCCTCCCCCTTTTCCTCTTAGGGTATAATAGGATTTCATCCCTCAAGTGAAGGGGTTTAAAGACCCGAGAAAGTGCTCAAGTCCTTTACTACTCCACAAACAGAGGTCGGCATCGTTTCCTACAGGGAAACCCCCCCCGCTGGACGCCCACATTCGGGCTTCCCAAATAGGGACTTCTCGCCTGGTACCCCCCCCCCGCAGTAAATCGCTTTCCAAAACAAAGGGGTCGCGATCTTCTTCCAAAATCATTGCCGGGTTTAGATTTTTGGATGTTTAAGGATACGATGTCGTTCCTGTTCATCAAATGTAGATCCAGGGATATTACCGCTCGCCAACATTTAAGCCCCACAAGGGCTGCCCCCCTTTTTCTCTAAAACATAATTTTCCCTCACGGGTTTTTCTGGGGCAAATCACCTTTTTTGGGGACTTTAAACTGGGTTTTCAACCCTCAAGGACACTTCTGGCGGGCGCTCTGCCATGCGCGGAGCTTCTTATGGAAACTGTAAATTGCTTTGCGATATGCAACTGGGGAATACGGGGGTCTCCTTTCATCCAAAAGATAGGGGCATACCTTTTTTTTCCCACCCACACAAATCCAAAAGCAGAATGATTTATATTTTCCCCCCCCTTCCTGCTCCCTCAGGTCTCCCACCCCTCATTGGGGAAAAATTCTACACCAGGGCCATGCCCCCTGCATTGCGATTAAAAATCACCGGCCATTTATTAGGTACACTTGTTCAACTGCTCGTTAACACTTATTTCAATCAGCCCAAACCATGGCGGCAACTCAGTGCATTAGGGCATGAACATGGTCAAAACAAACCCGCAGTTCAACCCAGCATCATATGGGGAAGAAAGGGGTTTTTAGTGCCTTTGAACGGGCATGGTTTTTGGTGCCAAAAGGGCTGGCTGAGTATTTCAGAAACTGTGATTCCTGGATTTTTTTCCACAACCATTCTGGGTTTACAGAGAATGGGCGAAAAAAAAAAACATCCAGTGAGGGGGAGCCTGTGGCAGAAAGCCTTGTTGATGCCAGAGGTCAAAGGAGAATGGGCAGATGGTTTTTGACGATAGAAAGGCAACAGTGACTCAAATAGCCACCCTTACAACCAAGGAGGCGAAGAGCTCCTAACGCACAGTACGGCAACTTTGAGGCAGATGGGGTAACGCAGAAGACCACACCGGTTTTCCACTCCCTTTTACTAAGAACAGGAAAAATTGGGGCCCAATTTGCCCAAGTCATCGAAATTTGGGCAGTAGAAATTGGAAAAACGTTGCCTGGGCTGATGATTTTGATTCTGCTGCGACATTCGGTGGTTTGGGTAGAAAATTTTTCGTCAACAACATGAAAGCATGGATCCATCCTGCCTTGTATCAACGGTTCAGGCTGGTGTTGGTGGTGTCATGGTGTGGGGAATATTTTCTTGGCACTCTTTGGGCTCCTTGGTACCAATTGAGCATCGTTGCAACACCTTGTTGAATCTATGCCACGAAGAATTGAGGCAGTTCTGAAGGCAAAATGGGGTTCAACCCGTTACTAGCATGGTGTACCTAATAAAGTGGCCGGTGAGTGTAATTCTCCCTCAATGTAATAAGCCCCCCTTTTCTAAACGAGTCCCTGCTGTCTGACTCACTTTGCCTCCGGGACTTGAAAGACACGATTGACTCATTCCGCCTCACGCATTCTACAGATAATACTCAGCCCCAGATTAAATGGGAAGCTTTAAAGGCCGTCCTGCGTGGCGTCCTCATAAAACATGGGGGGAGACTAAAAAGAGGGAGGGAGCACAAATTGCAAACCCTCATGCAGAAACTGAACTCCCTTGAATTGATCCATAAGTCCACGGGCTTGGAGTCAGACCTCAGGGATTTCATACTAACCTGGCATGAGATTTTGCAGTTGATGGATCACAAACATAAACGCTATCGTCAGCTTTGCGCCAGCTCCTATTACACTTAGAGCAACAAACCCGGCAAATGCCTGGCCCGTGCTCTACGAGACAAACGAGCCTCATACCCTCCATTAAAAGTTCGACAGGCCGCACAGCCCACCTCACCAGGAATATACTGCAAGAATTCCATAAATACTATACTGGATTATATAATCTCTCTCCCCCTGGTGACGCGAGGGACTCGCGGGACTTTAAAGCAGCATTACAACATTACCTATCCTCTACCGCCCTACCCCCTTTGGACTCTCACTTCCTCGCCTCTCTAGAGTAACCATTTGGGTGGAAGAGTTTAAAGGGCTCTCGGCGCTTCCCGCGGAAAAGCCCGGGGGCCGGGAGGCTATACTCCCCTTTTTCTCAAAACCTTAATGGAAGACTGTGACCCCTTTTTGGGATGCCTTTAACGAGTATCCCAGGGCTCTAAATTTGCCCCCCAGCTTTCCTGCGATTTATATCACAGGGAACCGAAGGAGGGCAAGGGTCCAGCTTGGTCCAATTTTCGCCCAATTTCTCTCATAAATACTGCCCCAACTCTTTGCCAAATTGGTCGCTTTGAGGCTCAGCCCCCTTTTTAATTCGCTCAACACCTGGCCCAGGGGGGTATGTCCCCCTCTAAGGTGGGGGATAATACCCGAAAACATTCACCATATTTTCAGCATATCCACTCTCAACTCCCATGTTCTTACTTTCTGGAAACCGAAAAGGCGTTCAAGGGGGGACAGGTCTTCTTACGAGCATACGGGAGCTTATGGGTCGGGGCCCGGGCAATGATGAATCCATATCCGCCCAAACCCATTTTCCCCAGGCGCAAATTGGGGTTTAATGGTGAACTTCCCCTTCCCCTTTTGCGATAAGCGGGGTACCAGGCGGGATTCCTTTGTCTCCTCTCTCTACTTTTTAGCAATGGAGCTCTTATGCAAGCATCGAGGGGGATACTTTCCCGGGGGGTACCGCGTTGCCAACCGCCAAGTGAATTGCTCGCATTCGCGGATACCTGTTGCTCTACTTGCAGACCCCTTGGATCCTTACCCACCCCTTTTAAAATTCTGCAAAAATATGGAGCGTTCAGTCAGCAAAAATCAATATGTCAAAGGTAGCCTTAACCCTTTTATGTTGAGGGTGGCCCTTTACAAAGTTGAGGTTTTCCCTTCCCTCACGTGGTCCCACCCTTTTCTTTCAAGTCCCTGGGGAGTACATTCCCTTCAGTATGGGGAAAGACTTTTTGACTTAATTTTGCACCGATCTCCATCCACGATTTTCGCCCCTCCTGAAGTGGGACAAAAGGACTTCGGTTGGGTAGGGCGTTCAACTTATAAAAATTAATGTCCCCCCCCCCTTTCTCAAAACCTATTCCAAGCCATTCCATAAAAATTCCCAAAACCCCCTTCTTCTTTCCCCTTCGCAAATTATCTCAATTTTTGTGTGGGCCCCAGAAACCCCCCAACTAGCTTACGACCCCATCAGGCCCCAAAACGGAGGGGGGCCGGCCTTTCCAGCCCCCGCCTACTATCTAGCAGCAACCAACCCGAGTTTCGATCCTTCCCATAATTTTCCCCTCAAAACTTTGGGGGGAACTGAGTCGCTGCTTTGGGGGCCCCTTGTATCACCCTTCCCTTTGGTTCCCGACCACATACACCCAAAAAAGAAATGACCGTGTCCCTTATGACTAAAACCCTCAATCTTAGTATGCGGAAACCCCCCCAAAAAAAAGGTTTTGTTCCGTCCGGAGGCCCTGTACACCAATAATAGTTAAAACCCAGTAGTACCAAATTAATAAACAGTTTTTGGGGGATTACGGGGGCCCACTCCACACCCACAGTTTCCGACGGTGTAAAGCTGAAACCCCCTTTTAAAGCCTATCAAGAGCTTTGTGAGTGATTTTGCAGACTGCCTTTTCCAGATTAATTTTTTTTAACCAGCGGGGTACCTACACACCAGGGGTCAAGTCCTCACTGGACTTACAAGGGCCCCCTTTCACCTTTTTAGGGGGGTGTTTGCAGATTTCCCCCGGGGGAAGGGTTTCCACTGATCTACGGCCCGCTACGTCCACGGTTGAACCCAATTCCCCCTTCCAGGCGGGTTGGGGGAGGGGAACGGGGAGAGCGGTTGGAGAGGGGGGCTGGAGGAAAATGTTTTTTTCCCTTTTCCCTAAGTCATCTGTTTCAGTAAAGGCCCAAAAAACTTAAATTTTAAAATTGTTTGCCTGGACAAATCCCAGCATTTTGCACTTCTCTTCCCGGGTTACCCCATTTGCGCGCTGCCAAGCGGAGTGGGTACCATACCCCTATCTGGTGGGGGTGTCCTGAGATCCAGCCCTTCTGACACAAATTTTGGGGTCTCATACACTCAATTTCAGGGTTGAGGTTTTCAGAATGACCCGCCCCCGCTCCTCTTCCAGGGCCCCCTTCCCCCCCCCACTCTAGAATCATCCATCCTATTTTTCCCTGGCAGCAAAATGGGTTTCCCCAACTGGGAAGTCTACAGTGAGACCCTCTGTCCTTTTTTGGTTTTGTGAGGGCCACGTACTACAACCCGGAGGGAAATAGAAATGACTCTCCTCCTTAGCTTTGCGACACCTTCGGATCTGGAGGACTGGTTGACTTTTTCCAAAACCCATCTCTACCGATCTTCCTGTTGAGGTACCTTCCATCTCCCTCTCCAATGTCTGCCTCTTGCTTGCTGGGATAGTGACCGACTGCAACAGTTTTTACCCCCTTTTACCCCGGTGAGACCGACCGACCCCGACTCTTTAAAGGGCCCCAACCGTTTATACCTGATAAAGGAGAGCCAATTTCCAACACCTCTCAAAGTGAAACGACTCGCTTTTAGAACCGGGGTAGGAACCCCTTTTATTTGGGGCTCTCGTACCCGTGAATTCTCAGACTACTGTATTTTCATGAATATATCTCTGTTTTAAGCGTGGATCCAAATGCACCTTACTGTCTGCTATCCCAATATCAAAGTATTTTTGAGATGCCTTTTGGGAAAAAAATCACTGTTCTTTTCTACGCGTAATATTTTTTTTGCCATTCCCGTTTCAATAAAGTTCTTTTTTGAATTTGAGAAAATAAATAAATAAATAAAAATAAAATTAAAAAAACACTACTAAGATTGCAGTATTTTCTTCACCGTGCCTTCCAATAAAACGGATTTAAAAGCAATCAAAAAGCCTTGTCCCCCTAAAAATGATACTAATAAAAACGTCAAATCATCCCGCAAAAAACAAGCTGTAGCTCCGTACACATAAAGTTATGGCTCTCAGACTATGGCGATGCAAATACGTGTTTTCCTTTTTGAATAAAAGTGTTTTCATTGTTTAAAAGCAGTAAAACATAAAAAATATACAAATTAGGTATCACTGTAATTGTGTTGACCTGCTGAGTAAAGCTAACTCACCATTTATACCACACAGTGACTGCTGTAAAAAATAAAAATAAAAAACACTACCAGGATTGCTGTATTTTATTCAAAATGCCTCAAAAAAACCTTAATAAAAAGTGATCAAAGCATCTTATAAACACATTTCTATTGTGTAAAAGTAGTAAAACATAAAAAAAAAATGTATAAAATTTATATCATTGTAATTGTACCGACCCCCATAGTAAAGTTATCATGTTATTTATCCCGCATGGTGAACGCTGTAAAAATGAAGCCCGAAAAACAATGGTGGAACTGTGTTTTTCCCCCCAAATTTAATGGCCCAGTGCTAAAAAACTATGGAACACCTGTGCGTCCAAAATGCGCAATACACCCCTAGATGAGATCCCTAAGGGGTGTTGAGTCCAAAATGAGGCAACTTCTGGAAGGTTTCCCCTATTCTAGCACTTTGTAGGCTTTGCCAATGTGACATGGCCCCAACCACAATCTGCGTTTCAAAAGCCAAATAGCGCTCGCTGCCATGCGCACAAACAGCAGTTTACACCCACATATATTGCTGAACTTGGAAGAAATTGCCTAATACAATTTGGGGTGCTTTTTTCCAGGATTCCTTGTAAAAATGTAACATTTTCAGCTAAAATTGCAGATTGTTGGAAAAAAATGTTTTTCTCATTTTCAGAGCCTAACGCTAAAAAAATTTGTGAATCACCTGTGGGGTCGATATCCTCACTGCACCCATGGATATATTCCCTTAGGTGTGTAATTTCCAATATGTGGTCTGTTAAGTGAAGTTTATTAAGTTTTACCACCTTAGGGTGTCAGCAAACCTGAAATGGCGACTAAAAAAGTAATGAAAATCAGACTCGAGAGTCCGGTAGTTGTTCCTCCTATTCTGGGGCTTGTGGTTGAGCCAAATAGCGCACTAGGGCCACATATGGGATATCTCAGAAAACAGCAGATTCTCTCTGGGGTATTGATGTTGAGTTGAATTCACCTGGTCGCATCTGCCATGTTCCATTGAATAATAAAAATGGAAAATCTGCAAAAAAAGTGAAATTTTTACATTTCACTTCCACTTTGCTTTAATTTCTGTGAAATACCTAAAGGGGTAACAAACTTCCTAAATGCTTTTTTAAATACTTTAACCCCTTAAGCCCCAGGCCTGAAAAGTAGTTAATGACCAGAACTTTTTTTTAGTTTTTGCCTCCTCGCATTTCAACAGTTGTAACTTTTTTATTTTTTCAATGACGCAGTTTGATGAGACCTCGTTTTAGTCGGGACAAGTTGTACTTTATGGGGGAATAGTTTAAGTTTACTTAGAAATTATTGCAGAATTTTTAAAAAAAAAATTTAATTTTTTTTTGTTTTTTTACATTTTTTTTACACCATTCACATTCCACACTTAATAACTTGTTAGCTTAATTCTACAGGTTATTACGGTCGTGTGGATACCTAATATGTGTAGGGTTTTTTTGTGTGTACTGCATGCACTATTATTTTTTATTAAAGATTTATTTTTATTTTAGTATTTATTTTTTATTCTTATTTTTACACTTTTTATGTTTTTTAATTTTTTTTTTCAGATCCCATGAAGGGAGAACTGTTTTACTTTTTTTTTTATATACACTTAGTAGTGTATTAGCATATTCATATACGCTAATGCATTCTAATCTGTGTCACTTTGACACAGGCAGTGATCTAGACAGCACACAGTGTGTCCTGGTCACTGGCTTTATACACAGACAGTTCTGGGGCTACATTAACAGAATACCACAAAGAAAATCGCAGAGGTCTCCATTCGCATTTACAACCAGCCTTATTTAACAACAATTCCCAATATTGTTTATCCAAATTCTTAACAAGTGTTCCTTGGATATTATACTCCTATCTATTGAACATCTTCAAAAATCCATTAGGGATCTGGATGAACAGATCAAAACCATTGAAACACAATTATCTTCTACACTTACACCTGAGGACTGGGCCTCTTCTAAACAGACCATTGACCAATCTCTCTCCCAATTTCGGACCTCTACTGAGAAACGAAAGAGGGACAAATATATCAAAGATACGGAAGACTATCTTCATAATCAGGTATACAGATGGCAGGGTACCACTAATTATGGATTTAGATGACCACGTATTGGCCACAGTTACTCCTCCTCCAGTTCAGACACTGACCATCAGTCAACTGAGAGACGACCACAAACTTCTTCAGGACAAAGGAGATACCGATCACGACGTCCACAACGAGGAGGGAGGGGTGACACATATGGACCTGAAGATCCACGCATACAGACTCTTTCCAAGGTACGTCAGCAATCATATGACAGATCACCAAGTGTAAGCAGACCAGATAGGGCTCCATTCCCCTCCCCACCTCAATCACAGGTACTTCCACCTACACCCCACTTGGTAGTGAACATCTCTTCTATATCTCTAACTCCTTCCGAGATGCTAGTCCTAGGTAAAGGTCTCTCTTTCTGCCCTACCCCATCACTCGATACCTTTACACTAGAACAGGAACTTCAATGATTCTACCGATCCCTACGACTTAAAATATACTTCCAACAGATGAACTACACCCTTAAGGGCGATACCAATGCGCCTTCTCTATCCATCAAGAATCTAAACCTTAGGAACCCTCCTAGAATGTATCCAATAGTCAAGACTTATATCTCTCTAGTAGACAGAGACATTAAACAGACCCTCAAACAGAGACATTTATTCTATGTTAACAACAATTTGACCCATTTGGAGAGACAAGCATTACGCACATTACAGGACAATCAAAATATTACCAGCAAACCGGCTGACAAAGGTGGCGCCATTGTCATTATGGATAGATCCAAATACATAGAAGAGGTTAAACGCCAATTACAGGATCAGACCACCTACGCACCTCTTGACAACGATCCCACTACCCATGTTAGGTCCAAAATACAGTCCACAATAACTTTGGCCTTAGATCAGAGCATAATTGATGCCAAAACCGCGGATTTTCTTCAAACTATACATTACATCCCATCACACCCGTGTTCTATATTCTCCCCAAGATACATAAGAACCTTACCAATCTACCAGGCCGTCCAATTGTAGTTTCCACTGACTCTATCTTTTCGCCACTAGCACAATTCCTTGAGAAAATACTCATACCTTTGGTCAGTAAGACTCAATCATATATACGCGACACTCCACATTTCTTGGATTTTGTTGTATCACTCAGTCCCATTCATCCAGATTCCTTATTGGTTACATTCGATGTTAACAGCCTTTATACCTCTATACGCCACCAAGATGGCATACAAGCAACAAAGGAGATTCTATTAACCTCAAATTTACAACCTCTGGAAATCGATTTCTGTATACAATTACTCACCATTATACTTACCGAAAATTTCTTCCTATTTGGGGACAGCTTCTACTTACAAAAACAGGGTACTGCTATGGGGTCAAATGTGACCCCCCCCCCTACGCTAACACCTTTATGGCCGCCTTTGAAGAATCCTATGTCTATCCTAACACTCTGTTTCACGTTACGCCATCGCTTGGTGACGATACATAGACGACATCTTCTGTATCTGGCATGGTGACATTACTAGTCTTTCACAATTATTTGATCACTAGAATAACTCAACACCAGGTCTCTCTTTTACAATTCACCATGACTCATCTCGAATCAACTTTTTGGATACTTGGATTAACAAACTACCAGATGGGACTCTAACCTCCGATCTATACACTAAGCCAACTGACAGAAATTCCTTACTACATTTTCAAAGTTGCCATCCTAAACATGTAAAAGAATCCTTACCAATCTCCCAATTAACATGAGTTAAGAGAATCGTCACAGATCCCTCTTCCCTTACACAACAACTAGACACCATGTCCAAGAGGTTCACAGACAGAGGTTACCCCGACAAATTGACCTCCAAGAGCAGATCAAGGAATAAGAGCACCAGACAGTACGGCCCCCATCTACCACGGACATACTTTGTTAATACATATCATCCACTAATGCCAAAAATTCGCCAACCAATACGCAAATATTGGTATTTATTACATGACGGTTATCCTGAGATTCCTGATTCCGTACACCGATCTGTATCTGCTATAAGAAACCAAAAAATATCAGAGATTTGATTGTAAAAGCCGACATTGGTTCCTCAAGAGATCCACTTCACAACGGACTCTTTCATCATCCTGCTCAGGCACTTTTCCTTGTTTACATTGTAACAATTGTTCAAATGTTATCAAAGGTGAAGTGGTTCACCATCCCCGTAGCGGTATACCTATTAAAATCAAAGGTTTTTTTCACATGCAATTCTACCCATGTTGTATACATAATTAAATGTCCGTGTGGCATAGCATACATCGGGGAAACCTCACAACGCATAAAGGACCGCTTATCAGCTCACAAGTCCACAATTCGCTGTAAAAAGATATGGCTTCCACTTCCGGCTCATTTCAATGTAGCTCAACACCAGATCAACCAGCTCCGTTTCCAGGTTTTGGAACAGGTACCACGACCATGTCGAGGCGGAAATCATATCGCCCTCCTTAAAAAAACGTGAATCCTTCTGGATACACCGCCTGGGTACGCTACACCCGGGCGGCCTCAATAGGGAATGTGACTACCTATTCTCTTAAACTGATTACTATCCCCAGAGTTACCTTAATGGGCTTGATACTTTTATATTTCCTCTATCATAGCATTATCCCATATAGGATATTTTTATTTCTCTACATTTATACTGTTACTTGTTCATATTTAATTTACATATGCATATATGTATTTTTCCACAGAATCGTTAAACACGTTTACAAATATATGTCTCTGTCCCCTGGTGAGAATATAAATTTTTGGTTGTTTTCTTGAATATGCTTATCTATTGAACTCGATCTTTTCTACTATTCACCTTTATACATACGTCCGTATATTCTTTATTCCATGTCTCTTTTCCATTTGAACGATTTGTAAAGTGTATAATTCCGCATGTCCCCTATACACCTTCCATATCTCACCTCCTTTTCTGTTTCTCTGTTTAATATTCTCGCTTATACTCTTCTGTTCTATATACTTTCATATACTTATATATTCCCTCTGATATACTCCTTTCATTTTCCCTCCAGGGCTGTGACACATACCATTTCATACCATTATAGATCTATCTTATTGTTCCTTCCAACATGAAGAAATCTCCTTTTCTTTTCTTCTTTCATTCAATGTTTTTCTACCTTAATGGGCTCTTTAGATCATACCTCATTACCATCTACATTTCCTCCCCGTTTGTATTCAACACCGCGCCCTTCCTCTGTTCTACACCTCACCCTCTCTTCCTACATTTGCATACTCCGCCTACTGTGCGCGACACTCGGTGCATGGCTCGCTCTTGCACAGGAGTGCCGACGCACTTCCGCTTCCGCCCTGCTCTCTGCACTGTCCACAGCGCATGCGTCGCATCCCTCATTTAAACGGGGACGCCGCAAACACCAGTGGGACCGCATCTTCTCCACTCTAAGCCGCAACCAGCGCCACTTGTTTCTACCACTCTGCCAAGGTATTTACATTCTGTCATCCATATCTATTTTTCCTATGCTTACATAGTCGTCATCTATTATCCACATAGGAAATATACATCCTTTCCATATATTATATATTTTCCATATCTTATACCTCATTCATTTACCCATATCATTTCTCTCCATTACTACCTATATAGACAATATATACTTTATTTACATATTTTGTTCCTTCCATATCATATACTTCACTTATAGTCGTGGTTGTGTACAGACCCCCCGGCTCACCCAGCCAGTTTCTGGATCATTTTGCTGCCTTGCTCCCACACTTCCTCTCTACTGAAATACCCACTCTCATCATGGGTGATTTCAACATCCCCATTGACAACCCTATGTCTCCTTCTGCCTCTTGTCTTCTTTCACTAACCTCTTCCCTTGGCCTCTCGCAACTTATAGACTCTCCAACTCACAAGGATGGGAACTCTCTTGATCTGGTCTTCTATCGCCTCTGCTCTATTTCTATTCTTAGCAACTCTCCTTTGGCTCTCTCTGATCACAACCTTATTTCCTTCACTTTTGCTAACTCTCAGCCTTCTCTGGACACACCTACCCATCACCCTTTCCGAAATCTCCGCTCAATAAACACTGAGGAACTTATTGACACCATACAGTCCTCACTGCCCCCAATCTCCTCCTTCTCCTGTCCTGACCTGGCCGTCAAACATTACAATGAAACTCTCACAACCACCCTGGACATGTTGGCACCACTCAGACACCGCACCACCTGACGCCCGCAGCCTTGGCACACACCTCAGACTCGCCATCTGCAGCGATGTTCCAGGTGTGCTGAGCGGCTGTGGAGAAAGTCAAAGCTACCTGCAGACTTTCTCCACTATAAATTCATGCTCAGGACTTACCACACTGCCCTTCACTGCGCCAAACAAAAATACTTCACCTCCCTCATCTCCACATTACACAACAACCCTAAACGTCTGTTTGACACTTTCCACTCCCTCCTCAGGCCTAAAGCTCAGACTCCGGTCACTGACCTCTGTGCTTCTGTGCTGAAGACCTGGCCACTCACTTCAAAGACAAAATTGACAGTATCTGGCATGACATCTTATCACAAACACCAAGCAGAATCCATCCTGTCCCTCCCCGCACATCCTCTAATCTGCTTTCAGCCTTTGACCCGACATCAGAAGATGAAGTGTCCAGACTTCTGCTGTCTGCGCGCCCCACCACCTGCTCTAGTGACCCCATTCCCTCCCACCTTGTCCAGTCTATTTCTCCAGCTGTCCTCTCTCACCTCACGACAATCTGTAACCTCTCTCTCTCCACTGGTATCTTCCCATCCTCCATTAAACACGCTATTATAACCCCCTTACTGAAAAAAGCCCTCTCTGGACCCGTCCTGCGCTACTAACTACCGACCAGTCTCTAACCTGCCCTTCATCTCTAAACTCCTGGAATGCTTGGTCTACTCTCGCCTAATCCGCTATCTCTCTGCTAACTCTCTTCTTGACCCTCTGCAATCCGATTTCCGCACCCTACACTCCACAGAAACTGCTCTAGCAAAAGTCTCTAATGACCTCCTAACAGCAAAATCTCAGGGTAACTACTCATTGCTGCTTCTTCTGAATCTCTCTGCAGCATTTGACACTGTTGATCACCTCCTCCTCCTCAACATGCTCAGCGCCATCGGTATCCAGGACACCGCTCTCTCTTGGTTCTCTTCCTACCTCTCTGACCGCTCCTTCAGTGTCTCATTTTCCGGTTCTACCTCCTCTCCTCTTCCTCTTGCTGTTGGGGTTCCACAGGGATCCGTTCTTGGTCCTCTCCTCTTTTCATTGTACACAGCCCCCATTGGACAAACCATCAGCAGATTCGGCTTCCAGTACCATCTCTACGCTGATGACACTAAACTATACACCTCCTCCCGAGAAATCACTCCTGCCCTGCTACAAAACACCAGTGACTGTCTGTCCGCTGTCTCTGACATCATGTCCTCCCTGTATCTTAAACTAAACCTCACTAAAACTGAACTTCTAGTCATCCCACCGTCTACTAACCACCCCCACCCTGCTATCTCTCTCTGTGTGTGTGGCACCATCATTTCTCCTAGGCAGCAGGCCCGCTGTCTTGGGGTTATACTAGACTCGGATCTGTCCTTCACCCCATATATTCAATCCCTTGCCCGATCCTGTCACCTGCACCTCAAGAACATCTCCAGAATCCGTCCTTTTCTCACTGTGGAAACAGCCCAAACTCTCATTGTTGCTCTTATTCTTTCTCGTCTTGACTACTGTAACTCCCTGCTTATCGGTCTCCCTATCTGTAAACTCTCCTCTCTCCAATCTGTCCTGAATGCAGCAGCCAGCCTTGTCTTTCTTTCCAGCCGCTATACTGATGCCTCTACCCTGTGTCAGTCTCTGCAATAGCTACCTATTCAGTACAGAATACAACATAAACTAATCACTCTCACCTATAAAGCTCTCCACAGTGGTGTACCTCCCTCATCTCTGTCTACCACCCTACCCGGGCTCTCCGCTCTGCTACTGATCTAAGATTACACACCTCACTCGTCCGAACCTCCCATGCCCGTCTCCAAGATTTCGCACGTATTGCACCAGTTCTCTGGAACATGTTACCCCATGTGTTCAGGCACACTCACAACCCTCGTCGTTTTAAGGGTGCTCTGAAAACCCATCTTCTTAGACAAGCCTATCAAGATCCCTAATTGTTAACCCCCCAAATTCTGTCACACATTCATCTCTTCCTAAACTTTGGCACCCACAGGCACTTATCTGTATATAGATGTATGGTTAGGATGACAGGTTCATCCACTTTTTTGTATACTACCCCATATTTATGTAACATGGCTGGACCATTATAAACCAAGCACTTGTAACCCTTTGTTTCACCCATACACCCTAATAGATTGTAAGCTCTTGCGAGCAGGGCCCTCACACCGCGTGTCTGATTTGTACGTAGCTTTTTTATAATGTAATGTCTGGTTTGTCTATGCTTATTCCCTCTATATTGTAAAGTGCTGCGGAATATGTTGGCGCTATATAAATAAAGATTATTATTATTATTATTATTATACTGCATCTCTATCCACATAGTTCACTTATTCTTTACAAGTACATATGATTCCCTTTCTTCTTTTATACCATCCTGAGATTTATATTTACCTTATATCTTTGACAGCAATCCACCACAACAACGGTACCACAGTGGTAAGACGATCTTTCTTACTCACCCTCATCTTCCTCATATCCCTTATTCATCTCCGGTGATCTTATTATTATTTTTTCCCTCCTATAGCTATTTACGTTTGTCTGCATCCCATACATCCCTTCTTGTTCCGTTTACAGAATTTTACATACTTTCTCTATCATCAGCCTGTTTTGGTAAGCAACAGCCCTTCTTTGTTTGCTCTCTATTTCTCTTTACTCATTTTTCTGTACTCCCTCTTTGGTTTCTCGTTCTCACATTATCTGACATCTCTTCCTGGGTTTCCTTTGTCGATGACTTCTCCTATTCCCTTCTTTTCTTCCTCCTCTCTTTTTTCGCCTTTTTTCCCCTTTCCTATCTGCATTTATCCTCTCTGTATATCCTTATTTTCTCACTGTTACCACCTACTCAGCCTATATGTTATTTGTTTGTCTCATTGTATTCTATGTTCTCTTACAGTGATCCTATTGAAAAAGGTTAATTATAACCGAAACGTCTATAAAAACGATCACTTTACACCGTGGCATTAAACATTACTAAGCCAAAATTATGTTAACTCATAATATGTAAATACCATGTTAAATTCTGTACGAATATGTAAATTTATGTATGGTTAAGCTGCAATGTAATGAACTTATATTCTATCATTCCGCATCATTTGGCCATTACAGCTTTGGAATATTTTTTAAATAGAGATTTGAGCTTTAGTGAGGAGGAGAAGGTTTTTGTTATCCAAAGTGTCAATTTTTTATTGAAACACAATTATTTTAAATTTGACACAATGTTTTTCCTACAAACTGAAGGAGCTCCTATGGGTGCATCAGCCTCGCCCACCATAGCGAATTTGTATATGGCGTGGTGGGAACAACATGCATTATATGGCTTAAATAATCCCTTTGGTGACAGCATCATATGGCATGGGCGTTACATCGACGACCTCCTGTTTGTATGCGGTCGCGATGTAACGTCCATACCAAAATTCATTGATTATCTCAATGATAATGAATATAATCTCAAATTTACTTCCCAACAGGACAGGGTGAAAATTCCATTTTTGGATCTTGAGTTGGAGGGGTCTGTTGCCATGAAGAGGGTGTACACAAAACTATATAGGAAACCCGATAGTGGTAACACTATTTTGCAGGCCACTAGTAATCACCCGAGACACACCATAGCAGCTATACCGAAGGGAGAATATGTAAGAGCTAGAAGAGCTTGCTCCCTGGATGAGGATTTCTTAAAGGAAAAGGACATTATCAATGGTAGATTAAAAGAAAGAGGATATCAGACACATATTTTAAAAGAAGCAGCGGATCAAATAAGTAACCAAACACAAAAATTGTTACTAAAAAAAAACACAAAAGAAAAATAGGAACACACAACAACAATTGGTATTTTCTACCAGATTCAGTGATGATTTTGATCTGGTGAGAAAAATCTTTTTCAAAAATATACAGATCCTTAGACAGGACACAATCCTGAAAGGGTTTGTAGACAGAGGTATTAAATGTGTCTCAAAGAGAGGAAAAACATTAGGTAATGAATTGTCCCCCAGCTTATTTAAAAGCAAAATTAACTCTACGTGGCTCCAATACAATGGCTTATACCCATGCGGCAAAAACAGATGCAATTTATGTCCAATTATTATCAAAGGAGAAACCTTTTGGAATAGTGATAGAAGTAAACAATTTAAAATTAAAAACTATATCAATTGTGAATCTGACCACATTGTCTACTATATTTTATGTAACCTATGTAACATAATGTATATAGGTAGCACTATTAGAAAGTTAAAACAAAGGATAGCGGAGCACATTACCGGAATTAAGATTAAACACACATATACTTCAGGTGCAGCTAGACATTTTATTGAGCGACACGAGGGTAAAATTGCCACCTTGCGCTGTGGCGCAATTGAAAAAGTTACCAAACCACCAAGAGGTGGGGATTGGGAACATAAAACTAGGTTACGAGAGGCATTTTGGATTATGACCTGTAATACACGCTTCCCGAAGGGTATGAACCTACGTAACGATCTAATGTATATTTATTAGATATATGGTCAGTCTTATGGGTTATTCAGGATATATTGGAGAGTTAATGACATGGGTATTGACCAAAGGATACTATAGAGTTAATTTACTCAGAACGCCTTGTTATCCTGCCCCTTTCCTCCCTTTCCTTTAGTCACGTGTAGCTATGACGCTATGTTTTTAATGTGTATATAAGAGCACTTGTTTGTTGAATGGTGACATGCCGTGATCAAGGGTCCTGAGAGACCAGAAACGCGTTGGCGTTCACATGTTGTTGCACTGCCCTGTGATGAATATATTGGAATAAAGAGAAGCTTTCGGTACCTGCTGGAATTCCATTCGTGGATCTATTTTCTGGAGTGTTTCGGCCTTGCCTGGCAGCCTACCGGGCGGGACCATAGCTTCCGTCTTGATTACAAACAACACAGCAGGAGGAATTAAGGAAGGTACCGGTACGGGGAAGTGTGTGGAGGAGGGCGGCAGCAGTATATTGTTTTGAAATGAAAATTTATGTATGGAACTGATATTTTGCACCTAAGATCTATGTAACCTAAATCACTTGATTGATATAAAGATTTATGCAAATTTCTACCCCTGTTTTTTCCTTCGTGTGCTGTGGAATTTTTATATATACAGTAGACATATGGTAGATGCTAGTTATAAACTATTTTGATTATCTGTATTACACACAGAAATTTTTGAACTTTGAAAATGGCAAAGGATTGTATGGACCAAAATTTCTTACTAACTTAAAGCACAATGTCTCACAAAAAGACAATCTCTGAATCACATGGACAGGTAAAAGTGTCAAAAAATTATTCTCACATAAAGTGACACATGTCAGATTTTAAAAACGGGGTTCTGTCAGAAAGGCCAAAACTGGCTTCGGCGGTAAGGGGTTAAAGCTTAAAACTTTAATAAGTTAAGTCCTTGTATGCTCTAAGAATTCATAGCCTTGTTTTAACCCTGTGACTGCTGGAGAGCAATGCATTAGCATTTAACCCTGTGAGTGCCAGTAAGTGTTGTTTGCTTTCTTTTGAGTATTAAGGAAGATGGTAGCAACGAATATTTCGGGGGGGCCTGGACTGTGTTGGAGTGTAATTTATGCTCAGTTTGCCACCTGAGTGAGAGGTGAGAGCAAACATGATTGAGTGGAAATAAATCAATTCCTTTACAGTCACGTCACGTTCTGGTAATTGTGTATGTATCATGTCTTTTTATGAAACTCCTGCAGTCATTAATTGCAGTGAGGGTTATTGAGCATGCCAGTCCTAATAGGCCCTTTTGTCAGCTATGCCAATTAGCATGGACATGTTAAGTAGATCAGGTGGAAGAAGAATACACACAAGCAGACCATGGCCTTGATCCAATCCATATTTCCCATAACTCATTTATGAGATTAAAAGGGTTGTCTCGCTACAAAGAATAGCTTTCAAATTGTAGGGAACACAAAATAAAGACATTTCCAAATATATTGCTTTGTTCCTTTGTTTTCCCTAAGGAGATACAAGTGAATTTATGACCTCCCTGGCTATTTCAGTTCCCTCAGTAACTGACCTGTAAACAATTCTCCCCCTGCTGTTTGTTCAATGAGATAACAGTGAGTGATGTCATCACACAGGTCACTGCAGTGTCCTGTGCTGCTCAGCAGTAAAAAGCTTGATTTATGTAAAATAAACAGAACTGTAATTAGGGCTTTTGTTTTGGGGATCAGATAAGAAGTCCTGTTAGTAGTTTGAGAAGCTAGTCTGATCTAATTAGCATCTGAAAGCACAGCATGGCACAGAGCTGTACAAGCATGGAGCTTATGCAAATGAGTCAGTCTGAACCAGGAAGTGACAGAGTATTTCATTCATGCATTCTCTGAAACTCTGAAGGCAGACAACTCCTTTAAGTCCCTGGAACCCAACCAGACATCCTGTCTTGTATGCAAGAATTTTAGGCTTTAGGGAACCACAGAAATGGGAATCGACCCAATTTTTGGATCTGTCATTTATATTTGGTATGCCTGGGATGGTAAATTCCTACTGGGGACCTTGGTGGTTATGATATCTGGCTAAGAGACTCCTATAAGGATTTATGACAGAAGGTGCAATTATAACTTTCTTAGTGTCATCTGCATCTAATTAGCCATCACCTGTGTGACTGAGTTTCCTTAAAACAACTTGGGGTGTCACAGAATATTGTTGGTTCAAGGAGTTACCACCCAGCGTATGTCTGTCAGATTGTCTTCGAGCTGCACTCCTCAGCTCAGATTTTTAACAGATTGGTTTTAAAAAGGTCTGTTTTTTGGATTATATCCCTTTTTGTTTATATATTGTTTTACATGTCTGTTACTTTGTAATATTTGAAATTAAAGGGGTTTTGCCACGATCTAATGTTAACGTGGGATCCTCCAAAATGGGTATTTAATCACTTTTATACATATAAGTAATTAAAAAAAATTGTAGCCGGGGCTTCCGGGGGCGGGGCATCCAGCATGGCCGCCTTTTACCTGAGCTCCTGAACCCAGCGGCAGAATCTGGAGGACATCTGAACCATCCGCCCTCCCAGGGCTATCAAACTGCTCAGACACCCTGCTGAGCTTTTGGAGCCACTGACTCGGGGGCTCTTTTGCTGAGGAATCCCCGGGAGTCCGCGGCGGCAGAACGTGCCACGAGAGGCCTATCAGCAGGGGCCCAGACGCCATCTTGTACCGGAGCTGACGGGCGGCCTTGTCCCCGTTCTCTACACTTACCGGTCGCAGCCAGGGCGACGGCGAGGGGAAAGATCTGAGGAGGATCTTAAGCGCTCTGCAACGGCGCCTGACTGCAGCTGCACCCGCGAACGATACCCCGGCCGCTTCACTCCCCTGCCGGGAGATTCACGGAGGAGGATACGGTGCCCTAGGAGAGGAGCCGCGGCGGATCGTGTGGCTGGAGGGCCCGGCAGCAAGGAGCCGCGCGGAGTTCAAGGAGCAGGCGCTTCAACGCGGGGCGACGATCCTTCACCTGCGGGAGGCTGTGAGCTGGCGCCGCTGTCCTGAGGTACCGGGCCAGATCTACTCCGCACCTGAATGGCACAGTGAGTAACATCCCCTAAGGGGACGTATCGCCCCATCAGCGAGACCCCGGACTTTGCGGCTGTAGCCCTTTTGATTACGAGGGCGCAGGAGGGACAATCAGTGACACTGAGACTTAACTGGGCTACCCCCTGCTTGCCAATCACCTCTCTGGAGCCGCTGACAGCTGTGGCATTTGGAGGTGAAGAGGCTCTCCACACCTTACCTGCCTATACTATATAAGTGATCTGCAACAGTGCTATTAGCTGTGACTCAAGGGGTTAATGGGTGCCCGACTGCCACATCACTCCTTCAGCGGCGTCCACCCCCTGCTGTGTGTGCAGCACTGAAAGTCCCAGACGCTTCTCTGGCCCACACAGGGTCTTCTCAGCGAGTAAGATATTCCATCCGTTTTTGTTATATAGTGCATCCCCAGATCCTGCTCATTTTTTATTATTTGGACCGTACTGAACACTGCTGAGGGGCGCTTGCTGAGGGCTGGATGCTCCCTATCCCTTCACCCCCACCTTGTGCACTTAAAGCATCCACTCCCACTGCTGCTGTGGACTCTGCGGCTCTACCATCATAGTCAGTCAACCTCTACTGCCACCTTCTGCCCATGAGTGACTTGTGCACAGACATTCCTATTTCACAAATAACTGGGAGTTTGTCGCCATCTACTGACTCTGCACACAGCCGCACTCCCTTTAGTCCCTCACCTATCGCTCTCCTGCCACTAATGATCCAGCCTTATTGGATCGCACCATCTTACTTGCTGATTGCGGTTGTTTGTTCTCACTACGTTTTGTGTTTGTAACTATTTGATACCTCATTTTAGTGTAACTAATCTCGTAATATGATGCAAATGTCTGCTCTTATGTGGGTTAAGTGGATCGATGTTAGGCATCACGTGCAGCCCAGTGACCGATTTTTGATGCTCTCGCTTCTTTGGCTGGCCTTGTGACCTGCGTCCTCATTCCTCCAGAACAGCTTAGGGGGACTCCACCCTTTGATATAGTATGATCTCTCCCCTCAGATCCCTGGGGAAGGACCTCCTCTTGTCCCCCAACGGCAGCCCTCGGGCCTGGCTGCCTGTTGCTCCTTGCATCAGGGAGAGCATTGACAAATTCGTAAACAGGCTTTCACCGCACAGGACAACCCGCTCCTCCGCCTCAGTCTCCAGACAGGGACTTCAACCGCCTGCCACTCCACAGCAGGCAAAGAAAAGATCGACATCCAAATCCACCTCTCGGGCACCTGCCCCCACCATGGTCAACAATCCGCCACCATCGAAAGACCGGGAACCAGTGGGGTCTCCTGCACCGTCCTCACCCTCCTTCGCCGATGGCCCAGACACTTCGCCATCCTCTGCGCTGGCCCTGGCACAAGAGGTCTCCAAGTTGCTGCTGCCGGCCCTGGATCGCCGTATGGACCTTATGCGATCATCCATGGACCGCCGCATAGACCTTATACAGTCGTCTATTAACGCAACACTTTCGCAAGTAACGAAGAATGCACAAAAAATTGAAGACCTAGAGTCTCGTTCAGCATCCATCGAGACGGCGGTGTCGAGTCTAGAGTAAGCTTCTTCATTGGCCCAGGAGACCATTAACGCGCTGCAGGAAAAATTGGACGACCTCGAAAACCGTGAAAGACGGAATAACTTGAGGTTCATCGGTATCCCGGAGTCGGTGCCCCCTGAGTCCTTAGCGACGTATCTGGTGGTGGACTTAGCTGGAGCCCTGGCTCTAGATCTTCCAAATGACCCCCTACAGGTGGAAAGAGTGCACAGGATTGGGGTCCGCAGGGATGCGGAGGCCCGTCCCAGGCCGGTGATAGCTCGCTTTCATAACTGGTCTGTCAAGGAACAATTTTTGCGGGCGTACCGGCGATGCCGGGAATTAAAGGTGGCCGGTGAGAGGATTCTTATTTTCCAGGACTTCTCCAATAGGGTGTCCCTGAAAAGGAAAGCTTAACATCCGGTCTGTAGTTACTTGCATGAACATAACATCAGATTTCAGCTGCTCTTCCCGGCAAAGCTTAAGGTCCTAGACAATGGCAGAATGGTAACCTTCGATTCTTCGGAAGAGGCGTCCAGGCGATTTTTACAGCAGGATGGAGACTAGCTAGTGGAGTCCTTCTCAGCCCTCGGGAAGGCCAGTCGCACAACTTAATTCTGGCTCGGAGCGCTGTAGAATACCCCATGGGGAGATCTTGTTAATGTCTTTAGCGCTCCCCTGGGCTGTGGGCTGCACGGGTTGCCGCTTACTGCGGTATCTCGGTTCATATTGTTCTTCTTGTTATAGAATTTTGTTGGGTTCCGCCACCCTCTAGATTTTATGTCGTCCTGGTCTGCTACACAGAGATGACATATACTCGCCACCTCCCTCCCCCTTACCTGGATGGAGAAAGCGCTCGCTAGGACGCTTGGAACCATCCCTGCTCACAGGTGTTCTCCTGCCGGCTTCCCTGCGGGATGTGGAGACGCCTCTCTACCTTTGGGCTGCCCCCCGCCCCATGAATAAATGTCCTCTCCTGGAACGTTGCGTGCATATTCCAGAAAAACTCTGACGCGTCATGCTTCACCTCAAAAGACTGAAGGCAGACATCATATGTCTGCAAGAGACACATTGGAGGACCAACAATTTCGTGCCCCTGCGAGCCCGATGGTTGGATCCACCGGTGTTGGCCAACTATTGTAAGAAGTCCCGTGGCGTTGCAATATACTTTAGAGCTGGCCTAGTACAGTCTATTGCCGACCAGTATATTGATGAGGCAGGCAGATTTATATATTTGAGAGTAATGATTGCCAACCGGCTGTACACCTTGGTCAATCTTTATGCTCCGAATGCGCCAAATGACTCCTTTTTTGTCGACCTCACTAATTTTCTATTACAGCGGGAACATGACAATTTGATTTTAGTGGGAGATTTTAATGTGGCACCTGACCCCACTTTGGACAGATCTGGCACAGGTCGAGTTGCGGGGCCTGTCAATCCCTCGATTACATATCTTATGGACCACCTGGATGTCTATGACCCCTGGCGGCTCCTGAACCCCACTGACTGATCCTTCACTTTTTACTCAGCTGTTCATGAGTTGTTTTTGAGGATTGACATGGTCCTGCTGTCTACGACTCTCCACTCAATGGTGTTGCAAGCGGATCTTCACCCTATTACTATCTCGGACCATGGTCCTGTCCAATTAGTTTTCGCCATTCCGGGCGGCCCCGCTACGGGCAGGTCATGGAGATTTCCCACACATCTGTATGAATCAGATGACTTTAGAGCCTTTTTAAAAGCGCAATGGTCTCAGTTTCTGTCGGACAATAAAGAGCATGCTGGGGAAGCACCCCTGCTTTGGCTTACTGCGAAGGTGGTGCTGCGTGGCCTAATAATCAGCTACATGGGTATGAGGCGCAGGGACGTGAATGAAAAGTTTAGAAGGTGACATGAGGACCTGTGTGCTGCCCAGCAGGGATTTGCAGATTGCCCTTCGGCACAAACAAAAGCACGCTATACGGAAGCCCAGGACCTGTTGAGGACTTTCCTCAATGGGCCTGCGCGCTGGCAAGTCAGGGCCACCCAGAATCGCTACTATAGGTGGGGGAATAGGCAGGGGAAGTTGCTGGCTAGCATGACTGCTCAATGGAAGCCGAGGCCGCCAATAGCGGCAGTTAAGTGCCCCGAAACAGGCACCATCTTGAAAGACGTGACTGATATAGAGGATGCTTTTGTGGCTTATTTTGAGTCCCTGTATAGCACCACCCCTTTTGACGTGGACCGGGTTTCGGGATTCTTAGATTCAGTGCGTACTCCAGGTCTCACCGAAGTCCAGCGCCTACAGCTGGAATCTGCTATCACCATGGAGGAGGTCTCTGTGGTAATCACTTCATTAGCCAACGGTAAATCACCAGGGCCCGACGGCTACTCGGCAGAATTTTATCTAACCCAACTATTCAACGACGTTTATATCCGTTCTGTCCCGATAGACTCCTTTTTTGACTCCAAAACGGTGCTGCTGCTGAAGGACGGGAAGGATCCAGCGTCATTAACATCATACCGGCCTATATCCCTGCTGAATCAGGATTATAAACTCCTGGCCAAAATTATTGTGAACAGACTTCAGAAATTCATGCCTGTTATTTCGCATCCCTGCCAGTCGGGTTTATCTCTAATCGACACTTGACCAGGAAATGTACGGCTGTCTGCGACAGCGACAGCGGCGCAGGACCCTGGCCACCCGGTGTCCATGTTGTTAAGCTTGGATGCAGAAAAGGCTTTTGACAAGGTCTCATTGCCTTTTCTGGCTGCCACACTGGGGCGGCGGGGATTTGGGTCTGTGTTCACCTCCTTCCTGTCCCTCATGCAGCAAAACGCGACTACGGCTCTTCTCCTGAACGGGCGAACATCCCCACTTATCGATCTATTTCGCGGGGCGAAGCAGGGATGCCCCCTCTCCCCTATTTTATTTAACCTCTCCATTGACCCTCTTTTGTATCACATCACCCAATCTCAAACATTTTCGGGGATCAAGCTAAATGACTGCGAGATAAAGCTGGCGGCCTATGGGGATGACTTGTTACTGATGTTTTCCAATCCCAAAACTACCTTGGCGACAGTGCTGCAGGATATTAAAGCGAAGGGGGACCTCTCGGGGTACAATATAAACATTGATAACAGCGAAGGCCTCCTACTTAAGAGGACCGTCGCATCCATTATGGACCTCCTCCCATCATCTCCGCTGGTGCGCTTCCAGCATAAAATATTTAGGTATCCTCATACCCCGCCACCCTGACAAAATATATGCGGAGAACATCTGCAGATATGTGACGGCGCTGCAACACACTCTCAAGAGATGGGCAACCATCCCGCTATCCTTTATGGGACGGGCCAACTTGCTTAAAATGGTGGAGGTCCCACGCCTCCTGTACCTATTTAATATGCTACCAATATATCTTAAACCCAAGGACGAAAAGCTCATTAATGCCCTTTTTAGGAATTTTATTTGGGAGGGCAAGCGGGCGCGTATTCCTCTTCATATTCTTCATCAGTCCAAGCTTCTTGGCGATCTCGGCTTCCCCAACATCAAGTATTATAATCTAGCGGCCCTGGGACCATATCTTGCGGACTGGTGTCAGGCCTCAAATGTATTTACCACAAGCCGGGTGGACGGTCTGTTCATGCCGGAGCCCTCTCTTGTCAATTTCTTGCATTTATCTTATATGGAGCTTCCATCTGATGTCAGAAGTAATGTCCTTCTCATGCCGGTTTGGAGGGCATGGAAGAAGATCAGAATGCTAAAGGGCCTGTCACCAGACCACTCGCTTTATCAGTCCTTACTCAGAAACCCCCGCTTCCAGGATGGGTCCTCACATGGCTCGTTCCGGCGGTTGCATGATATTGGTTTGTATTGACTCGCGCAATGGGTGGACCCGACTGCTAGATGGACTTATTCACTCCAGGAACTCCAGTTGCAGTTTCCTGACCTCCCAATCCTAAGGCTAACAGCTTTCTCAACTCCGTCCTCCCGCACATTGCGGAGGCAGAATGGAGCTCAGATTTTTACAAGATCGTGGTGAGACCACCGACGAGACACTCTCATCTCTCGGTACTCTACAGATATCTGCTAGGGCACATTGACTATGCACAAACCTCCCTGCAACTTCGCGTTGGGAACAGGTTGACCCAACCCTGACCCCTGATACTATATTGCGGGCACTTGCAGATTCCAATAAATGTCTTCCTGCGTCTCGATACATTGAGATGTCCCTCAAGGTGGCTCACAATGCCTATCTGACGCCTCTCAGGGGACATAGAATGGGGCTGTACACCTCAAGTAAATGCTTCAAGTGTGATACGCTGGAAGCTGATCTCTACCATTGCCTATGGCACTGTTCTAAAATTCAACAGTACTGGGCAGATGTGGCATCTCAGGTGCAGAGATACCTCGGGCGTGCATTCATCCCCACCGCACAATGGGCCCTCTTTGGGTTCGTAGATACTGAGACCGGGTCGTACACTAGAAAGGAGAAGAGGCTTTTGCACGTCTTATCAGCAGCGGCGCGAAAGGCAATCTTGTAGGTGTGGAGCCAGCCGGCGAGCCCTAGCAGACTTTTCCTTGAAAAGACCTTTTTCTTGCTGAAAATGGACTGGATAGAGGCTTCGCAGCGAAAGGAACAAAAAGTTAAACAGTTTTTTGCCTTATGGCAGATGGTGATAGATACGTTGCCGGCCCCAATTCGGGATAAGATAAGATCCTGCTTTGGAATGACAGGTTGGTACCTGGCTCAACAACTAGGGGGCACTGAGCCAATTAACCTTCAGGACCTTGGCTCTTGCCGGATAGAGTCAGATATGGAATCCCTACTTTTATTCTAACATTTGTTTTCCAGTAAAGATACCCGCTTAACGTCCAATGTGGCATGGAGCTGGGGGTAGGTGGCCCTCTCTGAATTGACCGCAAAAGGGGGGGGGTGCTGGCGAGGTTTTGGGAGGATAATGGCGGATGGAGGGGATGTATTGGAGCAGGGTTGTTTGTTTGCTTGATTTGAATGTTTAACCATTTGGTTAATTAGGTCTCTTTCCTAATTTGCCTCTGCGAGTTTCTGCCTGCGATACTTGAACCACTGCCATGAGCACTATGGTTAGTGACTTTTCTGTTATTATTGGGCAGTTCAATCTTCTGTTGATTCTTGTTGGAAAAAAGAATATGAAAACTGTAGTCTTCCCAACCAATTGTCTGCCTGCGTGCAGAGTTGATAATTGCAATTTGATATTATTGTACTAATTTTTCATGTTTTATTCTATTTGGAGACTCGTAATAAAAACAAGTATATAAAAAAAAAGTGTAGCCTGTCAGAGCCCTTAGTTTCCTGACTGTTTACATTAGCTACTACCAGGAGCTGATCTGGCTGCGCTTGCATTGTTTGCACTTCTTATCTGATGGCAGGGCACATGAATGAGCTTTGAAGGGAGGGGGAGAACAAAGCAGTTTTTCTGGGCATGTACACTACCTCTGCTCTGTGACAGAGCCTGTTTCTGCTGTATAGAGAATCTGCTGGTTGTAATTATCTGAGTAAAGATGCAGACACTCCCTGCTCAGCCCTCCTCCCCCCCCCCTGCAGCAGTTCTTGAACACTGCCTGCTTGGATCTTATCTTCTCTCCTGAGCAGATAAGAGGGAGAAAACAAAACCTGTAGAGCTTGTGCACAATACAGTTATCCTCTGTGGTTTAGCCAAACAATGTTTGCTCAACTACAGAGACTGAATATCAGCCTCAGGAGTGTGCATGGGAGGTGGTGCGATGACATCATGGAGGAGGCACTTGTTTTTTTTAAACACAGAAACACAACGCCCCTTTTTTCAAGGCTCAAGAGGACAGTTCAGCCTGTTAGATGAGGAAATCACTTCTTGGCAAAACCCCTTTAAAGAGTACCTACACACAAACACCTAAAAATTGATAGTACATGAAATTATAAGACTTTTCTCATGTCATTAGCAAATCAGAGGATTTCCCTCAGTTTTACAGGGGAACAGGTTTTACTTTGTAACTCAGGAGATCTTATCATTGTATGGAAGTAACCAACTATGCAGGGGGAGTTGAGGGCATAGATGCTTGTACAGGGTGATCTGAGTCTCTCACTATATACAGTACAACAGGCACAGCACACTGAGACAGAGTTTACCTGTTGCTTCAGCTTCCTCATCCACAGAACACAGGCATCTTTTATTACACTGCTGCTGGTGTGCACTTGATGTAGAATTACAGGGACCCACTGCACAGTGTACTCTCCAAGCTCAGGAACTTTCAACTGTCATCACAGTCATCCATCAAGCTGTCATGTGCTGACTTGGCCCGACTTCAGAGCTGTCATAAAGGGCCAGCACCTTTTTAATAACTTAATTACATGTGAAATGCTTTGGTTTTTCTAATGAAGCTTATTTGAGAAAGTGTTTGTATTTTAGTCTTCTGTTACTTCATGAGGTTTCTCTGAAGGTGCTAGGTACACTGTCAGCACTGTACCTGTGTATTAAAGCTTAAAACTTCGAAAGCTTTGCCGTGTTACCCTAACAAACCCAATAAATCTCCGAAGAGGTTAAATGACTGCTGGAGGACATGATTGGTAGTATAGAGTTCCTCTCACTTGTATATTGAAATATGGTGGCACTGTGTCATGTTGGGGGTCTGGACCACGTGGGGGTACATGTGGTGTTCGTAGTGAAGGCGGAGTGAGAGCCATGTGTGAGCCATTATGGTGCAGTGTATACCTGTCTGCCTCCAAGTTGCACATGAAAAAAAAAAAACACAAAACCTATTCACCTCTGGCCAGACATTTGTACTAGTGCTGTATCTGCTGGTCCTCTCCCTAGGTCTTCTGTTTTCTGGCCAAACAGAAGGCACCACTGCAGCTTCCGCTTGGCAGCAGCAGTCACCTAACACAGCTCAATGTCATTGTTCTGAGCCTAAACTTCCAAACAGGGACATCAGCCAGTGTCACATGACACTTCTGTAATCAGAAGCTGCAGTGGTGATGTTGTGTTCAGTCGGAGTTGGAAGACATCAGTACACCCAGGGACAGAACCAGAAGGCGCATCACTGAAACGAACGTCAGTTCAGAGTAGTGTATGTGAGTTGGGTTATTGCATACAGGTTTCAGTGGGGGGCAAGAATGTTGGGGTTGTGCCTCGATATCATAAAACTATGTCAGAAAACGTCAAACAGCAACATGGGAACCAAGAAAAACAATTTTTTAAATTAACTGGTTAACTAATGGTGCAGCTGCAAGAGTGTAGAGCCGGCTGTCACTGTAAGCTGAACTCTCCACTGTGAAGAGCAGGATGATGATTTCTTACCAACTCTGCATATGCACATTATCAGGATGCTTCCTGGGATTCAGTAACTGCAGGTGCTGCAGAGTCTTAACAGACCAAGATGCACTCTGCAATTAGGGCGACGTTTCGGGAGAACCCTCCCCCCCGCCGCGCGATTGCGCTGGACCCGCCTGTCAGTGGTATGCTATCAAAGATGGCGGTGCCATGCTATGCGGCTGCATGATATGTTTGGACGCCCGCAGTTGTATCCACTACCCTGGACTATGTGTGCTACAGAAACGCAAGTACCAATGAATATAATCTGCAGAAATAGCAGTATGTTATGGAAAAAGTAAATAAACACGTCTTAAAGTTTATATTCACCTGATTGTCACTTTTAAACTCCATAATATCTCAATCTTCCTTTTTTATTATTCAAAACTCATTGTCTTTCTTCTTAAGACATATATAATAAAGTTTAAAATAGTAGAAAAAGTGCTGTGGTATACTTATTTTTGAATGTCCAGCAAAGAGACTCTGTTCGTTCATCTGCAGTCCATGAGGATAGCAAGGAGACGCCTAACATTGGGCAAAAAGCACACCTGTGCTGCGACGTTTCGAAGGTGTAACCCTTCTTTCTCAAGCATGCGTCATACGTAACATATCCCATTTAAACGCCACACGCAACGGTGTTTAAAATCCTACAATAAAAATTTCAAAACACTAAAAAGTGAATTACATCAAATATGCTTTTAAACTAAGGTTCTAACCCTTGAGGAGACAAAAAGATTGTGTTTTCCTAGTCCAGTACGCTTCTCTTTGCAATAAACATGATTTAACCCCGAGTCTTTACTTTCAATATGTTCTAACACACACCATCTAAGTTCTGAGACGGCATGTTTTGCCTCATAAAAGTGTCTTGCAACTGTTGTTTCACCAAATTGTTTCTTTGACTCACTATCAGTCATAGACTTTTGTTTAAATAAACGTATAGCAGAGCGATGGTCATTCATAAAAATTTTTACGGATCTGCGCATTTGTCCTATATCTGTTTTACCGCAAGGACATTTTATTAAATATACAACTTGTTTTGTATCATACGTGAAAAAATCATTCATTTTAATATCTGTTCCCTTTAAAGGATGCTGTATAGAACAGCCTTTAATAATGTACGATCAATTAAGACAATTTAAACATGGAAACGTTCCTGTCTTTTTAATACTAAGTCTCATCAGTCTAGAGACACATGGTTTAAATGTCAGAAGACAAACGATCTCTCAGAGTACGGCCTTTCTTAAAAACAAACTTTGGAGGATACCTCAACAGAGCCCCATAATTCAGGTCCCTGCTCAGGATCCCCCAATGTTTGGGAATGATTTTTTTTTTTTTTTTTTTTATAATTCCTGCATGTGCATCATATGTGGAAAGGAATAACATATCTTGGTTTTGTTTATTTTTCGGTTTTAACAAACCCTCCCTATGTATAGTTAAAACTTCTAGAGCTGTTCTTTCTAATTCTATCATATCCACAATTATAAAATTTTTCAACAATTTTTCATGCACTTTCCGTATACCTGTTCATCAAAAGAACAAATGCGTCTTGCTCTAATGAACTCTCCTTTGGGAATTCCTGTGGAACGTGAAAGCTGCGATGATGTAATAAGTTGTTACGATCTCTTTCTTTTGAATACATAGTTGTTTCTAATTTATTGCCATTTTTTTGTAAACCAAAACATACAGATACTGTATATTATACTGTTCCTTATGTATAGTGAATTTAATCAAACCATGTAGACTATTGATGAATTCTAAGAATTCATTTAGTCGTTCTTCTGTATCTCTCCATATTGCAAACAAGTTATCCACATACCAACGCCATAAAATAATGTGCTCTTGGAATTTAGATGGAAAAATATATTTCTTCTCCAACATGGCAATAAACAAAATTTGTGAACCCTAGAGCTACAGGAGACCCCATCAAGGTCCCCTGTAGCTGCAGGTACATATCTCCAAATCTGAAAAAAATTCCTTGTCAATACTATGTCTAATAAAGAAATTAAGAAATTTATAAAAGCATTAAACAATAGGTGATTTTCACTGAGTGTTTCTCTAATTACTTCCCTACCTTCTGGATTTGGGATATATGTATACAACGATTGCATGTCAAATGTACACAGCCAGTCATTTTGATTGATTTCAATATCCTTGACGGATTGCAAAAATTGGCCTGTATCGCGTAAACCGTGTTTTTTCCCCTTCTCACTGCCGGTTACAAAAATTCATCCACATATCTAGCTAGTGGTTCAAAAATAGAATTTATGCCCGACCTGATGGGCCTGCCAGGCAGTCTCTCTAAGGATTTATGTATTTATGGTACTGCATTAAAAAAAAAAATCAGAACACAAGGATGAGGATTTTTAAGTGCCCTTTTGATATTCTCAGTAATGGTGCCCGAGCTAACAGCTTCCTGTAAAACTGCTTGTACCAATTTTTGAATCTCTTCAGTAGGATCATGCAAGAGCTTGGGGAGGTCAGGATACGAATTTTAATTTTTGGCGCAACTTGTCCCGCTACAGCGGGACCTTCTTGATTTCTTTTTTTGTGATAATCAGAACTGGCCCATTGTCTAGGGATCATTGCCAGAGTTAGGAATCTTTTCTGAGATGGGGAAAACACTTTATATACAGTCATGGCCAAAAGTTTTGAGAATGACGCAAATCTTCTATTTTCCCCTGATCTGTTGCCCTCTGGTTTTTCTGTGTGTTTGTCAGATGTTTTTTATCACATACACAAATACAAGTGCAATCAGATTATGATTAACAAAAGCTTTTATTGACAGTTAGAATGAGTTAATGCAGCAAGTCAATATTTGCAGTGTTGACCCTTCTTCTTCAGGACCTCTGCAATTCTCCCTGGCATGCTCTCAATCAACTTCTGGACCAAATCCTGACTGATAGCAGTCCATTCTTGCACAATCAATGCTTGCATTTTGTCACAATTTGTTGGTTTTTGTTTGTCCACCCGTCTCTTGATGATTGACCACAAGTTCTCAATGGGATTAAGATCTGGGGAGTTTCCAGGCCATGGACCCAAAATCTCTATGTTTTGTTCCCTGAGCCAGTGAGTTCTCACCTTAGCTTTATGGCAAGGTGCTCCATCATGCTGGAAAAGGCATTGTTGATCACCAAACTGCTCTTGGATGGTTGGGAGAAGTTGCTCTTGGAGGACATTCTGGTACCATTCTTTATTCATGGATGTGTTTTTAGGCAAGACTGTTAGAGAGCCGATTCCCTTGGCTGAGAAGCAACCCCACACATGAATGGTTTCTGGATGCTTTACAGTTGGCATGAGACAAGACTGGTGGTATCGCTCACCTTGGCTTCTCCGAACAAGCTGTTTTCCAGATTTTACAAACATTCGGAAAGGGGATTCATCAGAGAAAATGACTTTACCCCAGTCCTCAGCAGTCCACTCCCTGTACCTTTGGCAGAATATCAGTCTGTCCCTGATGTTTTTTCTGGAGAGAAGTGGCTTCTTTGCTGCCCTCCTTGACACCAGGCCTTGCTCCATGAGTCTCCGCCTCACAGTGCGTGCAGATGCACTCACACCTGCCTGCTGCCATTCCTGAGCAAGCTCTGCACTGCTGGTAGCCCGATTCCGAAGCAGAAACACTTTTAAGAGACGGTCCTGGCGCTTGCTGGTCTTTCTTGGGTGCCCTGGAGCCTTTTTGGCAACAATGGAACCTCTCTCCTTGAATTCCTTGATGATGCGATAGATTGTTGACTGAGGTGCAATCTTTCTAGCTGCGATACTCTTCCCTGTTAGGCCAGCTTTGTGCAGTGCAATGATGACTGCACGTGTTTCTTTAGAGATAACCATGGTTAACAGAAGAGAAACAATGATGCCAAGCACCAGCCTCCTTTTAAAGTGTCCAGTGGTGTGATTCTTACTTAATCATGACAGATTGATCTCCAGCCCTGTCCTCATCAACACCCACACCTGTGTTAATGGAGCAATCACTGAAACAATGTTAGCTGGTCCTTTTAAGGCAGGCCTGCAATGAAGTTGAAATGTGTTTTGGCGGAAAAAGTTCATTTTCTAGGCAACTATTGACTTTGCAATTAATTGCTGTTAAGCTGATCACTCTTTATAACATTCTGGAGTATATGCAAATTGCCATTAGAAAACTTGATGCAGTAGACTTTGTAAAAATTAACATTTGTATCATTCTCAAAACTTTTGGCCATGACTGTAGCTTACTCCCATTCTACTACCAATGTGCTTACAGATGGAAAGGTACAGGATATAGCTGGTGCTGCGGTGGGCAGTTCCCTGGCTCTAGAGGGATTAATTTAATAATAGATAAATAGGAAATAAGAGGGAAAATAGCATGGAATTTTAATCATTATAGGTTAAGATGTTGTTTTAAGTCTAGATGTCATTAAAAGTTAAGTATTATCTATATATATACATAGAGGAAAATAAGAGTTTAAGTTTTCCTATGGCAAAATAGTTAATATGATGCAGTGATTATACACACTATTTTTCTTGTATCATTTTTTTCCATTGATTAAAGCAGAAGTATTCAGTGTTTTATCCACTTCTCTCCTCTTCTGCCAATCCCTATACTGGTTATTGCCCAAAGGAATTCAGTTCAAGTTACCAACCCTGACCTACAAGGCTCTCCATAATCTATCCCCTCCATACATCTCTGCAGTTTTCTCTAGTTACCTCCCTTCATGCAATCTAAGCTCCTCACAGGACCCTCTTCTCTGCTCTCCCCTTGTCAGCTCCTCAGCCAACCATGTTCAAGACTTCTCTTGTGCTTTCCCCATACTCTGGAATTCACTACCGCAACACATCAGACTCTCCTCCACTTTCACGGTCCTCAAAAGCAACCTGAAAACCCACCTCTTTAGGAAGGCATATAAATAATAATAACCCCCACTACTGTTGAGCGATTATTATCGACAAAGTTGTAATCGGCACGGTTTTTATGTTGATCAGATTTTTTCGTTCACGCAATAATTTAGGTGAAAATCTGCGCATAATCTATTAATATCGCGCCATTTTTGGCGCTTCCTGTCATTTTGACGGCTAGCAAATCAGCTTACAGAATAGAGCAGGGTGAGCTGGGTGTGCGACGTCATGACTGGGATGTGTATGGTTGTGATTGGCTGGAAAAATCACATGACCTCGTTTTACATAGAACAGCCCTTCCTGTTTAGCCTCAGTGTGTGTCTGTGTATCATAAGAGCAGGACGTGTGCTCGGTCTCTCTCAAAACAGCTCAGCGAAACTGTTCTATTTGATCACACAGACAACTATGCTTTTAGCTGTCAACATTAGAACTGAGGTAGATTAGAGATTTGCCGTTTTTAGGTACTTAGGCTGAGAATTTTAAAGGAGCATCTAGCGCGGAACAGCCGCGCCAGGGTCGAGGGTGGTGGGATGAGATGGGGATCTGCCGGCGAGCACAGGCAGACAGGCTGGCAGGCAGGCTTTTGAAAGGAGAGTGGATATTGTGCAGCCCAGACTGATTTGACCCTGCATTGCAATGGGTTTTGATTAACAATTTTTGGCCAGTTTTTGGTGAAATATTACTTGTATGTTGTGCAGCCTGTACTTATATTAGGATACAGATCTTTTCTAGTAACTGCAGGTGTATTTGATAGGTGAAAAACTCAACTTTTATTATCCGTATACATTTCAAATAGGTGTTTTTTTACTGTGGTGCGGCCCAGTTTTGTTCAAATTTAAGTGCAAGGTGGCTCTATGAACAAAGCTGGACTGCGCCAAAGTGAAAAACACGTAATTAAATTGTGTACGGATAATAAAACGTGGTTTTTGCACCTAAAAATACACCTGCGGTGACTACAAAATTGCTGTATTCAAATTTAAGTGCAAGGTGGCTCTATGAATACAGCAATTTTGTAGTCACCGCAGGTGTATTTTTTAGGTGCAAAACCCACATTTTATTATCCGTACACAATTTATTTACGTTTTTTTTCACTTTGGCGCAGTCCAGCTTTGTTCATAGAGCCACCTTGCACTTAAATTTAAATACAGCAATTTTGTAGTCACCGCAGGTGTATTGATAGGTGCAAAAACCACCGTTTGTTATCCTAATAGTTTTTAAATAGCTGTATTGCACGTGGTGCGGCCCTAGTTTTTTCAAATAGCCACGTTGTACGACAATTCTGATAGAAAAATTTTCTAGCAACTGTTCTCGTTTGTCATTGCTGCAAAAAAAAAAAATTTCTCATCCATGTAACTTCTGAATAGTTTTTTTGGGTTCGTTGAATCTCAGTTTGGCGCAGATAGCGCACTTGTATGATATTTTGTTGAAAACTTTCAATTCCTAGTCCTACTGGGCAGTCCTTCCTGGGACTGAAGGAAGAACACTGTTGATTTTGTCTTACGGTTCTTCCACCAGACCGCAGTTCACAGGTATTCGCAAGAAACATTTCAGTTTCTAATCCTAGTTGGCTGTAGGAAATTAAAGGGATTTAATAATAGCTGTGATTTGCCGTCTCTTAATAAGAGACTTTCCAAAACTCTTCCATCTCTTCTCAAATTTTTATCTGTCTGAACATGGAGCGAAATGCAGGTGGCAAGCGAGCAAAGAGGGGGGGTAGTACATGGAGGTAGAGGTACGAGAGAAGGTGCTCCTTCCAGTGCTGACGACAACACGCAAGCCAGTGGATCGTCGGTTGCAGGACCGTCCGGCCGGTCATTGCTGGGTCAGGGCCCTGTGAATCTCAGTAACGAACAGCGTCGCCAATCTGTTCTTCAGTGGTTAATGCAACCTGCATCCAGCAGTCTTACCTCCTCATCCTCCCAGTCACGGCCACAAATGTCATCATCAGCATCAGTCCAATATGAAGCGAAGGCAGCCCATATGTCAACTCGTGTACCCACCACTGTAGATAATCCATTTTCTGAAGACCTCTTTGATGACAAAATGCGGTTGGGGTCAGAAGGCATTTCCAAAGACCAAGAGGCCAAAGAGGATGATTTTGTCTGCTCTGACGTCCAGTTACTGATGCCATCAGAGGAGGAGAAGGAAGCCAGTCAATCGGCAAAAATCCCGGGCGGTTGGCAACGCCTTGCAGTGCCTCTTGCTTGTAGCCCGCAGCTCCTGGATGCAGAATGTCAGGACGACCAAGTCACCTGTGTTGATGATGATGATGACGACATTGCGGATCCAACGTGGTCTTTTCAGCAGAATTTGCTTGCGAGCGCTTCATCACTGGACGAGGAGGAAGACGATGGGGTAGTGTCAGTACGGGTCCCGCCTCAAAAAGGGAGAGGGTGGTCGCAGAAATCCGCCGATATGATTCCGCCAGCCACGGTCAGTGGAAACCCCGCTCCTCGCCGTCAAAAAGGTCCAGGACCTCTCAAGCCTGGGCCTTCTTTGAGCAAGCTTCTTATTCACCCAGCGATGTCATATGCTGCCTTTGCCGTAAACGCATCAGTAGAGGCAAGAATCTTAGGTGTTTAACCACCACCACCATGTCTAGTCACGAGTTGAAATGGAGGCAACACTTGGCCAAAAAAGGCCACACCGATGCCGGGGTTCCAACCACTGTCACACCCTCTGTCTCCGCCTCCTCCGCCACCACCAAGTGTTCCTCAGCTGCCCATGTCTCTCAGAGTCATGATCAGGGATCAGCCTCCGCTTCAGCCTCCACCATCGCCCAAGTACCACCAGCACCACCAGAGACCAATCCTACCCCTTCTCCTTCCACCAGTTTGACGACCTGCACGCCGTACAGCGGCCAGTCTAGCAGCCAGCCTTCTGTCTTCCAGGTTTGGGAGCAGAAGAAACACTTTAACCCAAACCATCCCAAAGCCAAAAGCCTGAATGTCGGCATTGCCAGGCTTTTGGCCTTGGAAATGTTGCCTTTCCCTCTGGTGGACACAGATGGGTTCCACCACGTCATGGCCCTTGCCTGCCCCCAATACCAGATGCCGAGCAGGCATTTCTTTGCCAGAAAAGCCGTCCCTGCCCTGGCCAGCCACGTGTCATCTAAAATTTCAAGCGCGTTGTCTGCATCTGTGTCCGGAAAAGTCCATCTGACCACCGACACAGGGACTAGTAGGCACGGCCAAGGCCGCTATATCTCTGTGACAGCTCACTGGGTGAGCTGGGTGGATGTCTCTGGTGGTGACGGTGGCTCTCAGGCTCGGCGCACGCTCTTCAAAACCGCAGGGATGGTGCAGGGTTCTTTCCCCCAAGGTCCTCTGGTGGCATCACGTGCCCAGAGAAACCAGGCCGTGTTGAAATTAATCTGTCTTGGAGACCGTCCACACACAGGTCAGGAGCTGTGGACGGCTCTCCGCAACGAGACCGAGCGCTGGCTGGGTGACAAGAACCTTGTGCCAGGCAAGGTGGTGTGCGATAACGGTCAAAATCTGCTGGCTGCCCTTAAGATCGGTAGGCTGGAGCACATCCCTTGCCTGGCACATGTCATGAACCTTGTCGTCCAGAAATTTCTAAAGCGCTACCCGGGTCTGGACTGCCTGCTGAGGAAGGCTCGAGGTCTGAGCTCACACTTCCGCCGTTCGCACCCTGCTTCGTCCCGCCTGGCTGCGTTGCAGCGTCAGCTCGGCCTCCCCATCAACCGTCTCATTGTTGACGCGGCAACACGCTGGAATTCCACCCTCCACATGCTCCAGCGATTGTGGCAGCAGCGCAATGCCATTACGCAGTACGAAGTGACACATGGCCTGACAAGCAGCGGTGCGGACCTCGGGATGTTGAGCCACCGAGAGTGGAGGCAGGTGAAAGAGCTCTGCACCATCCTTGCCAGTTTTGAAGAAGCCACCAAAATGGTCAGTGCGGACAATGCCCTTGTCAGCATGAGCATTGTGGTGATCTTAGTTCTTGAACGATTGTTGGACACTCTGAAACATCAGGTCCCACCCGCGACGGAGGAGGAGACGGACACAGATGCGGACACGGAGCCTTTCTCTCCGTCGAATCCACAAGGCCCGACAGTTTCACAATTTTATCGGTCTTTATTAGGCAGTGGTTCGGGGTCCAGGGCTAGTGCAAGGCGGCGCCTCAGCTCTCAGGGTGCATCATCTGAGGCAAGTCAGGGCTGTGTTGAAGCTGTGCCGGAGGAAGCGGAGGAGGAGGTATTCCTAGACACCGACGTTACCGACGTCCCTGCCTTGGAAAGAGGATGGCGCGAATTTGAGGCGGAGGAGGAAGATGAGGAAGATCAGTTTGCTAGTGCCCCTCGATCCAGAGGCTTGGGAAATCAAGGCTGCATCTCTCACATGAGTGCTTGGATGCTCCATTTCCTCCAACATGATCCTCGTATTAAGGCCATCAAAATGAACAACAGTTACTGGGTGGCCACCCTCCTGGATCCCCGGTACAAAACAAAACTCAGCACTTTCCTTCCACCCACCCAAATAGAGAGTAAAATGCAGGAAATGGAGACCTTGCTGATTGATCAACTGGAGACATCTGTTGCGTCTGCTTCACATTCTTCAAACGTCACGGTGGAACAATGTCAGCGTGACAACAGTAGAGTGCCAAGTAGCTGTAGCGGCAGCAGCAGGCAATGTGGCAGAAGCCTAATGGGTGACCTCTGGCAATCTTTATTTACCACCTCACCAACGCATGTAATGCAGGGCACACATACAACACACAGAGACCAGCTTAAGATCATGGTGCACAACTATCTGCGTCTCAACTCCTAGGTTTTTGTGTGTGTTCCGGACCCAATCGACTTCTGGGTATCCAAAATGGATGAATGGCCCGAGCTCGCTCACCACAGAGGTATTGTCCTGCCCAGCAGCCAGCGTCATATCTGAGCGGAACTTCAGCACAGCTGGAGGAGTCATTACAGACAAACGCATCCGGCTTTCCACAGATAATGTGGATCGTTTGACTTTCATCAAGATGAATCAGCCATGGATCTCCGATGATGTTATGGCCCCAATTGCCGAGGTCACCGATTAGTTGCCAGTCTACTTCACATTCCTCTTCAAACAGAAATGGTCCTCTTGAAAAAATGTTTTTTAAAATGATAATTTCTCACTGCAATTTTTATTCTCAGTTCCTAAAAGATCATTTTGTTGGTTTTGCGGTGTGGAGACTGTAAAAGACACCAAGGTTTAATGACAAAACCATATTCCATTTACTCACTTTATCTTTAGAATTTTTCGCATTGTCAATGGTTTTGGGGTCATGTTGCTGTGAGATACAGCTATAATCATGGTCCTTTGGAACAGAAATGTGGTTTCTAAGTGCCATTTCTACCTCACAATTTTTAACAGTGGCTGAGAAGTCATTTTTATAATTTTTTGGGTCATGCTGCTTTGAAATGCAGCAATACTACAGGTCATATTATAAAAAAAAAAAGTGGTTTCTAACAGACATTTGTTCTTCACAATTGTCAAAAGTGGCTCAAGGGTGATGGTGCTGTCAAAACAGGAATAGGTAGGACACTGTTAATGGACACATATTGCAAAATGACTTGTTTTTGCAAGATCTTTAACATAGCTAGCAATCCCTGAAGTGAGACAACCCATTTAATACAATTTAAAAAAGAGAAACAAAGACGTGGTGGGATTCCATCCTGTTTTAAAAATGTGTTTTCTAGAATTAAACTACAAAAAAACTTGCATGTACAAAATAGCTGACACAAATATTCCTCTGAATTGTACAAGGGAGGTATGGGAAGACTTGAACAGATGTAGGTTACCCAGGACAGGTCTAGTCAATGTCCAGTTCAACTAAAATGGTTGAAAGACTCCTTTTTCCGGCACTTTTTAAATCTGGGGGTCATGCAGGTTTGGGGCTCATGCTGTGGCTCAGGACAGGGATAGTCTATGTCCAGTGAAACTAAAATGGTGGTTGAAAGACTCCTTTTTCCGGCACTTTTTAATCTGGGGGTCATGCAGGTTTGGGGTCATGCTGTGGCTCAGGACAGGGATAGTCTATGTCCAGTGAAACTAAAATGGTGGTTGAAAGACTCCTTTTTCCGGCACTTTTTAATCTGGGGTCACGCAGGTTTGGGGCTCTTGCTGTGGCCCAGGACCAGGATATTCAATGTCCAGTTCAAGTAAAATGATGGTTCAAATCATACTGCCTTCTGGCACTTTTTAATTTGTGGGGGGAGTCATGCAGTTTAATGGTCATGCTGTGGTACAAGACAGGGATAGTGAATGGTGTGTGACTTTTTTCTGTGGCTTTTATAACCTAAGTGTGTTGCCTAAGATGTAGCAGGTATCCATTTGACTGATGTGGATGTTAATTCCAGCTTCTCCAGCCCTGTTTGGGTGTGAGAATGAAGGTGTTGTTCCTCTCCCATAGACTTTAATGGTCATCGGCGATAATCTATTATCGATTATCGGAAATCGTCTTGATAATTGCAGATATCGACTATCGACCCAATGACGATAGTCGACGTAATCGCTCATCACTACTCCCCACTAACAAGTCTGCCCCTCAGCTTCGGTCTCGTTCCTTGTATATTGGAAGTTTTCATGGGCAGGATCCACTTTCCCTCTGTACCAGTTGTTAGTCATTTATTGCCACCATTGTACGTGTTTGACATATGTTTTGTATGTAACCCCCTCAAATGCACAGCGCCCTGGAATTATTGGTGCTCTAAAATAAATTATAATAACAACATGGTTGTCCAACTAAACCAACAGCCCAGATAAGTAGAACACTAATTAGAAAAGCACCCAAGAGGCCCAGGGTCACTCTGGAGGATCTGCAGAGATCCACAACTCAGGCAGGAGAATCTGTCCACAGGACAACAATTAATCGTGTACTCCACAAATCTGTCGTCATGGTGGGCTGGAGCAGAAAAGGGAAGGAGAATGACTCACATCAGCGAAGATGTCACCTGTGAGGCACTGGCTATAACGGCACTGTAATGACTTATACGTCTGCAGAGCATGGGTACACCTGGTATGTACACACTGATAGGGTCACTGTGTAGCAATAATTGGTAGCAGTGTAATGGCTTAGATTCAGAACAGTTTGGTGGCATCTTTCCTGGTTCCTAAATCAGCTAACCAACATCCAGGAAAGCTGGGCGTTGCCACAATCCATATTTAGCTTTCTTCCAGAGTTGTTACACAGGTGTGTGTTGTGGATGTGGCAAGGGTTTGTTAAGTATTGTGGTTTATGTAAAGTCTGGCTGTGCCCCAACTCTACATCTCTCTGAAGGCCACTTTTAAAAGTTTGCAAGTATGGAAGGGAAGTAAGCGGCCTAATTAGGAACTGGTTAAAACGGTTAATACAGTAACTCTGGTAATTGGTCCTTTTGAATAGGGACCCTGTTGCCCATAAAGTCTTTTGCCTCAGACATATATTTGATCAGTATTTTTTTTATTTTTTATAATGGATTCTAAACCCACAAAACAAAGTGGAAACATTTACCTATCCTTTCTTTATTATAAGCAAAACTCCTAATCTTGGCTTTCAAATGAAAAAAAAAAATACCTGTCAAATACTAAAGTATGAATAAAGCCTTAAAGGAATTTTGGCTGTTTTCAATTATATAGTACACTGTGCTGCTTGTTAAAAAAAAAAAAAAAAATTCAGGATGGTTTCACATAGCATTTTTTTGGGAAAAACACCCTTGCAGTTTTGTAAGTCAGAGCTAGGTGTGGAGGCACCAGGAAGAAGTTTTTCCTAGATATCCAACTACTCTTGAAACCAAGTCTGACTTTTGCTCAAGAAACAAAAAATGGTCACAAAAAATGGTCAAAAAACCAAACAAAACAGCGTTTTCCCCAGAAAATGTGTGTGTAAAAACCACTAGAGCTGGCAGAATTCTCGTGCTGAGCCTTTTTGAGATACGCTCCTGCATTATATATATAATGCAGAAAGGTGTACAAGTGATCACACCCCTCCCCTTTATAGTCAAGTACCCTTGGGGGACTGCATGTAAACATGAAAGTTTTAAAAATAAGTAAAAAAAAAACGGATTGGCATCTATTACAATACGACAATGTATAGCATATAAGAAAAAAAAAATCCAAACTGCAAAGCTACAGTTTTTTTTTTTTGGTTTTCACGTTCCTAAAAAAATTAAAAAAAGTTATCAAAAAGTCGCATGTTTCCTAAAATGGTACAAATAAAATCTGCACTTTTGTTTGCAAAAATCAAGCTCTCAATCGGGTGAATAGGTAAAAAAAAAGTAAGATGGTGCTGCAGCGCAAAGTAAAAAATGTTATTTTTTTTTTAATGCAATGCTACGAAACAAAAACTCTAGACATTTAGGATCACTGGGATCATATGGACCTGCAGAATACAGACACATTTTTACCAAAGAGTAAACGCCAGAAAAACAAAGCCTGCAACAATAGCAATTAGTTTTTTTTCCTTACTTTCCAACCCACATTTGTTCGGTTTCCCAATACATTTTATGGTATGATTGATGGTACCAATAAAAATAAATAAAATACATTTTATCCTGGAAAAATAAAATCAAGCCATCACATGACTTTGTATACTAAAAAAATTAATAAAAAAGTTATGGCTTTTGAAAGATAAAAATGAGAGTAAAAAGACAAAACGGCAAAAAAATAATACATAAATAGGCTGCAGCGGGAGGAGGTTAACCATAACAAATGTGCTGAAGTTTATTTAAAAGGAAAAAAATTTGAGATCAAGCAAAACAAAAATTCTCAGTGCTGTACATTTTCTTAATTGTACTTAAATTGCTTGGTGCTATAAATTGCTGTGACACTAAGCGGAACAATCAGCTGTTCAGGTTAGGAGGAAAAAAGAAAACTGCTGCACAGTTTAACACTGATGGAGTGAATTTTTTTTTTCACGTCCCTGTTAAATTTGTGCAGGAGGTCTCATCCTTTTGCCTTGTCCCCTCCAAGCCAGCCACATTTACCACCCCACGGGCTGCTTACACAGTCTGACATATCTACATTCAAAGGGAATGGACAAGATAAAAAAAAAAAATGTGAGAATGTACACAATGAAAAAAAAAAAGTTTAACATGGGAAAAACTTTATTAACACACTCATTGGCAACCAGAAAATAAATACATAAAGCGCTGTATACTTTATGACCTCCTCTGGTACCTACCTACAGGCATTAAAGTGCAAAAACACAAATTAAAATTTATACATTAAACAAAAAAATTAACAAAACTCTGCAGAGACAGAAGAATATTATACAAATCAAAATGTTTTTGCAAAAAACAAGTTTCATTTTGTATATACATACAAGTAATCAATAAATAAGACAGACAGGTAAAGGCAATCTGAATCATGCTATGTTTATCAAGGAAATCGCTACGGTTTTCATCCAAGGAGTTTTCTACCACCTTTCCTGCATTCATTGATAGGGTAAGTCACCAAAGTAGAGTGGAGTGTCCGAGTGCAGAGACTCCCACACTGGATGGCTAAAACAAAAAATGGCCTACCGAGCCCAACACAGTTTATAAGTGGTGGCTTCAAAGAGAAGCCAATGAACAACCCCAATGATAGCCAAAGTGGTATGGAACTGGCTAGGGGCCTGACCCACCAATAATACATTTATGACAAATCCTATCAATGTGCCATGCAAGTGATGGGCAAAGGTAAATTCAAGTAATGCTGGCCACAAACATGATAACCTGCTCGTAATCTCAGTGTTCCAATATAAGTAACTATTCGGGTATGTTCACACAGCGTATTCAATACGTTTTCTATCAGAAAAACGCATCCAAAAATCGCTGCGTAAAATGCATCCAAAACGCAGGTGTGTATTTGGATGCATTTTTGCTGCAGCAGAAACGCTCCCTGTACTTTTAAATAGGATGTCTGCTTCGTCAAACGGATCAAGAATTGACAGGTCAATTCTTTGAACGATCTGAAAGACGCATGTAAAACACGTATTGTCTGAACGCTGATTTGTGTTTTACATTGAAAGCAATGTCAATCACACTGCACATTGTTAGATGCGTGTTTGGATCCATTTAGGGTCCGAAACGGATGCAAATACGCATCTAAAAATATATTCAAACCGCCGTGAGAACAAACCCTTAAGATGCTGGTTCTTAATGGGACATTCACTTCAAAGAGATATATAGGAATGGGAGTAGTTTTCCAAGCATGTATTTTCTCTTCTGAGAACATATTTAATGCTACAATTCCATAAAACAAACATATCATTTTAATAACTTGGACATGACAAATGACACTTGTCAAGTTTCACATCTATGACCACCTTCCAATGTTCACGCTAACAAGTGGACTGTTTTCATCTTCTGTCCGTGCTTCTTAACCTGGAACACAAACTGCACTATATCCTCCCTTTTAAAACCCGTCACTTCATATAAGTTCTAGAGTAATGCACATTTCTAGCTAATTATCAGCTTATACCTACACAATATGTACTACAGGTGCCATAGGATGGCGGCACATGGCTATTGAAGGCCATCCGGTGTCAGGTACTCATTCATTTATCGATGCAGCCCTTAGCATTGGTAACGGCAATGCTGATATCTCACCAGAAAGACGAGCTGGAGACTATGCTTCCTCTAGCCTTCATGAACAAACCCCATCAGGTGGGCATGTAAACCGTGAGCTATACATTTGGCTGTAATTTCCCCCCTGCAGCTCCACATTTAATATGGAAACTGTGGAATGTGAATAGATTTCTTTTCCTTCATTTAGGTGAACTGTAATAGGATAGTATTACTACAGTTAGATTTTGTAGAGACCAAGATTTGGAGTTGCTACATTGAGCAGGAGAATGAAAGGACACAGACTTTAGAAGAGAATACTACCTCTTATGTGTGCATTGAAATAGGCAGAGAGGCCATTTTTAAATAGGAAGAGAAAGACAAAAACACTAAAATAGGAAAGAGGTGCACATACATAGAGAGCCGTAAATTGGACACTTTCTTTTCCCAATTTGACCGTTTAGCAGCATCCAGAGGAACATCTTCCTTCATTCTGGCTTTGTCTTGACCATCCTAGTGTCTCAGTTAAGTACTGCTGAGGGCCAACCTTGATTCCATTAGCCTTTAGAGGAAAAAAACATTAATGTACTGTATGTAACATTGGGAACAAATGGGCGACAAGAATTTACATTTTTATTAACTTCATTTTACCTCATTATTTACATCAAAGAGTCCAAGCTGAATTTTCTTGTATATTTCTTTGGCAGTTCCTATAAAGGCCTTAAGAGAAATACAAACATTTACAAAAGAAAAAGAAAAAAAGGATTTGAATCTTGCTTAGCTGAAGGGTCTAGATGTTACCTCTTCTACATTGGCTGCAGTTTTGGCAGACGTTTCCATGAATATCAGTCCGTGTTCACGGGCAAAAGCTTCTCCTTCTTCCCTTGAAACATCTCTACGGCCCTCCAAGTCACTACGGAAATGCAATGACAAGTATGTAGCACAGGAAGACTGGATGAAGGGAATCTTGGTGTAACACAACTAGAGTCTACCAAATTATTAGAGCTTTATAGAAGGGTACATTTGGTTATCGATTATCTGATCACACCCTAACCCTGAAGTAGTCAATAGCGCTAATTCCATCATCTTTTGCAACTATGACTGGCTGCACCTTAGCTGTACCATTGCTCCAAGTGCAGAACATTAACGTCATAGAAAGTGATGGAGAGAAATGCTGTATACTCAGTTACAACTGCGTGAAAAAAAAAATGCGTTCAAACGCAAATGGTGTCCCCTTCTGCAGAAACAGAGGGTGGGCGGTTAACCCCTTAATTATCGAGACCATCGCGTCGCAATAACTAAGAGAGACGCATCTCAATCCTCAAGTAACACCCATCCCGTCCCCTCCGACACGTCCTCTAGTCTGCTCTCAGCCCTTGACCCAACGACAGAAGAAGTGTCCAAGCTTCTCTCGTCTGTTCGCCACACCACCTGCTCTAGTGACCCCATTCCCTCCCACCTTGTCCAGTCCATTTCTCCAGCTATCATCTCTCACCTTACTGCAATCTTCAACCTCTCTCTCTCTCTACTGGGATCTTTCCATCTTCCTTTAAACATGCCATCATAACCCCTTTACTTAAAAAAACCTTCTCTGGACCCATCCTGCGCTGCCAACTACTGACCAGTCTCTAACCTTCCCTTTATCTCGAAACTCCTGGAACGCTTGGTCTACTCTCGCCTAATCTGCTATCTCTCTGATAATTCTCTTCTCTATCCTCTACAATCAGGTGTCCGCACCCTACACTCCACAGAAACTGCTCTAGTTAAAGTCTCTAATGATCTCATCACTGCTAAATCACAGGGCAAATACTCGTTGCTGCTTCTCCACCTTTTCCTCAGCATGCTCAGCACCATTGGCCTCCAGGACACTGCTCTCTCTTGGTTCTCTTCCTCTCTGATCGCTCCTTCAGTGTCTCATTTTCCGGTTCTACCTCCTCTCCTCTTCCTCTTGGGGTTCCTCAGGGATCGGTTCTAGGTCCTCTACTTTTTTTACTCTACACATCCCCCATTGGACAAACCATCAGCACATTTGGCTTCCAATACCATCTCTACGCTGATGACACTCAACTATACACCTCCTCCCAAGACATCACCCCTGCCCTGCTACAAAACACCAGTGACTGTCTGTCCGCTGTCTCTGACATGTCCTCTCTCCATCTGAAACTAAACCTCACTAAAACCGAACTTCTTGTCTTTCCACCATCTTCTAACCAACCCTCCCCTGCTATTTCTGTCTCAGTGTGTGGCACCACCATAACTCCTTGGCAACAGGCCCGCTGTCTTGGGGTTATACTAGACTCAGATCTGTCCTTCACCCCTTATATCCAATCCCTTGCCCACTCCTGTCACCTCCACCTCAAGATCTCCAAAATCCGTACTTTTCTCACTGTGGAAACAGCTTAAACTCTCGTCGTTGCTCTCATTCATTCTCGACTTGACTACTGCCACTCCCTGCTTATCGGTCTCCCTCTCTGTAAACTCTTCCCCTCTCCAATCTGTCCTGAAAGCAGCAGCCAGGCTTTTCTTTCTTTCCAGCCGCTATACTGATGCCTCTACCCTGTGTCAGTCACTGCACTGGTTGCCCATTCAGTACAGGATACAGCATAAACTCATCACTCTCACCCATAAAGCTCTCCACAGTGCTGCACCCCCCTACATTTCCTCTCTCATCTCTGTCTACCACCCTACCCGTGCTCTCTGCTCTGCTGATAATATCAGATTACATTCCTCAATCATCTGAACGTCCAATGCCGTCTCAAAGATTTCACACGTGCGGCGCCAATTCTCTGGAACATGCTACCACGGACAAACAGGCACATTCACAACCCTCATAGTTTTAAGAGGGCCCTAAGAACACATCTTCTCAGGCTGGCATATCAAGATCCCTAATTGCTAACCCCCACCTGCTACCACATCTGTCACTCCCAACACTAGGGCACCTACAGGCACTTAGCTGTATATAGATGTACTGTCAGGGTCACCCAACTTTATGTAAACCACCTCCTATTTATGTAACATGGCTGGACCATTGTAAACTGAACATTTCTTAACCCTTTGTCTCACCCATACACCATAATAGATTGTAAGCTCTCACGAGCAGGGCCCTCACACCTTGTGTCTCATTTGTAAGCTCTTTTAATGTGTAATGCCTGTATGTATACCCTCTAACTTGTAAAGTGCTGCGGAATATGTTGGCGCTATATAAAATAAAAAATTATTATTATTATAGGTCAACATTTATTCTATGCACCAGATGCAGGACAAAATATACCGTGAAAAGTATGAAGAGAACCCAATCTCTAAATCCCACACATTACCTATGCAGAAAACAGTGTCCTTCTTAAGTTCCACTTTAGTATATTCAATTTAAAATGAAACTCCTATTACATAAGAGAACAATTTATCTTTTTAATATGCAAACAATGGAGTGGGAAAAAAAAGAATATGATTTGCACCTTTTGTTTCCAATCAGTATGATCACCATGTTGCTGCTGGAGTGTTGCCGAGCATCTTCCAGCCATGAAGTGAGGTGGCTGAACGTTTCCCGCCTGAATGCCAAACATAATTGGTGAAAATTACAAATCTGACAGTTACAGAGGCTGCAGGTTAAGATACATAAGTTTAAAGGGGTGTTCCGACAGTTCAAAATGCTTGCGAGTCTGTTGGGGCATGATGAAAAATAGAAGCAAAGAAGCATAATTAGGGGATGTTCACATGGCGTTTTTGGATAGGTTTTCGATCCGAAACACGTACTCAAAAGCAGTGCGTAAAACGCATCCAAAACACAGGTGTAGCTTTGGATGCGTTTTTGCTGCAGCAGAATCGCACACTATAGTTTTAAATAGGATGTCTGCTGCGTCAAACGGATCAAGAATTGACATGTCAATTTTTTGAATGGATCTGAAAGACATCACAATGACACCTGTAAAACACGTATCGTCTTAATGCCAACGCGCGTTTTACGTTGAAAGCAAAGTAAATCACACTGCATATTGTTAGATGCATGTTTAGGTCAGTTTAGCGTCCGAAACTTGGACCTAAAAACCTATCCAAAAATACTGTGTGAACATCCCCTTACCCTACCGAGCATTATGAACCATTGGAACACAGCTTTAAGGGTATGTTCACACGGAAGATGTTGACTCTGTTTACCAAGCGATTTTCTGCACGTTTTCCGCTCCTTAATCAGCATAAAAAAAGCCTTAAAAATGCCCCCTGTTCATTTTCATCGTTTACTATGTAAAACAGCGCTGTGGGTCACACACGACGAGGTTTTTCAGTGTATTTTAGGCGCTTTCTTGGAAACTGTTGTGGGCGCTGAAAAAGTAGTGTCATGTCAATTCTTGAAGCATTTTCAGTGCTGAAAAATCCCCATAGGAATCAATGGAAAGCTTCAAAACCTCGTCCAAAACCTTGTTGTGTTTTTAGACACGTTTTTCGGTGCATTTTTGGAGTGTTTTTCGCTCTTGCTATTGTACTGGTGAAAGGTTTTGGCAAGGTTTTTATGCGGTTTTGGGAGCTGAAAATCAGTGTCCAAACAGGGTCCAAATAAGCTGCGTGAACATACCCCAACAAGATATAGTGTGAACTTCCAAATAAGAATAATTGGGAAACTGTCCAAGTGCCATTACTGTTTTGGACAGAAGGATGAAGGAATGGTATGGAGAGATGGTCAATAATTGCAAAGCATTATAGTATCCAGTTCATGGTAAAGCTCCATCTCCAAAACCACTTCATGCAAGTTTATGTTAATCTCTTCTTACTGCAGGTTATTTCATGAATTATAAGTCATGGATAGGTTGAGAGATACATTTTAACAATTCCAATTCTAGTTCCTGCTTAGTGAAGGTTTTGGTTGCACTTGCCTTGTTATGTCATACACAAGCAGCGCTCCTGCAGCGCCTCTGTAATAAGACCGTGTTATAGATCGGAAACTTTCCTGTCCAGCCTGAGATCAAAAACAAAAAATTGTCAGGCAAAGAACACAAAAACAACAACCATAAAGGTCTACTTCACAAAAAAACAAAACACAAACCACACACAACTTTTTTTATCATAGGTCAACTATCATTAACTTCATAGAACTAAAAACTAGGGATTAGCGATTATAAAATCGACAAAGTTGAAATCGGCATGGTTTTTAGGTTGATCGGAAATTTCCGATTACGCGATAATTTAGGTGAGAATTTGCGCATAATCTATTACTATCGTGCCATTTTCGGCGCTTCCTATCATTTTGGCGGCCAGCAAATCAGCTTAGAGCAGGGTGAGCTGGGTGTGTGACGTCATGACTGTTAAGGATGATAGGAACTAAACAGTTAATGAAATGATTCTAAAGCTATGATTCTCTTTCAATGAAGTCACGTTGACCTGTTCCGGAGTCACCGGCTGTAGATGCAGAATCGAGTGAACTTTGATGCTAATGACTCAAAGAATAAACTAATAGATATTACCTGCAATAAAGGATAAGACACTTATGATCATTACTAGGAAAGCTGAATAAGGCATTTTGTGCATAATATGTTCGTATAAAAACTTTGAACCTGAATCTGGTGATATGTTGTAAAGACTTATGTCATAATTGTGCAAGTCAGAGGAACGCCCTCTGCTCAGGAGTATAAATATACAACGATTCTATGAATAAATTATGCATTGCACTCAGAGAACCATTGGTCGTCTGTGTACTTTGTGTCATGCGGTCCAGACTGCTTCATCCATCCAATCTGGCTACCATCCAATATACCTAAGGATCTCCCCTTTGTGAGACCACCCTAACATGACTGTGATGTGTATGGTTGTCATTGGCTGGAAAAATCACATGACCTCGTTTTGCATAGAACACCCCTTCCTGTTCAGCATCAGTGTGTCTCATAAGAGCAGGACGTGTGTTAGCTCTCTCCTCAATACAGCTCAGCTCAGAGACAAAGTTCTCTTTGTTCTCACAGACAACTATGCTTTTAGCTGTGATCATTAGAACATAGGTAGATTAGAGAACACAGAGACAGGCAGGCTTTTGAAAGGAGAGTGTATATTGTGCAGCCCAGACTGCTTTGAACCTGCATTGAAATGGCTTTTTATTTTTTATTTTTTACCAGTTTTTGGTGAAATAGTACCTTTTATTTTGTGCAGCCCAGTTTTGTTCAAAGACCCACCTTGTACTTAAAATAGGATACAGAACTTTTCTAGTCACTGCAGGTGTATTTCATGGGTGCAAAAATCCCTTTTTATTATCCGTACACGATTTAATTAGGTTTTTTTTTTCACTTTTGTGCAGCCCAGTTTTGTTCAAAGACCCACCTTGTACTTATATTACGATACAGAAATTTGCTAGTAATTGCTGTTGTATTTCATTGGTGCAAAAACCACCGTTTGTTATCCGTATAATTTTTAAATAGCTTTATTGCATGTGGTGCGGCCCTAGTTTTTTTTCAAATAGCCACGTTGTATGACAATTCTGATAGAAACATTTTCTAGCAATTGTTCTTGTTTGTCATTGCTGCAAAAAATGCAATTTCTCATCCGTGTAACTTCGGAATAGTTTTATTGTACTCGTTGAATCTCAGCTTGGCGCAGAAAGCACACTTGTATGATATTTTGTTGAAAACTATCAATTCCTAGTCCTACTGGGCAGTTGTAAAACCCTGGGACTGAAGGAAAACACTGTTGATTTTGTCTTACGGTTCTTCCACCAGACCGCAATTCACAGGTATTTGCAAGAAACATTTCAGTTTCTAATCCTAGTTGGCTGTAGGAAATTAGAGGGATTTAAGAATAGCTGTGATTTGCCATCTTTCAATAAGAGACTGTCAAAAACTCTTCCATACCTTCAGGCATTGTGGCAGAAGCCTAATGGGTGACTTCTGGCAATCTTTATTTACCACCTCACCAACGTATGTAATGCAGGGCACACATACAACACACAGAGACCGGCTTAAGATCATCGTGCACGACTATCTGCATCTCAACACCGATGTTTTTGGATGTGTTACGGACCCAATCGACTTGGGTATCCAAATTGTATAAATGGCCCGAGCTCGCTCGCCACGCAATAGAGGTGTTGTCCTGCCCAGCAGCCAGCGTCATATCTGAGCGGACCTTCAGCACAGCTGGAGGAGTCATTACAGACAAACGCATCCGGCTTTCTACAGATAATGTGGATCGTTTGACTTTCATCAAGATGAATCAGGCATGGATCTCTGATGATGTTGTGGCCCCAATTGCCGAGGTCACCGATTAGTTGCCGGTCTACTTCACATTCCTCTTCCAAAAGAAATGGTCCTCTTGAAAACTTTTTTTTAAAATGATCATTTCTTACTGCAATTTTTATTCTCAGTTCCCAAAAGTTAATTTTGCTGGTTTTGCTGTGAGGAGACTGTAAAAGACACCAAGGTTTCATGAAAAAAACGTATTACATTTACTCACTTCATCTTTAGAATTTTTTGCATTGTCAATGGTTTTGGGGTCATGGTCCTTTGGAACAGAAATGTGGCTTCTAAGTGGCATTTCTCCCTCACAATTTTTAACAGTGGCTGAGAAGTCATTTTTATAATTTTTTGGGTCATGCTGCTTTGAAATGCAGCAATACTACAGGTCCTATTCTAAAAAATGTGGTTTCTAACAGACATTTGTTCTTCACAATTGTCAAGAGTGGCTCAAGGGTGATGGTGCTGTCAAAAACAGGAATAGGTAGGACACTGTTAATGGACACATATTGCAAAATGACATGTTGTTGTAGGATCTTTAACATGGCTAGCAATCCCCGTATTGAGACAAACCATTTAATACAAAAAAAAAAAAAAAAAAAAAAAAAAAAAAAAGAGAAACAAAGACGTGGTGGGATTCCATCCTAAAAATGGTGGTTGAAAGACTCCTTTTTCCGTCACTTTTTAATCTGTGGGTCAGACAGGTTTAAGGGTCATGCTGCGTTTCAGGACAGGAATACTCAATGTCCAGTTCAAGTAAAATGATGGTTCAAATCATACTGCCTTCTGGCACTTTTTAATTTGTGGGTCATGCAGGTTTAAGGGTCATGCTGTGACCAGGATAGTGAATGGTCTGTGACTTTTATAACCTAATTGTGTTGCCTAAGATGTAGCACGTATCCAGTTTACTGTTGTGGATGTTAATTCCAGCTTCTCCAGCCCTGTTTGGGTGTAAGAATGAAGGTGTTGTTCCTCTCCCATAGACTTTAATGGTCATTGGCGATAATCTATTATCGACTATCGGCATGATAATTGACGATATCGACCCGATGACGATAATCGACATAATCACTCATCACTACTAAAAACCAATTTGTTATCTATTTGCCCACTTTACATGCACTATATTGTAGAAAAGATAACCATAATCTAGCTCACCGTGTCCCATATCTGCAGCTTGATGGGTTTTCCATCAATATTGATCATTCGGGCCCCAAACTCAACTCCTGGGAAGAGAAAACCAATAAGCCAGCAATGATCAAAGTTGTTGCAACTAAAAAAAGAAAAGTCACAAGGTCTAGACAATTTTGCATAAGCTCTTGCTTGTCGTATACAGCTATAGATGATGAACGTACCTCAGTTTTTGAGATTGTAGGTGTCCAAGAGGTCAGACCTCATCAGATCAAAATGTTTAGGCTGGTCACATTGCGGCCTAGGTATGGCCAAAACTGGCGAGTTTGTGTGTTCTTTAAGAGGACTTCTGCTTAGAACCAGTTGCTTGTTAATGGCTGCACGTTTGCCAAGTTATAACATGCAAACAAAGCTGAAGTCATCTTGTAGAAGGCACAGACTGGTAGTCATATGAATGCTATATGTAAACCAGCCTAATATACGAATACAATTGAGGCCATGAATGAGGATAGAAAAATGTCTCACTACCACTTAACGCTGGCCCTAGAATATATACATGTGGGAGTTTATAGATCTCCAATACAGGGTTATTAGAGTCACTGAGAAGAGGGATTCATGTATAAGACTTATGTGCAGCAATATATTGTCCAACTTTTTTGTTTTCTCACCGGTAGCTACCATGTGATATTCCATTTAGCATGGGCAACTCCCATTCAGATATGGGACTGCTTCCCAAACAGTGTGCATGTCTTTAAGGAAAAGAGTGGGGTTGGGGAGCAGGCAGGAACATCTATAAAAGGAACAGACGACCCACATCTCAGAATGAAAAAAAAATGAAGACATGCTGACCATAGGGTCACCACTATACAGATAAATCAGATTGTAGGTCACTTCCTTTATTTACACTAGTAAAAAAAAAAAGGGAAAAAGCAATATATTTTTAATAGCCATAAGGACATAAGGAAGTCACATGTTTTAGACTTGAGTTTGTGCAGCAAAGAAGACCTCATTGGAAGTAGAGAGCTAGTTGAACTAATTGGGAGCCATTTTGGAGAGTTCTGCAGACAGGACTCCAAGTTTGTTGAAGAACGGTTGCTACTGACTTATGGGAGCCAGGACCTGAGGATTACTGGTATGAATTCTTTGGTTTGTGGTACCAGGCAATAGGCTCAGACCATGGTCCATGAGGGACACTGATGTTGGGTCAGAGGCTAGATGCTAGGATTTGTGTTTGAAACATGGTATGCTGACCCGTTCTTGCTTGGGTATGAGGAATAAAGCGGTCTCAAAAAAGGGTAAATGCTGCAACCTTATCCTGCATGACCAGAGCCATGTACCAACCGGTTACCTCCCAGTCTGTGTAAGCCACTTTCAAAAAACAAAACAAAACAAAAAAAAAAAAAAAATGGCCAAAATTTTGATTACAGACAAAACCATGCTTTACTAATGCTCTTAAAACATGTACCATACAAAGAATATGTGCATAACACAGCTACTATGCCATAAGTTTTTCCATCAAGTTCATAGAGTATGTTCACTCGCTCATCCCCTACTGGGTAATTTTACATTCGGTATCCGTCCATTCAATTAATCCGACGTGGTTCCCTTTGGCCCGACCCCCTTTTACCATACCCGGGGGCAGCAGCCCCAAACGTTTCAAAAGACGGGGTTTCACTTTTTAAAAAGCATGTCAGGAAGAATTCAAAATTTTCCTTTAAAATGAAACCACTTCATATTAAAGATTTTAAATTTTGTTAATTATTATTATTTATTTTAAAAGCAAAATTGATTCCAGGGGCTGTAAAATTCAGGGGGGGTTTACATAACAAGTAAAAACGGTAAATGAAAAGTGTTTAAGGGAAAATTTTGGACAAAAGGGAAGAGGGACCCTACCCCGAGGGCTTAAAAAAATCTACAAGGAGGGGGAAAGAGGACAGGGGGTAGGGGCAGCCCATGTTTGTGGAGGAAGTATTTTGACAAAAAGGGGTATTTGTAGGTTAAAGGCAACCCTAAAAAAAATGGTTTTAAAAGATTGCTTTTTGAACTGGTGAAAGTGGAGGGGAATCTAAAGGGGTTTTGGGGGAAAGTGATTTCCCAAAGAGTGGGTGAAGCAGGGGAAGAAAGTTTTTGGAAAGGGTTTGTGTGAGGAGGGGAAAAAGGGGGAGAGCAAAAGGAGGAGGTCCTGAGAGGAGGGGGGAAAATTGCGTAAAGGGAGATTTTTGGGAAAAATTTAGGGCCCAAAAGTGTTTGGGGGGGAGGGTCATGGAGGGGCCGTGTGGGTCATGGTTATAGTTAAAAATAATTCGGGGGGAAAAATGGGAAGCCATTTAAAAGGGGTTTGGGCCCAAGGGGAAAGGCAGGGGGAGTGGGGGGAAAGGAGGGTGGAAAAGACCGGGCCCAGCAGGGGTTTTAAGGAAGGATTGGGGGGGAAACCCCAGGGTGCTAGCGGGGGGGCCACAGAAAAGGGGTTTTTTTGGAAGTATTTCTAGGGGGGGAGGAAAGGGAAAGGGACCAAAAATTTTTTTGGTTTTTCATAGTTAAAGGAAATAGGGGGAAAGCGAGAGATGTTTTTCAGGGGAAAGGCGGCGGGTTTTAAGGTGGGGGGTTTTTGGATGTGTGGTTTGAAAGATAGATTTGGAGTCGGGATTCCCCCAAAAGGCAGGGGGACTTTGCGGAAAGGTGAGATTAAAAAGAGCCTTGCCGTGGATAGAAAAGATCGGGGGCGGGGGTAGAGTTGGGACGGGGGGAAAGATGATGATTTCCCGTTTTTTCTCCACATTTAGTTTTAGGAGACAAAATTTAGAAGTGGGAGGAAATGGGGCCCAACAGTCAGGGACCCGGGGAGAGTAGAGAAGTGACTTTTGGGGCCCGGGAAAAGGAAGTTGGGGTTTTTCCGTCGAAAAAGGGGGTAAAGAAACCCGGTTTTGGGTTTTGTTTAAGGACCCTGACCGGGCCCCAAAGATTTGAAAAAGAGAGAAAAAAAAAAGGGACCCGGGTTTAAAATTGAGCCCATCTGAAACAACAGAGGGGAAGGGAAAGGATAAAATCTAAAATACTAAAAATTAAAAAATATGAAAAAATCACATCAAAGTTTTTTTTTAAAAAAACAAATTCTTGGGGGGGGGGGGGGGAAAGAATTTTAAGGGGGTTTTCCCGGGGGCAGGGGGGGGGGGTTTTTGGGGGGGGGGGTGCAAAAGGGTCCCGGGCATTAAATTTTCTGGGGCCCTTCCCCAAAAAAAACCCGGGGGGGGGGCATTTTAAGAAACATTAAAAAAAAAATTTTGGGCTGGGGGAAAAAAGGGGCACCCTATAAAACAAAAACACCTCTTTCATTTCCCCCGGGGGGCCCCATAGTCCATTGCTTGGGATTAAAAAAGGCCTCCACCCGAAGGACTTGTGAGCGGGTTTTGTTGCATCAGGGGGAAATGAATTTCCTCAAGTAACATCATTTTAAATTTCCCGAAATTGGTGTGAGGTTTCACTGTATTTTTAATTTCAACAAAATTTTCATGGCAATTCTTTTCTGTTCCATTTGCTCGGGAAGGGGCCGATCCCCGATTTATGCTCATTTTTTTCCTTTTTTTTATATGCATTTTGTCTGCCCCCCATAAACCTTTCCCCTTTACGGGCATTTCAGTAAGTAAATAAACTTTCTTTGTATCACATCTAAAGAAACCCCTTTAAACAGGAATATCAACCTTTTTTTTGGGCCCCTTTAAACAATAAACAGTTGGGCCCTGAGGGGAAAAGGGGTTTAACTTTACCCTTCAAAATTGGCCCATTTTGCCTGCTAGATCGGGGTGGGGTGTTTGACACCCGGGAACCCGGCCCCAAATTGGTAAACCGTGGACTCCCCACGTTTTAAAGATGTGTCTTTTTTTTTTTTTTTTAAAAACAATTTTTATTTGCAAGACATATTTACAAAGAAAAAGGTCTTTACATTTTTTAAATATTATCAAATTTGGGAACATCACATAATTTACATACATCTTTGTATATAAAAGTTTGGGGAAATGCCCTTTTGTTTTAAAACAATTTTTTAAAACCCCTTTAAAACCCCCGGACCCAGTTTTGGCCTTCTCTGCAAGCCCTTTTTTTTTAAATCTGTAAAATGTTTTCTTTTTTATGTGGAAAAATTTTTTTGAAAACTTTAAAAAAATATTTTATTAAAGAGTTGTTTTTCTTTTTTTAAAACACATTTTGCTATAAATAAAAAGAAAAAAAAATGATTGTTTATTGGGGAAAAAAATATAAAATTATGGTGAAAAAATGTAAAAAATTTTAAAACCAAATTTTTAAAACCCTTCAAAAATTTCCTTTTTGCATGTAAGACAGAAAATTTAAATTCCCACTCAAAAAAAGTTTAAAACAAAGCTTCTACCATTTTGGTCTGCGTAGTTTGGCTCATTTTTTTTAAAATGTTTTTTTTTTTTTTTTAGGACATTAGGGGGCTTAAAAATTTTTAGTAGTAATTTTAAAAATTTTCCCAAAAAAAATTTGTTATATACATATTTTTAGGGAAACCGCCCAGTTCAAACGTGATTTAAATTGCCCTTTTAGGGTTAGATCCCCCCAAATAAAAGACCAATCTAAGAAACTAAAAAACCCTTTTAAAGTTTTCAAAACAGCATTTAGAAAGTTTTTTAAAACCCTTTAGGTGTTTTAAAAGGGAAAAAAAGAAAAAGTGGAAGTGAAATTTCAAATTTCATTTTTTTTTTGCAGTTTTTTTAAAATATTTTTTGCATTATTGAAAAAGAATACGGAAAATGTGATCGGGGAAAATTGCAAATTAATATTGATTCCCCAGATTCTGCCGTTTTCAGAGATATCCCAAATGGGGCCCCTAGTGCTTTTTTTTGGCTAAAACCACAAGCCCCAAATAGGAAGCACCTACTGGACTCTGGGGCCCCCATTTTAAATTCCCAATTTTATTTTGGGGCCCAAATTTCAGGTTTGGGGGAAAAACCCAAAGGGTTCCAAAACGAAATTAAATCCCCTTTTAAAAAAAAACCCCTTTTTTGGAAACTACAAAAAAACCCCTTTAGGAAAAATATCCGGGAGGTGTAGTGATTATACCCTACCAAAAACCCAAGGCGTTTCAAAAAATTTTTTTTAGCTTTCCCGGCTTTGAACATAAAAAAAAAATATTTTTTTTCCCAATTTAATCGAAATTTTTAGCTAAAAATTTTTTAAATTTTTAAAAGGAATCTTGGAAAAAAAAACCCCCAAAATTTGTTTTTACGCAATTTTTTCCAATTTTTCCAACCCCCCTAAAATGGGGGGTTTGAAACTGCTTTTGGGCGAAATGGCAGGGGGTAAAAGGGAGGGGGGGAATTTTTGGCTTTTTGGCCACAGAATTGGTGGGGCCAGGGTTAGTCCCAAACCCCCAAAAAAAGTACAAAAACAGGGGGAAACCTTCCAAAAGTTCCCTCCAAATTTTTTTTTTCAACCCCCTCGGGATCCAACCTAAGGGTGAAATTTTGCTTTTTGGGTGCACAGGTTTTTTCCGTTTTTTTTTTTTTAGCACGGGGGCCATGGAAATGGAGGGGGGAAACGCAGTTCCCCCAAATTTTTTTTTTTTGGGGCCTTCATTTTTACAGATTCGCCATAAAAGGGATTTAAATTTACGGGATAACTTTACAAAAGGGGGGGCGGTTTCAATTTCAAAAGAAATTAAAATTTTTTATATTTTTTATGTTTTATTACTTTTACACAATAAAAAGCGAGTTTTTTAAAAAAATTTTCTTTTTAAGTTGTCGTATTTTTGACAGCCTTGGGTTTCTTAAAATTTTTTTCATTTTGGAGCTGCCTTGTGGGCTTTTTTTTTTTTTCGAGAAAGGCTTTATGTTTTTATTGATAACCTTACGGGGGGGTATTTATGCTTTGAAACACCTTTTTAAACAAGGTTTTTTTTGAAGCATTTTGGGAAAAAAAACACAATCCTGGGAGTGTTTTTTTTTTTTTTATTTTTTAACCCGCGGACCCCTGTGCGGGAAATAAAGACAGCTAGTTTTATCAGCAAGGGTTTATAGATTAAAAACGTAAAACCACATTTGGAAAATTTGGGTTTTAAATTTTTTCGCTTTTACACAAAAAAACACATTTTTTTTTGAAAAGGAAAAAAACTTTTTTTTTTATCACCGCAGTTGAGAGCCATTAAATTTTTTTATTTTTTCTGTTTATGGACTTTTTAGGGACTTTTTTTTCGGGTTGGGTTGACCCTTTTTTTGGAAAAAATTTTTGGGGGGGGGCAAGCTTTTTTGAAACGCTTTTAAAAAACTGTTTTTTGGAAGGGGGGGTGAAAGAAAAAAAATACTGCAAAACCTAGCAGTGTTTTTTTTATTTTTTTTTTAAAAAGCGTTCCAAAAGTGCAAATATTTCCTTCAAGTTGTTTTTCTTGTGGGTTAACGATTACAGTGAAACCCCCAATTTTTTGTAGTTTTTTTATTTTAAAAAACAATTTTTTTGAAAAAAAGTGTTTTTAAATTTTGTAATAAAAAAATTTAAAAAAATCGCTTTTCCCTTTTAAAAGCCAGAACTTTTTTTTTCCCCCCTACAAGCTGGGTAAGGACTTTTTTTTTGCCCGGGTTTTAACTGACGTTTTTAAATTGGCATCACTTTGAAAGTTTTAAAAGAGTTTTTGATTACTTTTACTCCAATTTTTTTGTCGCCCGGGAAAGAACAAAAAAACCCCTATTCTTTTGACTTTTTTTTTTTTTTTTTTTTAGGCAAATTTACCGTTTCGGGGTTTTAAATTTAAATTTACAGAATTATTTGGGGGGGTCGCTATGACGCCGGGGGGGTTTCCAAATTTGGGTACTTTTTTTTGTTTTTTTTTTGGGCGTTTGGCGTTTTTAAAAGGGGGAAAAAGGGCGATGGGACGGTTTTTAAATTTTTTTTTTTGTTTTTGTGTTTTAAATTTTTTAACACTTTTTTTTTTAAAAAATTTTTTTAACCTTTTTTTTACCTTTTCCCCCAGGGGGGGGAAAAAGCATGAACCATTTGTCAAACATTTTATGCAATGGAGATCAGCATACAGTTTAAGTGTATCCGGTCTCCCTGGCAAAATGTCTGTTTTACGCTGCCCCCCAAAAGCATTGTGGGCATCGTGAAAGTCACCAGCAACCCCCGGGTGCTGTCAAACCCGCCGTCCAAGGGGTGTCTGGTTGGGGACCCCGGGGGGTAAAGGGGCTCAGCCCCGGTTTTCTGGGGCCGGGGATCGGCGGGGCAGCAGGGCTCACTCCCGCCGCCCGCAAAAAACCCGCGGGGTGTCGCACCACGATGGGGGGGGACACCGGGGGATTTTAAACCCCCCCGGCCCCGGGGCACACTCCCGGGCGTGGGGGTTTCGGCTTGGGTGCCCGCGGTAAAAATTTCCCTGGTTTCATTTCCGCGATCTTGCGGGTTTCCCCTTGTGGGAGCGCGCAAGATTTGGCCGGGGGACTATCAAAACCGCCAAATTTTGGGGGGAAACCCCCACCCGACATTTTCGTTTTTAGTACGACAAATGTCGGTTTTAAAAGGAAGGGGGTTTAAAATGTGAAAAAAAAATAAGGAAAAAAAATTAATAACTGAAAAAAACAGAATTTAAAAATCCTTTTTTTCCTTCTTGGCTATTACTAAGGCACAAAAAACCCAATTGACAAAAAACCTGATTATCCACTGGCCAAAATGGGGGAAAAAGGGGGGGGCAATAAAAAAAAACAAAAAAAAAAAAAAATAAAATCGAAAACCCACATTAAATTTTTTCCAACCCCTAGTCTTTAATTCTAATTTTTCCCCAAATTACCTGCAAGTTTTTTTTTCCTTTAAAAAAAAAAGAAGTATTTCCCAAAAAATTTTTATTTAATTTTTTCAAACCCCTTTGGCCCTGTGAAGGCAAATTCCATAAAATTCCTCCAAATTTTTAAAAAAATTTTTTAATTGAGGGCCCCCTTTGGATCTTTTGTATCCAATTTTTTCAAGGAAAAAAAACTCCAATGTTTTTGAGAAACCCGCCCCCCCATATCTGGACTAATTTCCTTGCAACCAGTGCCTTAAAATGCACTTTTTAGCTACCAAAAAAGGGGGAATTTTTGGGAGACCTTTTTTTCCCCCCGAAATCCAGCTTCCTGACCATTTCCCCCGGGGGTGACCCGAAAAATAATGGGAAAAAAGTTCCAAAAAAGGGGTTTTTTCTATCTGGCCCCCTTTCCCAAAATTTTTTGTAGTAACTCACTTTCATTTTTCCAGTATTGTTTTTTAATTTTTGGGGGCACCTCCATAATAAAGATGTGTCTTAGTTTGTTTTTAACAATTTTTCCAAATTTCTGATCAGTCGCTAGAATGTGCCAGTGCTTTGCTATTGTGTGGTATATCAGACTGGCATTCCGGTCGTAATGGCCATCTTTCCTCAAAATATTGTTTTGGTCAATTGGCTTAGAATACATAGTGGTTTCCAAGGATTGACCCCTCAATCTAATTTCAACATCCAAAAAAAAATAAAAAACCGTTTTATTTTCAAACATTTGAAAACTCCAAAAAGGGAAAGACCCCCTGGGTTTAAAGGGAATGGGAGGAAGGTTTCCAGCCCTTTGTTTGACCCCGAAAAAAAGGGCAAACATCTCCACTTTGTAAAAGGCAACCAACATAGAGGATGCAAACTCAGGTTTGACTTTTTTTTTTTTTAAACATTGACATAAAACAGATTTTTCTTGCCAAAAGGGAACAAAGACCCCAAAGAGGTCCCCTGTAAACTGGAGTCATTAAAAATTGCCAAAACGAAAATATTTTTTGTAAGCATTATGTCTAAGGACATCAGAAAGGCAATCTGTGTATTAGATAGATTGTGATCTGTACATAAGGCCTCCCTACGAGCACCCATACCCTATTCATATGGCATGTTTGTAAAGAGGCTGTTTATGTCCAAAGTGCAGAGGTATGTAACTTCCCTGCAATCCTTAATTTGTAATTGCTCCAAAAATTGTCTAGTCTTTTTCAGACAGTTTGCTCTCTACCAAACATCCCCTGCAGGAATGAATCGACATATACAGCGAGTGGTTCAAAGATGGAGTTAGCTCCCGAAATATGGGACGGCCAGGTGGTGGGACTCACTGACTTGTGGACCTTAGGAACCATATACCGGATGGGGACCCGAGGGTATTGTACCACTAGTAATTGTTGTGTCTGTTTGGTAATCATACCATTACTGACAGCATCGTCAAGTTGCACATCAGTCATTTTCTTACATTTGTCTGTAGGGTCATGTGTAAGTTTTTTTATACTTCGACTCATCCTTCGTATTGTGTATCCATATTGACTTATCTGCCTTTTTAATGGTAATCGTTGCATCCGTTTTTTTAGCTGTAATCACACTTTTATCGTGTGTAAGGTTTGATCTCAAAGATATGATACATTGATCCCATTTGGTTAGTCCTTTTTGTTTAACTAATTGTTCAAACACCTCTAGTGACGGTGAGTTCACTATTGGGTCGAACTGGCTTTTTTCTGTACGCAATTTTTTTCTGTAAACCATCTCGAACTATGCGAAGCTAAAAAGTGCATTCTAATACAAACAGAGCTACACATCCTACAGAAGTCCGTGACAAACGTTAAAGGTAAGTTCTTATGTGTTGGAACAAAGTTAAGCCCTCGATTTAACATAGTATGTTATGCCATAGTGAGCTCACAAGATCAAATATTAACCACCAGGTTATTTACGTTTTCTTCGTGGTGGAAGGTAGCACTATTTGGCTTCCTTGAGGAGGAAAGTGTCTATGTTCTTTTTGGGGTTAGCCCGAGTTGATGTTCATGTGTTTTTTTTTTTTTTTTTTTTTTATTCTGTTGGCGTTTTCTTGATTGCTGCTCCAGCCATGAATAGACTATTGTACAAATAGTCGGTGGTATAACACTCAAACTTGCATCTTATCGATGTTCCTTTTCAGTTCTTTGTGCACAGTCAGATAATTCTGAAGTAGTACTTTTCTTATATTTATCATCAACGACTTATTTTGCTCAATAGCGAGATGCAAGTGTAAGGTTATCAACATCAAATCTAGGTAATAGCATTTACAGATAGCAAACCAGTGTTCCTTATACGCTGCATCATCTCTCATAAGCAAAGGTTGCAATGAACTCCGTAAACCACGGGGGATTTAAGAAAATGATTGATATGCAACTTGAAGATGCTTCATAGGGGTTTCGATTCCAAACAGACAAAAATTTACTGGGGTAAAATACCCTGGGGGTTGTCATCCTGTATATGATTCCTAAGGACCACAAGTCAGTGAGTCCCAGCACCTGGCCGTCCCATAGTGTCAGGAGTGAATTCCATCTTTGAACCACTTGCTGTATATGTTGACTCATACCTGCAGGGGATGGTTGGTAGAGATAACTGTCTGAAAGAGACTAGTCAATTTTAGGAGAAAATACAAAAAAAGGGATTGGGGAATTACTACCCTCTTATTTTTTGCCCAAAAAAATCTTTACGAACATACCATATGAAGGGGATATGGGTGCTCACAGGGAGGCCTTATGTACAGATTACAATAATTACACAGATTGCCTTTCTGATGTCCTTATTAGATATAGTGCTTACAAAAAAAACTATTCTTGTTTTGGCAATGATTATCATCTCCAGCTACAGGGGACCTCGATGGGGTCTCCTGTTGCACTCAGCTATACAAATCTGTATGTGTCGGAATTTCAAAAGATATGTCGAACCTTCCGAGTTTGTGTCCTCCATGTTGGTCTGTCTGTGATACGTGAATGAGGTGTTCGTCCTGTGGCGTGGCTCAGACGGATGACTGAACTTCTTCCTGCATTACCTTAATAGCAGTCATCCTATTACTGAGTTTTCTATGATGAAACATAGGGAGGTTATCCATTTTTTGGATGCTGAAATTAGATTAAGGGGTCAATCCTTGGAAACTATGTTTCTCGATTGCCAAAACAAAATTTTTAGGAAAGAAAACAATAGCCCCCAGTTTAGGGGATCACAGATGAATTTGTTCTATTGATAATGAATGCCTCCTGAATGTGCATAAAATCATTGAAAAGTTTACTATGTGGGGGTACTGCAGGAGAGAAATTATGGATAAGGGTATGGAAGCTTTTAAAAAAACAAGGCAAAAATTCTAGCGAATGATCAGAAATATGGAAAAATTGTTAAAAACAAACCAAGATACATCTTTTAACATGGGTAGGTCATACGTGACCAGATTGTGTGTTCAGATGACAAACTCCCACCCAGATCTAGACAGGCTAAAAAGGGGTCCAATAAGAAGGGTACGTACCGTTGTACATCATGCCTTAACTGTTCTTCTGTTATTAAAAGGCCAACTGTGTTCTATCCAACAAAAGGGGCTGATACTACTGTGAGGAGTTTCATCACATGTGATACAAAAAAATTTTTTCCAATTTTTAATCTCTGCGGCAAAGATTATTTAGGTCAGACAAGCGCAGTATAAAAACAGGGATAAATGAGCATAAATCCGCGATCAGCACATATAGAGCAGACAGAACAGAAAAGACTCACCAGGAAAATTATAAACCCCTCCCCCCCACAAAAAAAAAAAAAAAAAAAAAAAAAAAAAAAAGGGAAATCTCGGTAACCAGCATTTTTTTATGCCAGACACCAGATTTCTAAATTTAAGTGATGTGTACTTGAGGAAATTCATACCACTGATGCAACTAGACCCGCTCACAAGCTCCTTCAGATGGAGGCCTTTTGAATCCATGCAATGGACTCATTGGCCCCTAGGGAAACGAATGAGGAGTTAAGTCTTAAAGCCTTTCTATGAGTTTGTTTAAAAAAAAAATATATAGATGCAATTTGTCATATTGTGTATTTTCAGTATCAAGATGTATCTGTTACCTTCCATCTCGTTGTATCAGATGTGCTCAATTAGCAATTAAATATCCACTATGGGAAGTAGGGGTTGTCGCATTCCAAGGATTGCTTTTTATGTTAGAGATCGTGTAAAAACAAGTCACTTTGCAATATATGTCCATTAAAAATGTCCTACTTATTCCTAAATATCCCCTCTTGTTTGGGCTGTATTAGCTTCTCAGGTTGCTATAGCTACAGACCTGTTCAATCTCTCCTGACAGGCTGCCAGTACTGGTCGCTATAGCTACAGACCTAATGTTCTCAGCAGATCATCACTGCAGGCCAGTAAACACGCCCCTCAATTAAAAAATGAAACAGAGAAAACAGGACTGAGATAAGATGAATCGATGTAGTGAGACAACCCCTTTAAGGAAATCTTGGATACTAACCTGACATTCTTGAAAAAGAAAGCCTGTCTTTTAAAATGTTGCACGGGTGTGGAGGTGTCTGCTTCCTCATTAATCCACGTTGAATTGAATAAACAAATACCATATGTAAAAAATGCCCAGTAGGGAATGAGTGTGTGAACACTCTATGAACTGAATGGAAATGATTATGGCGCAGTAGCAAGGTTTTGCACACGTTTTAAGAGTATGGTTTTACCTGCAATCAAAATTTTGGCCATGATTTTTGTTTTTTTGAAAGTGAAGAATGAAGCTGGCTGCGGTCAGTTTTGCATTGGATTGTGTTTAAACATACCCAAGTGTGTCTAACCCAGGGGATGGAGATCCTGAGAGCTAATGAGTCTTACAATGTTATGTACAGATATATTTAAAATATCTGCAGAAAATGCAGCAGAAACTATTAGGAATTTACCTATTGTCAAATCATGAACGGGCTGAAATCTCTTATCTGTAAACTGCAGCAGTAGACAGGATTTTCCCACCCCTGTAAAAACCAAAAAATACATATTTTAATCATCAGTCGTTGGCGATACATTTAACAGACTCTGTAAGAAGCTGATTTATAGACATAGAAAATGGAGCACCGTCCCCAAACTTTCCTACACTTCAAGTAAATGAATAGGATTTCATGGTCAAGACAGCAGAAGAAAGGTCACAGATAACTTGTATTATTGGAAACATTTGCTGGAGGCCCCACAACAGTCTTATACACAACACAACGCTTAATTACATAAAAATCACAAAAGGAAGACGAAGCTGTTGGCACCATCAACCCATAAGTCCCTTATGCCCTAATCACAATGATGCATGAAATGGGGCTAACCTGTATCCTAGAACAATAAAAAACTAAATCAGTAAGGAGGATATGTACAACATTGTCTTACAGAAGTGTCGGCTTAGGCACAGATGTAAAGATTATCTACCTGATCAGTATTGTGTCCTCTTCACAATCAGAAAGCATATATGAATAACAATATTGCCTAATAGGCTGCATTCCCACAATGCACTTCTGTTGTGTTTTTCAAGTGCACCGAAATGCAAGCAATTCAAATACACATATGTTTTTCAAAAGACACATACTTTTTTTTTAGTTAACCAAAAATTAATTGCCGTTTCTAATTAGATCTTATGACAAAATCCCCTTCATCAAATAAAATGCATGCAGCGACGCAACGTGTGAACCCAGCCTTAGGTGTCACCAGCGGGTTGGCTGGTCACCCAAAATTGTCAGTAGATTCCTCTCAAAACAAAAAACCATACATTAAGAAAATACAAAAAGTGACAAAGATAAGCTTTTAAAATGTATTATGTTAGATTTACAATGGGTTTTAAAATGCCCCAAAATTGATGGATTTTGTTGCATCTCATTTTAGGGCGTTTAAATTTTTTAGGGCAAGTTTTGGTTTTTTTCAGGGCAGAGAAAAGAAAGAGGGCGAGGGGAGGAAAAGGGTGAGAGGGAGAGAGGGGGCCCAGAGAGAGGAGGGCGGGGAGAGAAGGGGGGAGATGGGAGGAGAGGGCGGAGAGGAGAGAGGGAGAGAGAGGGCGAGGGCCCCCCCCGGGGGCGGGGAGGAGAGCCCAGGGGAGGAGGGGCGGAGAGAGGGGGGAGGAGGGCGGGGGGAGGAGGAGAGAGAGAGGGCCGGGGGGCGGGGCTTTAGGGCTGGGGGAGAAGGAGAGGGCGGGGGGCGAGGGAGAGAGGAGAGGGGGAATGAGGAAAGGTGGAGAGAGAGAGATGGGGAGGAGGGCGGGGGTGGGGAGAGAGAGAGAGGGAGGACGGGGAGCGGGGGAGAGAGAGAGAGAGAGGGGGGGGCCGGGGGGGAGAGAGAGAGGAATGGAGAGGGCGAGGGGGGAGAGGGAGGGGGGGGCGGGGGGAAAGGGAGGAGAGGGGAGAGAGGAGAGACGAGGGGAGGGGGAGGAGAGCGAGGGCGAGAGGAGAGAGAGCGAGGGGGGAGGGGGGAGGGGAAAAGAAAGGGGGGAAAGGGCCCCCGGGGGGCGAGAGGAGATGAGAGGGGGGGAGGGGGGAGGGCGGGGAGAGAGGGAGAGCAGGGCAGAGGGCGAGGGCAGGGGTTAGGAGGGGCGAGAAAGGGGCGAGAGCGAGAGAGGAGAGAGCGGGAGGGCGAAGAGAGAGAGAGAGAGAGAGGAAGGGCGGGAGGGGGCTGGGGCCCAGAGAGAAGGGGCGTGGGGCCCAAGGGGGGGAGAGGAGAGGGGAGCGGGGGGCCCGGGGAGAGAAAAGGGGCCGGGGGGGAGGGGGGGAGAGTGAGAGAGGAGAGGGCAGGGCCCAGGGGAGGAGAGGGGAAAGGGGCCCCCAGGGCGAGAGAGAGAGGAGAGGAAGAGAGAAAAGGGGAGAGAGAGGGGGAGGGCAAGAGGGCGAGGGGGAGGGGAGAGAGGAGAGAGAGTGGGCAGGGGGGGCGGGGGGGGCGAGAAAAGAGAGAGGGGGCCGGGGGGCGGAGGGGGAGGGGAGGAGAGAGAGAGAGAGAGACTGCGGGGCCCGGGGCGAGAGAGAGAGAGAGAGAGGGGGCGAGAGAGAGGGGAGAGGGGCGGGGGGGCGAGGGGAGAGAAGAGAGAGAGAAGAGAGGGAGATGGAGAGAGGGCTTTGGGGCCCGGGGGGGGGAGAGTGAGAGGGGGGAGAGGGGAGGGGGGGAGGGGGGAGGGAAGAGAGAGAGAGAGAGGGGCAGGGCCCAAAAAAGTGGGGAGGAGAGGGGGATGGAGGGCGGGGAGGGCGAGAGAGAGGGAGAGAAAAGAGAGAGAGAGGGCTTGGGGAGGGGGGGAGGGCGAAGAGAGAGGAGGGCGGGGGGGCGAGGGCGGGGAGAGAGAGGAGAGAGAGAGGGGGAGGGCAAAAGGGGGCCGAGGGCCCGGGGGGGGGGAGAGAGAGAGAGAGGGCGAGAGGAGAGAGAATGGGGGGGCCCAGGGGGGGGGGCGGGAGAGAGAGAGAAAAGAGGGGAGAGGGAGGGCGGGGGGCGGGGGGGCGCGGAGAGGGGAGGGGGAGAGCCGAGGGCCCGGGGGGCGAAAAGGGGAGAGAGAGGAGAGGGCAGAGGGGAGAGAGAGAAAAGGAAGAGCGGGGGGGGCGGGTGGGGGTGAGAGAGAGGAAAGAGAGAGGGGGCCAGGGCTGGGGCCCAGAGGGGAGAGAGGGGCGAGGGCCAGACGGGAGGAGAGGGGAAAAGAGAGAGAGAGGAGAAAGGGGAGAGAGGAGCCCAGGGCTTGGGGGGCGAGGGCGGAGGGGGGGGAGGGGAGAGAGAGGGGAGGGGAGACGAGGAGGGGGGGGCGAGGGAGGAGAGAGAGAGGAGAGAGAGAGGGGGGGGGGCGGGGGCGAGGGGAGAGGAGAGAGAGAGGGCGGGGCGGAGAGGAGAAAAGAGGGGGGGCGGGGGGGGGGTGGGGAGAAAAAGGGAGAGGAGGGGCCCAGGGCGGGGGGGGGAGAGGGGGAGAGAGAGAGGAAAGAGGGGGAGAGGGGGGAGGGCCCAGAGAGAGAGAGAGAGAGCGAGGGCGAGGGGAGAGAGAAAAGAGGGGAGGGAGAGAAAGGGGGAAGAAAAGGGGAGAGAGGAGGGGAGGGGAGGGGAGAGAGAGGAGAGAGAGAGGGCGGGGGCCAGGGGGGCGGGGGGAGGAGAGAGAGGAGGGGAAGGGCGGGGGGGGGAGAGGAGAGAGGAGGGGGCGGGGGAGAGAGAGAGAGGGGAGGGCGGGGGGGCCGGGGGGGCGAAAAGAGAGAGGAGAGAGAGAAAAGGGGCGAAAGGGCGGGGGGCGAGGGGGGAGGGGAGAGGGGAGAGGGGGAGGGCGAGGGCGGGGAGGAGGGGAGAGAGGAGGGGCAAGAGGGAGATGAGAGAGTTTAGGGGGGAAAGGGGGAACTGGGGAGAGAGGAGGAGAGAGAGAGAGGGTGAGGGCGGGGGAGCGGAGGGGGAGAGAGAGAGAGGAGAGGGCCGGGGGGGCGAGAGAGGGGGAGAGGGCGGGGGGCCTTGAGGGCGAGAGAGGAGAGGGGCCGAGGGCGGGAGGAGAGGGCCGAGGGGGGAGGGCGGAGGGCGAAGGGGGAGGAGAGAAAAAGGGAGGGGGGAGGGCAGAGAGGAGAGGGGATGAGGGGCGGAGAGAGAGAGATGAGAGAAAAGTGGGGGCGGAAAGGGGAAAAGAGAGAAAAGAGAGAAGAAGGGAGAGGGGCGGGGAGAGAGAGAGAGGGGAGAGGGGCGGGGCGGGGAGAGAGAGAGGGGAGAGGGGGGCGAGGGCCGGTGGGCGAGGAAAAGAAAAAGAGAGGGGAGGGGGGGCGGGTGGGCGGGGAGAGAGAGGGCGAGGGGGGGAGAAAGGGGGAGAGGGAAAAGAAAAGGAGAGAGGGGGAGGGCGAGGGGCGAGGGCGGAAAAGAGAGGAGGGCGGGGGGCGCGGGGAGAGAGAGGGCGGAAAAGAAGAGGAGGGGAGAGGGCCGGGGGGCGAGGGGTGAGAGAGAGAGGGGAGAGGGCGAGAGAGAAGGGGGAGGGCGAGAGAGAAGGGGAGAGGGCGAGAGAGAAGGGGAGAGAGAGAGGGGGAGGGGGAGAGAGAGAGGGGGAGAGGGGGAGGGGAGAGAGAGGGGGGAGGGCGAGAGGGAGGGGAAGGAACAAGGGGGGGGGGGGGGGGGGTGTTTGGGGGAGGGCGGGAGGGGGAAAAGAGAGAGAGGGGGGGCGGGGGCGGGGGGAGGGGAGAGAGAGAAGGGGGCACCGGGGGGGGAGGAGAGGAGAGAGGGGGGGCGGGGGGGGGAGGGCGAGGGGGCGAGCGGGGAGAGAGAGAGAGAGGGGAGGGCCCAGGGCGGGGTGAGGGGGGAGGGGAGAGGGCGGGGCGAGAAGGGGAGGGCCCGGGGGGATGAGGAAAAGGGGGAGGGCCGGAAAAGAGGGGGGACGGGGAGAGAGGAGAGAGAGAGGGGGGGGGGGAGAGAGGAAGAGAGAGAGGGGGAGAGAGAGGGGAGGGGGCGGGGAGAGAGGGGGGGCCGGGGAAAAGAGAGGGGGAGGCGTGGGGCGGGGAGAGAGGGGAGAGAGAGGGGCGAAATAAGGGCGAGGGAGAGGCGGAGGGGCGAGGGCGGGGCGGGGGAGAGGAGAGAGGGGGGGGGGAGGGGAGGGAGAGGAGAGGGGGGGCGGGGAAGGGCGAGGAAAGAGTTTAGAGAGAGGGGGGCGAGAGAAGGGGAGAGGGAGAGGAAAGGGGGCGAGAGAGAGAGAGAGAAAAAGGGGGGAGGGCGAGGAGAGAGGGCGAGGGCGGGGGGGAGAGGGCGAGGGCGGGGAGAGAGGGGAGAGGGCGGGGGGCGGGGGCGGGGGAGAGAGAGAGTGGGGGGGAGGGCGGGGGAGGGGAGTGAGAGAGCGGGGGCGAGGAAAAGAGGAGGGCGGGGCGGGGGAGGGGGGAGGGGCGAGGGGAGAGAAGTGTGAGGGAGGGGGGCTGGGAGGGCGAGAGAGGGAGAAAAGAGGAGAGAGAGAGAGAGAGGGCGAGGGCGAGGGCGAGGGCGAGAGAGAGAGAGGGGGGAGGGTGCGAGGGGGGCGGGGGAGGGGAGAGAGAGAGAGGGGAGAAAAGAGGGGGCGCAGGGCTTAAGGGGGGCCCAGGGGAGAGGGGAGGGAGGGCGGGGGCGGGGGGAAGGGTGGGGGGAGGGAGAGTGAGAGGTGGGCCAAGGAGGGGGCGAGGGAGGAGAAGAAAAGTGAAGAGGAAGAGAGGGGGGGGAGCGAGGAGAGAGAGAGAGAGAGGGGGGGGGGCCGGGGCGAGAGAGAAAAGAGAGGGAGAGGGGAGAAGAGAGAGAGGGGAGGGCGAAGGGGAGGGGAGAGAGAGAGAGGGCCCGAGGGCCCAGGGCGCGGAGAAAAGAGAGGGCCCAGGGCCAAGGGGGGAAGAGGGGAGGAGAGGGCGACGGGGCCCCCGGGCGGGGTGAGGGGGGAGGGCGGAGGGGAGAGAGAGAGAGGGCGAAAGGGCAAGGGAGGAGAGGGGGGCGGGGGGGCAAAGGGCGGAGAGAAGGGGGGGCGGGGAGGAGAGGGAGAGGGGGAGGGCGAGGGCCGGGGGGGAAGAGAGAGAGGGGCCGAGGGCGGGAAAGGGGGAGAGAGGGACGGACGGAGGGCGAGAGAGAGAGTGAGGGGCGGGGCCGGGGAGGGGCGGAGGGGGAGAGAGGGAAAAGGGCCCAGGGGGGGAGAGGGGAGAAAGGGCGGGAGGGGCGGGGGGGAGAAGGGGAGGGGGAGAAGGGGGGGTGGGCTGGGGGGAGAAGGAGAGAGAGAGAGGAAGGGCGAGGGGAGGGCGGGGGAGAGGAGAAAAGGGCGGGGGCCCAGGGCGAGGAGAGAGAGAGAGAGAAACGGGGGAGGGCGAGGGCGAGGGGAGAGAGAGAAGAGAGGGCGGGGGCGGAGAGGGGGAGAGAGGGCGGGGGGGGAGGGGGGAGGGCGAGAGAGAGAGGGCGAGGGGGCCCAGGGGGAGGAAGAGAGAGGGGAGGAGAGGAGAGAGAGAGAGAGAGAATGAGGGGGAGGGGGGGGGGGACGGCGAGGAGAGAGAGGAGAGAGGAGAGCCCGGGGGGAGAGAGAGGGGAGAGAGAGGAGGGGGGGGGGTGTGGAGAGAGGGAGGGGAGAGACGGGGGCGAGGGGCGGGCGGGGGGCGAGAGGGGCGACGAGAGGGGAGTGGGAGAGGGCAAGGGAGGGGAGAGAGAGGAGAGAGAGAAGAGGGGCTTGGGGGCCCAGGGCGGGGAGAGAGAGAAAAGGGAGGGGGAGGGCGGGGAGGGGCGAGGGCGAGGGGGAGAGAGGAGGGCGAGGGCAAGAGGGGGAGAGGGGAGAGGAGAGAGGGGGAGGGGGGAGGGGAGAGGGAGAGAGAGAAAAGGGGAGAGGGCCCAAGGGGGGAGGGAGAGAGTACGAGGGGGGGAGGAGGCGGGAGGAGAGAGGGCGAGGGGGGAAAACGAGAGAGGGGAGTCCGGGGGGCGAGAGAGAGGGGGGCGAGGGGGGAGGGCGAGAGAGAGAGAGAGAGAGAGAGAAAGGGGGAGGGCGGGGGGAGGGAAAAGAGAGAAAGGGCAACAGGGGGAAAGGGCGAGGGGAGAGAGGGGAGTGAGAGAGAGAGAGGAAGGGGGGCGGAAAGGGGAGAGAGAAAAGGGGAGGGGGGGGCGAGGAGAGAGGGCGGGGGGGGAGAGGGGGAGGGCGATGGGCGGGGAGAGAGAAGAGGGCCGGGGGCGGGGAGAGAAAAGGGCGGGGGCGGGGGGAGGAGAGGGCCGAGGGCGGAGAAAAGAGAGGGGGAGGGGGAGAGAGAAGAGGGCCCGGGGCCCCCGAAAAAGGGTGCGAGGAGAGAGGGGGGGCGGGGGGCGAGAGAGAGAGAGGGCAGGGGAGGCCCGGGGGCGAGAGGGGAGAGGGGGGCGAGGGCGGAAGGGGGGGGGGGGGGCCCAGGGCGGAGAGGGCGGGAGGGCGGGGGGCGGGAGGGGAGAGAGAGGGGAGAGAGGAAAAAGGGGGGCAGGGGAGGGGGGAGAGGGAGAGAGAAGGGCGGGGGGGGGAGAGAGAGGGCGAGGGGCCAGGGGAGAGAAAAGAAAAGAGAGAGGAGGGGGGCGGGGGGGGGCATGGGAGGAGGGGGGGCGGGGCAGGGGGGCGAGAGGAGAGGAGAGGGGGGGAGGGGGGGAGGGCGGGGCGAGGGGGGCCGGGGGGGGCGGGAGGAAAAGAGAGAGAGGAGGGGCGAGGGGGAAGAAGAAGAGGAGAGGGGAGGGGAGGGCTGGAGAGAGGAGGGAAAAAGAGAGGGCAGGAAAAAGAGGGGGGAGGGGAGAGAGAGGGGGAGAGGAGGGCCAAAAAGGGCCCGGGGGGAGAGAGGGAGAGAGGCGAGAGAGGGCGAGGGGCGAGAGAGGGAGAGGGGCGAGGGAGAGGGCCCCGAGGAGAGGATAAGGGGGCGGGGGGGCGGGAGAGAGAGAGAGGGGCGAGAGAGGGAGAGGGGGGGATCAGGGCGGGGGAGAAAAGGGGGGGGGAGGGCGGGAGAGAGGGGCGTGGGGGGGAGAGAGGGAGGGGGGCGAGGGAGAGAGTGGGGCGGGGGGCGCAGAGAGAGAGGGGGCCCAGGGCGGAGAGAGGAGGGAGGGCGACGGGAGAGGAGAGGGCGGGGGAGGGGAGGAGGGGGCGGGGGGCGAAGAGAGAGAGGGCGAGGGCGAGAGAGAGTGAGGAGGGCGAAGGGGAGAGAGGGGAGGGCCGGGGGGGCGAAGGGGAGAGGAGAAAAGGGCGAGGGGGCCCGGGGGGCCGAGGGCGGTGGGGGGGAGGGGAGAGAGAGAGAGGTGGGGGGGAGGGCGGGGGGCGGGGGGAGAGAGGGAGAGAAGAGGGGGCGGGGGGGCCGGGAGGGGAGAGAGAGAGGGGTGAAAAGGGGGGAGGGGAGGGGCCGGGGGCGGGGGGCCGGAGAGAGAGAGAGAGGGGGGGGGAGGGGAGGGCGGGGGGGAGAGAGAGGAGAGAGAGTGGGGGCGAGGGCGGGGGCGGGAGAGAGAGAGAGGGGGGCCAGGGGGGGGGAGAGAGAGGGCCCAGGGCTGGGGCGAGGAAGAGGAAAATGGCGAGAGGGCGGTGAGGAGAGGGAGGGAGAGGGCCCTGGGGCCCAGAGGAAGAGAGAGAGGGGGGCGAGGGGGAGGGCGAGGGAGAGAGGGGGGGGGGGGGGGGGGGGGGGGGTGGGGGGGGGGGGGGGGGAAAGGGGCCGGGGGGCAGAGAGGAGAGGGGGAGAGGGCGGGGCGAGGGACGGAGGGGGGGAGTGAGAGGGCGTGGGGGGGGTGGGAAGGGGTGTGGGGGGGCGAAAAGAGAGTGAGGAGGGGGGGAAAAGCGGTGGGGGGGCAAGGGGAGAGAGAGGGGGGGGGAGGGCGGGGGGGAAAAAGAGAGAAAGGGGGGGGCGGGGCGAGGGGGAGAAGGGGAGAGAGAGGAGAGGGAGGGCGGGGGCGGGAGGGGAGAGGGAGAGAGAAAAGAGGGCGAGGGCGAAAAAAGGGGGAGAGATGAGGGAAAAGGGCGAGGGCGGGAGAGAGGGAGGAGGGATGAAGGGAAGGGGAAAAGAGAGAGAGAGAGAGAGGGGGGTGGGGCGGGAGGGAGAGAGAGGGCGAGAGAGGGGAGGAGAGGGGGGGCGGGGCGAGAGGGGAGAGAGGGGAGAGGGCGGGGCCGGGGGAGAGAGAGAGGAGAGGAGGGGGGGGGCGGGGGAGAGGGAGAGAGAGGGCGGGGGGCGGGGTGGAGAGGGGAGAGGGCCCCCGGGGGGGGAGGGAGGGCGAGGGCGAGGGGAGGGAGGGGGGCGAGAGAGAAAAGGGCGAGGGGCGAGAGGGGCCCAGGGGGGGGAGAGAGAGGGCCCAGGGGCGAGAGAGAGAGAGGGCCTCGGGGCAGGGGCGGGGAGAGAAGGGGGGCAGAGAGAGAGAGAAAGAGGGCGAGAGAGAAGGGCGGGGGAGAGGAGAGAGAGGGGCGAGGGCCCAGGGGGGAAAAGAGAGAAAAACGAGGGCGAGGGCCCGGGAGAGGGGAGAGGGCGGGGGAAAAGAGAGAGGAAGAGAGAGGGCCCAGGGGGGAGGAGAGAGAGAGAGGGCCGAGGGCCCTTGAGAAGAGGGGGCGAGGGCGGGAGGGGAGAGGGAGAGGGGAATGGGCCCCAGGGGGGGGAGGGGAGAGAGAGTGGGGGCGGGGGGGAGAGAGAAGAAGAGAGGGCCCAAAGGGGAAAAGGGGAGAGGAGAAAGGGGACGAGAGGGGGGACAGAGGGGGAGAGGGGGAGAGGGGAAGGGGGCGAGGGGGGGGGAGAGGAAAAGAGGAAGGGGGCGGAGGGGGGAGGGGGAAGGAGGGGGGAGGGAGAGGGTGAGAGAGAGGGTTTGGGGGGCGAGAGAGAGAGGGGGAGAGGGGGGGGCCCAGGGCCGGAGGGCGCGGGGCGGGGCTGGGGAAAAGAGAGGGCCCAGGGCGAGAGAGAGAGAGGGGAGAGGGGCGGGGAGAGAGGGAGAGGGGCGGGGAGAGAGAGAGGGGCGGGGAGAGAGAGGGGGGCGAGGGCCGGGGCGAGGAAAAGGGGTGGGGGGGGGAAAAAGAGAGAGGGCTGCCGGGGGGGGCGAGAGAGAGGAGGGCTGAGGGCGAAGGAGGAGGGCGGGGAGGAGGAGAAAAAAAGAAGGGGGGGGGGGAGGGCGGGAGGGCCGAAGGGGGGAGGGCGGAGAGAGGGGAAGGGGGGCGGAGAGGGGAGAGAGAGGAGGGGCGAGGGGCGAGAGAGAGAAAAGGGGGTGGGGCGAGGGCGAGGGCGGGGGAGAAAAGAGAGAGGGGGGGGAGGGGCGGTTGGGGGGGGGGTGAGAGAGGAGGGGAGGGCAGCGGGGGAGGGGTGAGAGAGAGAGAGAGGAGAGGGGGGGAGGGGCAGGGGGGGCGAGAGGGGAGGGGCAGGAGGTGAGGGGCGAGGGCGAGGGGGAGAGGGAGGGCACGGGGGGGGGCGGTGAGAGGAAAGGGAGAGAGGAGAGGGGGGAGGGGGGAGGAGAGGGGGAGTGAGAGGGCCCCGGGGGGGGCGGAGGGGGGAAGAGAGAGAGAGAGAGAGGGGGGGGAGGGCGGGGGGAGAAAAGGAGGGCCCTGGGGGAGGGGAGAGAGGGGAGGGCCCAGGGGGTGGGGGGGAGAGGAGGGCTCCCAGGGGGGGGAAAAGAGGGCCGGGGGGCGGGGGCAGGGGGGGGAGGGGCCCGGGGGGGCGAGAAGGGGGGGGGACGGTGGGCCCAGGGGGATGGAGAGAGAGAGGGGTGGGGTGGGGGGAGGGCGGGGGATGGGGGGAGGGAGAAAAGAGGGGAGGGAGGGCAGGGAGAGAGAGAGAGAGGGCGATGGGGGCCGAGGGGGAGGGAGGGGAGGGCTGGGGGCGAGAAAGGGGGAAAAGAGGGCGAAGGGGCCCCAGGGCAGGGGAGGGAGGGAGAGGGGGGCGAGGGCCCGGGGGGGCGGGACGGGAGGGGAGAGAGGACAGAGGGGGGGGGAGAGGGAAAAGAGAGGGCCGGGGCGTTTAGGGTGAGGGGACAGGAGGGCCTAAAAGGGGGCGAAGAAAAGGGCCCAGGGCCCCGGGGGGGGGGGAGGGGGCAGGGGAGAGAGAGAGGAGGGGGGTGGGGGGGGGAGGGGGGGAGGGAGGGAGGGCGAGGGGAGAAAAGGGGGAGGGCGTGGGGATGGAGGGGAGGGCCGGGGGGCGGGGGGAGGGGGGGGCGGGGGGGGAGAGGGAGGGCGAGGGGAGAGGGGTGAGAGAGGGGGGGCCCAGGGCCCCAGAGGAAGAGGGCGAGGGCCCAGGGAGGGAGGGCGGTGAGGGGAGGGAAAAAAGAGAGAGAGGGGCCGAAGGGGGTTCCGAGGGGGGGGGAGGGGGAAAGGGCGGGGATTTTGGGGGGAGGGGGAAAGGGGAGAGGGGAGGGAGGAGGGGAGGAGAAAAGGGGGGGAGGGCGAGGGGGTGGGGGGGGGGGGGGGGGCGAGAGGAGAGGGGGAAGAGAGGGGGAGAGTGGGGAGGGGGGAGGAGGGGAGAGGTGGCGGAAGGGGAGAGGAGGGGAGTAGGATTGGGGGGGGGGGGAGAGAGAGAGAAAAGGGGGAGACACAGAGGGCGGGGGAGGAGAGAGAGAGGAGAGTGAGGGCGGGGGGAGAGGAGAGAGATGAGAGGAGAGGGCGGAGGGCGAGAGGAGGGGGAGAAGGGGGTGAAAAGGGCGGGGGGGCGAAGGGGGAAGAAGATAGGGAGGGGGAGGGGAGAGGGGGCGAGGGGGAGGGCGGGGCGTGAGAGAGGGGAGAGAGGGCCCGAGGGCGAGAGAGAGAGAGAAGGGGGGCCGGGGGGCAGAGAGAGAAGAGAGAGGAGAGGGCGAGGGGCGAGAGAGGAAAAAGAGGGCGGGAGAAAGGGCCCGGGGGGCGAGGGGGGGAAAAAGGGGCGAGGGCGAAAAGGGGGCGGGGGGCGAGGGGAGAGGGCCCGGGGGCTGGAGAGGGGAGAGAGGGGCAGGGGGGATGAGAGAGAGGGGCGAGGAAAAGAGAGAGAGAGGGCGAGAGAGAGGGCGAGAGAGAGAGAGAGGGGGGCGGGGGGCGGGGGGGGAGAGAAGAGAGAGAGGGCGGAGGCGGGAGAAGAGAGAGGGGGGGCGAGGAGAGAGAGAGGGGCGAGGGAGAGGGGGGGGGAGAGAGGGGCCAGAGGGGCGGGGGGGGGGCGGGGGGGCGAGGGAAAGGGGGGGATTTGGGGGAGAGAGGGGGAGGGCGAGAGGGGGGCCCAGGGCGGGGAGAGGGCATGGGCCCAAGGGGGGGAGGGGAGAAGTTTTTGGGGGGGGCCCGGGGGAGGGCGAGGGGGGGGGGGCGAAAAGAGAGGGGGGCCCGAGGGGAAAGGGGGGGAGGAAAGGGGGGAAAGGGGGAGGGGGGGGAGGTGAGAAAAGGAGAGGGGAAAGGGGGGAGAGAGAGAGAGACAAGGGCCGGGGGGCCCAGGGGAGGGGGGGGGCCGAGGGCGGAGGGGGAGAGGGGCCCTTTGGGGGCGGGGGGCAGAGAGGGGGGCGGAGGGCGAGGGGAGGGCGGAGGGCGAGGGGAGGGCGGAGGGCGAGGGGAGGGAAGGGGGGGCGGGGGAGGGGGGCGAGGGGGGAGAGGGCGGGGGGGAGGGGGCGGGAGGGCGAGGGAGAGAGAGAGGGGGGCGGAAGGCGCCGAGGGCCGGGGGAGAGGAGAGAGGGGGGGCGAGGGCGGGGGGCGAGAGAGGAAGAGAGCGAGGGCGAAAAGGAGAGAGAGCGGGGAGCCGAGGGGGAGGGGGGGGGAGCGAGAGCGGGGGGAGGGCGAGAGCCCCCCCCCCCCCCCCCCCCTACGGCGGGGGGGGGGAGGGGGCGGGGCGAGAGAGGGGCGGGGGCGGAGAGGAGCGGAAAGGGGGGAGTGAGAAAAGGGGAGGGCGAGAGAGGAGAGCCCAGGGCGGGGGGGGAGAGGAAAAGGTGGGGAGGGAGGGCCCCAGGAGGAGAGAGAGAGCCGGGGGGCGGGAGAGAGGGGCGGAGGGCCGAGAGAGAGGGCCGAAGGGGGGAGAGAGGGAGCGAGGGGCGAGAGGGGAGGGGGGAGCGAGGGCGAGAGAGAGAGGGAGGGCGGGGACGAGAGAGCGTTTTGGGGGGAGGAGGAGGGGGCGAGAGAGAAGGGGCAAAGGGGGGAGAGAGAGGAGGGCGGGGGAGAACGAGGGGGAGAGGGGGGAGCGGGGGGGGAGGAACGAGCGAGGGCAAGAGAGAGGAGGGGGGTAAAAGAGAGCAGGGGTGGGGGAAGAAGGGGGAGGGGGGCAGGGCGAGAGAGGGGAGGAGGGCCGAGAAGAGAGCGATGGGGCGAGAGAGGAGCCAAGGGCGAGAGAGAGAGCGAGGGCCGGGGAGAGAAGGGGAGGGGAGGGGTGGAGGAGGGCCCGGGAAAGGGGAAGGAGGGCGAAAAGGAGAAGGCCCAGGGCGAGAGGAGAGAGGGGGGCGGAGAGAGGGGAGCGAGGGGGAGGAGGAGAGAGAGGGCGAGGAGAGAGCGAGGGGCGGGAGAGAGCGGGGGGCGAAAAGAGAAAAAGGGGGGAGAGAGAGAGCGGGGGGTGGAGGGAGAGAGCGAGGGGACACTAGATAAGTAGCCCCCGATTTAAAGGGGGTTTTTGTTCCTTCTTTAATGCAAAGGGCCCGGGAAAGGGGTAGAAAAAATGGAGTTGTCAAATACCCGAGCGGGGGTCAGCAACAAAGAGAACACTTTAACAGAGTACTGGAACCAAAATAACCGGATTGCTTAGGCCAAGAGTGAAGGAGGAGGGTTTCTTCTAAGTCCCTTTTAAATTTTCGATTACTTGGAAATTGGGGGCTTTTTTGCCTTTTTTTGAAAAGGAAATTTGTGATGGAGCGAAACCCATCACAGTGACACAATACTGGAGATCAGCAGTGCTTGGAAGGAAGACAAGGGACCCTGCAGAACTGCAACAAGAATTAACATTCCCTGTGAACATGACAAGTTCCCTTATATTGCCAGGCTAAGGAGGGGTAGTCCCCGGGCGATTGCTGGTTTAAAAAATCGACTTGAGGCCTTTAAAAAAGGCTTAACGATGTTTTGGCTTCACAACGCGAAGTTATTGTCCCCAGGGGTAATGGGTGCCCCAGTAAGTTTCGTTTCCCCCCGTGGTGGTTATATACTTTTTTTTATTCCCCGTAGGAGGTGGTGTTTATGTCCCCCAGCGGTATTGGGAGGTTATGAACCCCCGCAGGGTTTTTGGCAGGTTATGGGTCCCTAGAGGTTTTTGGGCAGGTTATGGTCCCCCCGTGGTATATGGAGGTTATGGATCCCCCTGTAGGGATATAGGAGGTTAGGATCCCCCAGCAGGGAATAGGGGAGGGTTTTGGTTCCCCCCGCATGTTATAGCGGTTTAGGTTCCCCGCGTATAGACAGGTTTTGGTTCCCAGCAGTATTTAGACAGGTTTAGGTTCCCCAGATGATATGACAGGTTTAGGTCCCCCCCGGGATGATATAGACAGGTTTAGGTCCCCCGCATTTTATGACGGTTTTGGGGCCCCCCAGCAGGTTTTGGCAGGTTATGGACCCCCCAGCAGGTATATAGACGGGTTTTGGGATCCCCAGAGGTATATACAGGTTATGGATCCCCAGCAGGTATATAGACGGGTTATGGATCCCCCTGTAGGTATAAGGGGGTTTAGTTCCCCGAGGTATAAGGCGGGTTTAGGTCCCCCAGCATGTATTGGGCAGGTTTAGGCCCCCCCAGCAGGTATATGGACGGGTTTAGGCCCCCCACAGGTATATGGAAGGTTATGATCCCCCAGCGGGTTTTTATGGACGGTTTTATGGACCCCCCAGCGGGGTTTTGGGCGGGTTTATGGATCCCCCAGCAGTATTTGGCAGGTTAGGGATCCCCAGCAGGTTATTGGCAGGTTTGGATCCCCGGGCGGTTTTTAGGCAGGTTTAGGTCCCCGAGGTACATAGATAGTTATGGCCCACGCACGGTATATTAGGTAGTTTTTTATGGGCCCTCACGCAATTTGTGGTAGATTGCCCCCTCCTGAAAAATAACAGTAGTAATGCTCCCCTCCCTGACATATAAATAGATAATGGCCCCCAGCATAAAAAGAGTAATTAAAAGAAATAACCTGACAGCATCACCTGACATCGTCCCGTCGCTGTCGCTGCTCCCGGTCTTTTTCTTCAGCGGGCTGAGTAAACCGCCGCCGCGGGCAGGTGATGCGCTCACACCCCCCGTGCTGTGCATCGGCGCGACAGGCCGCCCCAGCCTCGGCACCAGAGTACCCCGGGGGCTCTCGCCCCGCCAAAGATTAAGTATGTGGCCCGGGGCGACGCACATAATTAGCCCCCGCCACCGCTCCCGCGCCAAAAGTCCTAAGCCCCAACCCGATAGCTTACGACTGGTAGCGGTTTTTAGGACCCTAACGATGGGCGGCGGCGGATAGCGGCGGTGCCGGGGACTAAGGAGGGGCACCTCACATTCAGTATATACACTAAGATTGTGAAGCACTAGAATTCATGTACAAGTACAAATATGGTGTTATGTTTTCTATAGTTGGGTTTACAGCTCTGTGTACTTAAAGAGTACTCTTTTAGAGACACAATGTCTTGAAAAAAGGGGGACAAACAACCAGAGAGGGCGACAGCGTTCTAATGTGGTCCTTTCCCATATTCCACCTCATACTCTTCATGCTATGATATGGGATGTTAATGTTATTCTATGTGTACTACAGTCTGCAGACAGCAAGCACCCCTCCTAGAAGAATGTGGAGTAAGATAAGGACTGAAGCAGAGGAATGTGGGCCATGGGGTGGGGGCTCCAGGGGGAAAAGGAAGCAGAATCTTATACAAGTAGGTAAATAGGGCAATGCCACCGACACACAGGAGGAACGGAACCGCAAAAAATAAAGGGGACTTATCTCTAATACTTGAACTCCTATTGGAAGATGTCCAGCGCAGACAACCGGAGAGTCCCTGAAGTCAAGGTGCCCTATGCGATAAAAACCGGGGACCTTTTCAAATACAGAATCATCAGCCAATTGTGGCAGAAAGTAAGACAAAGGGGAGCAAAACAGTCGAACGCTGCTTCTTGGGGTTTTTCATACATTCATAGGGTTTTTAAATGAGGATCATCAAAATGGCTTGTGTACATTTTATATAAAACATTTGTCTAGTCTACATGTTGTCTATAAAAATTTAAAAAAACACAAATCCAAATATGTTACCGCAATACACACATAATTTTATTTTATATAACACAATATTTTTGGTTTTTTCTATTAAACTACTTTTCATTTGTGTCTCAATATAAACATAACACATACATGTGTACATCTACAATACACACTAATATATATCTATACACACCATATATGTGTGTACGTCTATTAAACATACTTATACACATGTGTCTATATATAAATATACACATATAACACTCATAAGTATGCGTCTACATCTAAAATACACACAATATTTGTTATTTGTGTCTACATCTACAATAAGCAAAATAGATGAAGATCGAATATACTATTATACACACACACATAAATACACAAACACACACACACACACACACACACAACCACACATATTAAGGCCAATGAAATCAAGTGAATAACACTGATTATCTTGTGTCAATGGGATGGGGAATGTGAAGTCAAATTGGCCAGTTGTTCTTAAAGCTGATGTGTGTGAAAAACGTGCAAGGATTTAAGACTCCAAATTTTTTTTGGGCTGACAGACAAAAACCCTTGTGTGCTCAGAGGATTGGGGCAGGGGCACCTCCAAAACAGCAGGTTTAATGAGCATCCCCAGTGTGCAGCAGACGTTACCTACCAAAATTATGCACAAAAGGAACAACTGATGAATGAGCGAGTGGGTTATAGGCACCCAAGGCTCATTGATGCATGTGGGGAGTGACTGTTCGGGTATGTTCACTCGCCGTTTTTTGGGGCCATTTTTAGCATTTTTTATGGGCTGAAAAACAGCCCAAAATCAGCCTCTGACAAGTTTCAAATCTTCATTCTTTAACTAGAATGTAAAAAAATATGCCTTGTTGTTCACAGAAAGCGTATGTCACAAGCATAATTACGAGCCGTTTTTTGGACTCAATTACGGCCGAAAAAAGAAGAGACGTCAATTTTTGAGGCGTTTCTCGCTTGTAAAATGCCCACAGGCAACAGTAGGTAAAATGCACTTCAAAATCTGCTCCAAAATCCGCTTTGAAAAACACCTCTAATCAAGCGTTTTTTTTAAGCTGATTTTGAAGCGTAAATTTATACTTCAAAACATGCCGTGTGAACATCCCCTTTGCCTGTCTGGGCCAATTCTACATTAGAGCTACTGAAAAAGTGAATGCAGGTTGTGATAGAAAGGTCAGTCTGTACATGCGCTTTAGAGCATGTTCACATGGCAAATTGCGGCACATACTGTACGCCCGCTATAAGCTGGTTGTTTTAGAAGTACGCACTGGTGTGTTTCTTCTAAAATGTGGGAGGTAGTGGAGGAGAGCCCATTCACTTCTTTCACCCGCCGTTCAATACACGTCAGGGAAGATGGAAGTAATTCATAGTTCTCTATGAGAGCTATAATTACGGTAATTACAGGTCGTATTTCGGGGTGTATTGCTTTGCAATTGTGCCCCAAAATACGGTCTAAAAGACACCGTGTGAACATAGCCCAAGAGCTGGACCATAGGGCAATAAGAGAAGGTGGCCTTGTCTGATGCATCAAGTTTAAGAATGTTAAGAAAACTGTCCTGTGCTTTAGTAAGAGGTGGCACCAGGATGCACTGGGTTAAGAAGCCAATCCAGCTTCAATACTGTGATGCTCTCTGAAAAGGTGTTGGGAGAAATCATGTGCCCTGGCATTTAAAGGGGTTTTCTCGCTGCAAAGATCATATCTCAAATGATGGGGACAGTAAAAATAAGCACTTTTGCAATTGGATTTGCTTTACCCAAATCTCTTCGTATAGCAGATCTGAGCATTTATAGCCATTTCTGCAGCAGCTGGATGGGACACGCCTCCTTTTCTGTGATTGGCTGACTGATATGTCATTCAGCCTGTTTGGACATGCCCCGGGGATGGGAAACTCCCCTTGTGCTGTGATTGGCTGCTTGCACTCTGTGCTTACTCCCCTCTGAGCTGTGGAATATGAAAGTGAAACTAGGTGCCTCAGCCTCTCTATGCTCCTATCTCAGCTCTATGTAAAGATTCTGGGCAATTATTAAGTGTCTAGCAGTTAGATTCACTCTCCCCTCATATAACACAGTCTTATACACTGTTTTGCACCGCGCCCCCCCCCCCCCCAATATAACACAGCCTTATACAGTCTGCTCTACCACCTGACTGATAGAGGGAGGGAGGGAAGGTGGGGTGTTAGCGTGAATTCCTCACATTTGTTTTACCAGTTCAGGCTGTATGTATGACTGTTTTCTGCAGTAAGGGTGTTCTGCTTACAAGAAGATTGTGGAGCCTGGAGAGGACAGCTCTGCCGACATGTGAAGGATGCAGGAGGTCGCAGAGCTGTCACCTCCTGACATTCTTTCCCTTCCACTGCTTCACACAGAATGATGATATCACAACTCTTCAGTGCGGGGGAGACACGCCTCCTGGGAGGAGAGACCCACCTACTGAGAGAAGAGACTCGCCCCTGGATTTTAAGCTGACATAGAAGCAGCTGAAGTCTGCGAAAGCGAGTAATGATAAAACCTCTTTCAATGGATATTACTTTGATACATGCCAGGCGTTAAAATTGGTGGCCAGTTCTCAAAAAAAGATCAGTAAGGGTCCGACTCCTGACACACCTACCAATTAGCTGATTAAAGAGGTCGCAGTGCTTGTGTGGCAGCCTCTTCAATAGTTACATTGGATTCAGGTCAGTTCATAATACATATCCTGCACCACCACCTAAAAAGTATCGCAGCATTGACCCCATTTAAGTGAACTTAGTGGCAATGGTTTTAAAGGGTTAAAACCACATTGCTATGTTTACCCATGTATGGAATCACTCGAGTGTTCTTTTATCTCTTGGTTCCTCTTTTTCAGGTTATTTTACAAGTCACACTTCGTCGCCAGTTACTTTAACTTTGAAGCCTCACCGGTCTTAGCCTGTAGGGAGTGAACACAGCAGGAGGTAAGACTATTACTACTTCTTGTGTAAACCCCCTCCACCTCTAGTCCTCGAATCAGGAGGTATGTAAATTTCCATAAGATATAATGAATGCAGTATCATAAAACCAACAATAGACATAAGACTTGCAGTTGAGGCCACCCACTACATCAACTCAACCGGTGCCAACAACTAGACACTGTAGTGCGCATGGTGCAGTGAATGAGGAAGTGGTGCCAGAACACCAAAAAGGAGAGTTTTCTTTGAAGCGCTGTCAAACACAATCGTATTAAGGTGAATTTCCCAACAGATTCTATCGGAAGCTAGTGTGTGTGTAATTATATAATATTTTTATATATATTATTATATATATTTTTATATATAATATATATATATTACACACACCCCACACAATACATACATTGTTTTAATGTTTTAGATTTCCCTTGTATTTCTCTGCAAATGTGTAACCCTGTTAGCCACCTTCTGCTTAGTCATAACAGCTGCATCTAGGCTGGTTTCTCTGCAGATTTTTTTTATTTTTTTGGGGGCACAAAAACCCCATTCAGATCTAGAATCCATAAACTTCTATAGCAAATCTGCAAAACTTACCATTACAGTATGAACAAACTTAAAAGTTAAAGGGTTGCCTTGAAAAGGGTTGTAGCCTTTTCTGCTGGTTGCCAAGCAGAGCTTGCGAAATGAAGGGGGTGTTTCTCCTCCCTGCAGGGAGTATCTTCACTATCTGCAGACACACCACCAAAGTGTGCACATGATGATTAATTCTGTGTGAGCTGGGGGGAAGGGAGAGGTTCTCAGCTGTCCTAGACTAAGGCTATGTGCATGCAGCAGATGACAAAATGCTATCCAAAACAGTGACATTTCAGTTTTTGCTCTGTAGACATAGCTTTTCACTTCCAATGATTCCTTAGGCTAAGTGTAAGTCAATAGTGTATATCTAAATTTCTCACTCTCTCTACATACTTTGTAACTGGAATGGGCATTTGACATTCAGGTCTCTGGGAAAGAGGAGCGATTTTTTTTTCTGTCTCTCTCACACGGTGATATATCCTGCAGATTATTACACTTCTGACCCTCTACAGAACAAAACTATACACTTTATCGGTTTATGTTTACATGGGACTGCACATCTGTCTCATAAGTGGTTTACGTGACACTGCACAGTACAACTATGTTCCGTTTGTGATTTACGTAGGACCTCTCATCTGAGTCACAAAAGTGATTTACGTGGGACTGCACAGTACAGTTGTGTTCGTGGTCTGTATGCGATTAGCGTGGGACTGCACATCTTGCAAGGGACTGCTGTGTACAGTGGTGTTCTGTTTCTGATTTACGTGGACTGCACATCTGTGTTGCTAAATTCTTTTATGTGGGACTGCACAGTAGTTGTGTTCTGCCTGATTTATGTGGGACTGAATATCTGTCACAAAAGTGATTTACACGGGACTTCACATCTGTGTCACAAAATTGTTTTACGTGGGACTGCATAGTACAGCTGTGTTCTCTGTCATTTTCATAGAACTGCACATCTTACATGGGACTGTTGTGTACATGGGGCAAAAAGTGATTTACATTGGACTGCTCATCTGTGTCGCAAAATTCTCTCTCGGGTCCGTGCATGCTGCTTGTACATGCTCCTGTCTGCGACCTCTTCACTGCATCAACATACCCTGCGCGTTCCCATCCATGCCGCTCAGCCGACAGCCTAGTAATACATTAGCTGGGCGTAACCCGACCTGGGCTCAAACACTGTTGCTAAGCACACACAAAGCTGGCCCGTTCTCTTAAACCATAGCACTTTGCTAATGGTAACCAAGGACGTACATGCTTACATTTTTGGTCTCCTCATTTTAAACTTTGACCTTTGTAGTGAGACAACCCCTTTAAATCGTCACGAGACAGAATTGCTACAGATCAGTACAGGTGAAATTCTTAGAGTACAGTACCAGAAAACTGGATTGATGAGATTTCACAAATCCCAGCCATGTGCTTGCAGACTTTCTCCATATAAAAACCAGGGCTGTGGTGTCAGAGTCATTATTAAATGGACTGACTCCCAAAAAATATAATAACTTGGTCCAGTTCAATGCAGTGCCAAGAGCAAGAGAAACTAGGTGAGGCAGTGCTACTGCTACTATATCTTCAGTCTCATTAGATGAGGAGTTCTATTTTGACAAGTATTTGGATGACATGGAGCAGGCAAAGCATTGCTGCAGGGAAAAATATTCCGCTTCCATAGCAAACAGACTGACAATATTTCAAAATTTTCACTTGGTTTCAAAGAAGTAGAAGAGTTCAACCATTCATCAGAATCGACTGTGCATGAGGCTATTCCTTTGTACCCTGAAAGGTTGCCCCTATCGTCACCACTTTGCACCAACCCAAGTTAGTGTAGAGAGGCCATCCTCTAGCCTGGAAATAATAAGATCAGATTTGAAGTAATCTATGAAGGATCATCTGATGGAGGCGATACTATTTCTCAGAACAAATTCATAGACAAATGTTATTCAGGATGTTTTTGTTGAGAACCGGTTTTCCCCACTTACTGCAGCGTTTTGCATATTTAAATATTTTTATTGTGTTACAGTTGTATTTCAATAAATATATTTTACACCGACAAGCAAAAGGTTAACACTGTTTTGAACGTTTGACTTTCAGGCTCCTTATCTCACCATCCATTAGAGCTTTCAACGAGAGACTACCATCATTTTATAGACAATCTTGCTTATTTCATAATACATAATTTTGACCTGCAACTATTTAGCATAAGCTTAGTTATGCAGATTCTTGTTGTGTAATTGCATGGTTACTGTTGTGCTCCTGGTGGTGGGACAATCTTTTTCTTCTTGTATACTACAAATTATGACCTGTTCTCACATTCCCTAATAGCTCAGTGTGTTATTAGGCTGATTCCCAAGTGAAAGGTCACTGTTTCGAGGAAGCATGAAGAAGATTTCCCAAGAAAAGAGAAGCAGCATCATCAAGCTCATCGATCTCTTGGCCAAGAAAATTGCCAAACTGCATCATATGAGGCCATGACAGCTGGAATAATATGAAATTAAGTCTGTCCATCCATTTAAAAGCCAAGAGGTGATGTCCAGGCAAAATATCAGTCAACAAGTCGCTCATCACAAGGTCTATCAGTTCTAATGCGACAGACACCGCAGTGGAGGAGGCTCGTATGCTTCGTAAGAGTGCGAGATCAAAAACATCCATGCAAGCACCATGCAACACGCATTACACAGGTCTGGAATGATGGCCTGAAAAAAGGTGAACAAGCCTCAACTTCATCATAAGAAGCATTGACTTGAGTTTGTAAAAAAGAACAAAAAATTAAAGACTGGAAACGGGCGATTTGGAGCGATGAGATGAAAGTCAATAGACCGGGCTCTGATGGGGCAAATGGGTTTGGAAGAATCAAAGGAAAAGTGGCCTAACAGATCGAGAAATTGAAGGAATTGTCAAGTTCAGTGGAGGAATCCTGATGATAAAGGGATGTTTCACAGCCAAAGATGTTTGATACTTGACCAGTATCGATGTTTATCTCAAAGCGAGTATCCTACAAAATTTGGTTGCTTAATATACTCCAGTACTATGGGTATGAAAAGGACGACCGTGTTCCAGCAGGACAAAAACCTGAAGCATACAACACGGTTGGAGAAGGATTGGTTCAATGACAATGAAGTAGAGTTGCTGTATTGGCCTCCACAGTTCCCAGATCTCAACCTAATCGAACAATTGTGGGTCGAGTTGAAGAAAACGCTGTTTTCGTACCAAAGTCCAGCATGCACCAACATTGGAAACATGTAGAAGAGAGACTTGGGATCAGATTTTGGTCAAGACATGCTTGAATCTGATCCAGAGCCCAGAAGGTTTAAGGAAGTGCTGAAAGCCAAAAGTGGATTTACCAAATACTAACAAAAATGTACATTTTGATTTTTAGGAGCAAAACAGTAATAATGCAGTTACAGGACAAGAATCTACAGAACTAAGCAGATGCTAAATATTTGCAAGTCAAATTTATGTATAAGATAGGCAAGATGATTGCCTATAAAATGATGGGAGCCTCATGTACAAAGCTGTAGCTGATGGTAAGATATGAAGCCTGAAAGTCACAAGTTCACAAGCTTGTCAGTGTATGTTCTACCTAAACAGCTTGATTATATCATAAGGTGATAAACAGCCTGATGTTACCATTTTACTACAGTAAAGTTATCACTTAAACATGCTCCTGGGAGTCAGTTAAGGAAATTGAGGAGTTAGAGCTTTGTCTTACCGACTTCAGAGCACTGATGAAAAAACAACATTTTATAATCTGCAGCATGTCAATTTTGGTTAAAGGTTGCACTACTTTCAACGTAGCAGAGCTGAAATTCACAGTAAAACCTACAGGTTACATATGCGAATACTTCTGAGAATTTATGGCAAGACCCACTGAAAACTGCCTCGTTTCATTAAAAGGCTCGTGTTCAACCGTTTTCAGCTCCTCCTGGCTTGTTGCTCACCGGCAGCTGCTGCGTCTCCAGCCAGAAGGCAAATGAACAGTCTCCAACTGCCCTCCCAGATGAGGTCTTCTCTGTTCCTCCATTCAGAGAAGGCATCTTGAGGTAGAATTCCATCCTGCTCTATACCAAAAGGTTTGTCACACTTTGGGTATGTTCACACAGCATCTTCTGGCCTGCAACTATGGTAATCACAGCTCTTCAGAGAGCTATGATTAACCTTCGTCTGCCGACGCGTATTTTGTGCCGGAAGAAAAAACTGACATGTCACTTCTTCCTGGCATTTACGTGTCAGGGATAATGGAGGTGAATGGTTCCGGCTCCCCCTGTGCGTTAGACGTATGTGCTGGCTAGCACATACTTCTAAACCATCCAGTGTATTGCGACATGCACAAGATGCCTTGTGAACATACACTTGTACACACTTATAATATAGCAGTATTTTAAAGCCATGACGATATGTAAATCAAAAAGTAATTGACACTCAACGCGTGACACAAAAAGTTTTAGCTAAAAGGATAGAGAACAAAATGTGCCACAATTGCACATGAACTAAAAATAATGACATCTTTATTCCACAGAAACTGACATGGAAGAGGTTAAAAACCATTTAAAAAAACCCACAAGGTTTAACATAGTATGTAGTTATCATGATTGCCTATTTTTAAGCCCATCATGGTTGCCTATTTTAATGTATATGTAAAATAAATCGTAATTTTTAAACTTTAGCGCTCTAGAGCACTTCCCATTTTTTTAAGAACTTTTTGTTTTTAAAATAACCCCTAATACCTATTTTTTAAGCCCAAAAACCCATGACAATAAACCATACATCCAACATAACAAATCTCAATTAAACTGCTATAATAGATAAGTGAAGTCAAGAAACGACCAAAAAGAAATCAAGGATAAGGAAGCACACCAAGGCAATAATGGTGGTGTGCCTCTGCTCGCTCTTACAGCTATACATCTTTCAATAGACCATATTTTTTAACTATAAAACGTACCAAGGTTTTAGAGAAGGAAAATAGAGAAAATAAAAAAAAAAAAACACCACAATTTTGTTACTTGAAATTTTTTTTCCCCCTTCTACGGTGTTTAGCGTATTGGATAAATTATGTTCTTTAGTAATATATTGGACTTATGTATAAGATATATTGGAGTTATATATGGACGTGGCAAAACCATTCATGTATAACTATTTTTTATTTGTAAAACATCAAAAGGGGGCAACTTGGGGGACTTCCGGTTCCGGCGCACGCATGTGAGGAGGCAGCGCTCAGAGCTCCCGCACAGCGCCGCCTGAAACAGGGCTTTCCCGCAGCATACCTGCAACATAAACGGCACTTTTTAGTGCCCCATCACCCCGAGCACACTCCGGAACAGGAGCGGGGATCCTGACAGAAGCGGGGAGCCCGTGTGCGACAGCGGCCCCTCTGTGACCTGCCGGCCGACATCCCAAGATGGCGCCCGAGCCTCCACGCGGCCCCAGGAGTGGTCGCGGTCCCAGCTCAGCGTTATCAGCGGGGGAAGAGACAGCACCACAGGCTGACCCAATCTGGATATTCGGTCAGAGACAACCAACCCCCCCACAGAGAGCCCAGAGAGCGATAGCTGACTCACGGGCTTCAGTAGGCAGTGGCAGGGGAAACCTGGATTGCCAGGGAGGCCTAGAGGAGAAAATCCCAGGGCTAGAAATATCCTGTAAAACCATGGCGGAGGCTGTTGCTAAATTACTAGTCCCTGATATAATGGCATCGTTTGAAGCGACTATTTCTGCCTCAGTTCAGGCTGCTGTAACAGCCGCAGTGTCAGGCATGCATAGGGAGATCTCTTTGCACATCACAATTGGGGATTTGGGAGGAACGGTGAATGTAGTGGAAGACGACATGCTTGGGAAATAGGAGCTCACTAGAGAGACTGGCAGACGAACTGAGTTTCTTCAAAACAAGGTCGAGGACCTGAAAACAGTCCCGTAGGAAACAATTTTTGAGGATTATCGGTCTAAGCGAGTCTATCCCTGTGAAAAACCTGCATAAAAACTGTGCCACTGAAATTCCACAGCTACTTGATCTGCCACACTCTTTAAAGGTGGAAAGAGCGCACAGGATAGGCCCGCCTAAAGCTCCATCTACCAACGGGACCCCAGATAAACCCAGACCGGTCATAGTAAAATATTTAGACTACTCTGAGACATCCCAATTATTACAAACCTATAGAGCGCTCAAATCGCCCCTGATCTTTTAAAGGTGATAGGCTCCTGATTTTTGCAGATTATTCTATAGAGGTCTCCAGAAAAAGGAAGTTGTTCTCTGGTGTCTGCACAGCCCTAGTAAAAAGACAAATCCGGTTTAATCTCCAATTTCCCGAAATGTTGAGAATATTCCCAGACAACGGCCAGCCCGTACTCGGGTCATACCCGGAGGAGGCAGAGGAATTCTGGAAAGGTAGGGCCCGGCAAAAAGCGCCCTCCAGAAAAGCCTGAAGAAGGAAAATACACCGTGGAAAGGAGGAGCCAACGTAATGCCAGCAAGCCTAGGTCTAGCCAGGATAATGACACCACCAGTTCTCACTCGGGCCAATTCAGGACCCCGAGGAAACGTTGACAATTGTTGTGTCGGCAGATTTTTCTTCTTTTCTAGGGACCTACTCTGGGACTTATCTGTTTAGTGTCTATGCAGGTTGAATTGCTGCGTACTGAATCTCGGGGGAAGTGTGTTGAGCGTGGGTACGTTGTTCGAGGGTTAACATGCAGGCAGAATATCAATCATATTGTGGGCAGTCTGTTGGCGGGAATCACTGGGAGGGCAACTTAAGACAAGTATTAAGGGCGGCGGGAGGGGGATGTGGCAGGTGCAGTAGGCCTAGGGAGAAACTCCGAGGTTAGGGATCTCACCCGGGGACACCTTGCGTGAAAAAAGAGAACTCACTAAAGAGAGAGGAGGAGATTCGGATAGGCGTTGGTGGTATCAGTTCCTCAGTTTTTAGGTTTTGGTTTTGGGGGGAGGGTAAGGTGTGCACAGGTTTTTTGTATAGGAGGGAGACAGACACCGACACAGGCTCCTTAGATAATGCGTATTATATCCTGGAACGTTAAGGGGCTTCGTTCCCCTCAAAAAAGATCTATGGTTTTACGACATCTCAAAAAGCAAAGACCAGACATTGCCATACTACAGGAAACTCACCTTGAAGAGAAAGACTTTGATCGCATGAAAAAAATGTGGGTAGGTGAGGTGAGGGGCTCAGCGGCAGTAAAGGGTAAGGCTGGGTGTGCTTTTTGCTTTTTAAAAAAAATACCCCTACAAAATTCTATCCCAAGAATCTGACAAGGGGTAGGTACTGAAGGTAGTGTTGGAGACCCAGCAGGAGTGCTTAATCTTTTTAACGTCTATGGGGCCCAATGCTGGGGAAAAGGGATTTTTTTAAACCCCGTTGGGTACCATTTTTTCCAAAGCCGCGGCAACAACATCCTAGTGGGGGGGGCTTCAACAGCGTCATGGATGCTAGAGAGGACAGGAAACGTCGGGCTCCCAGAGGGGGGGACGGAAGGAAGGCAAGAGCCTGATTAGTGGCCTCTGTGGGCTCACTGGGTTTGGGGGACGTGTGGAGGTTGTTAACCCACAAGAAAGGGCATACACGCATTTCTCTCACGCCCCTCTGTCTTGGTCCCGATTGGACTATTTCCTGGCCAACCAGCATCTTGGGGCAGGTGGAGGACTATAAAATTGGGGATCTGGTGATCTCGGATCACTCTCCGGTGTTACTGTCCCTGAGGGATATGCATCCCAAAGGTTCAGACATCCTGTGGCGCTTCCCAGGTGCTCTCACAGGAGACGTTCATTTTCAGGAGCTTTTGAGGCGCTGGTGGGAGGAGTTTGCGCAGGATAATGACATCCACACAATTACTCCGGGGCTTTTCTGGGATACAGGGAAGGCGGTATTGAGAGGTAGAATCATGGCTTACATGGCGGCCAAGAAGAGGGACATGAGGGCTAAGCACGAAAAATACACTAATGCACTGAGGAGCTCCTACACCAGATTCCTAGAACATCCCTCAGAGGAGAACAAAAGAGAGTGGACAGCAGCCAAGGAGGCGTTTGATTTTCAGCAAAAAAACATAGATCTCTTATATAATGACAAGTTGAGATCTTCTCTATTTAGACTGGGCAATAAGTCAGGAAAGCTCCTGGCAAACTTGGTAAGGACCAGGGGAGGTCAGACCAACATTATGGGACTGAGGGACGGATCAGGAGTGGTATCAAAAGACCCTAAAACAGTCAATAAAATTCTGGAAAACTACTACAGGCAACTTTATTCCCAGTCACGGTGCGACATGTCAAAAGGGGCTGTTTTTTTGGAAAACATTAATCTAAAAAACTTCTCAGGGAAGACAGGGACGAGCTGAATAAGCAGATTAGCGAGGAAGAACTAGAGGCCGTCATCAAGAACATTCCTCCGGGCAAAGCCCCGGGCCCCGATGGTTTGTCAGGTGACTTCTATAAACTGCTTCACAAGGAGATAAGCCCAACACTAGTCAAGGTCTATGATGAGATTCTGCAGGGGGGTAGGATGCTGCCTTCGGGGGACACAGCTTATATCAAAGTAATATTTAAGAAAGGCAGAGACCCCTTGGATGCGGCATCATATGCCCATCTCTCTGATAACCAGGACATCAAAATCATATCGAAGGTCGTAGCTAATAGGCTAGCTTCTATAATGCCCAAGTTAATAGGCCCTCACCAAATGGGGGTTTATAAAAGGAAGATCAGGAGTGAAAAACATTAGGACAGTTTTTGACAGTTCGGATTATATTTACAGGGGCCTCCGGGAGGGAAACACAGCAGCCTTATGGAGTATAGACGCGGAGAAAGTCTTTGACAATGTAAACTGGAAGTGGCTAAATCTGGTGCTGGACAGAATGGGTTTCGTAGGAAATTTCAGGAATTACCTTATGGCCATGTACAGCCTACCCCAGGCGAGGGTACATACTCCAGGTTTTGTCTCCTCCCCCATTTGTCTACAGAAGGGGACGAGACAAGGCTGCCCGTTGTCCCCGTTGCTTTTCGATATTGCCCTCGAGCCATTGGCGCAAAAACCTTTCTGACTCGAAAAGCGTTGAGGGATTTCAGTGGGATCCAAGGAAGTCAAGTTGGTATGTTTTGCAGACACATCCTCATTTTTTGAAAGACCCGTAGGCCACTTAAAGGGAGTGTTGGAGATCCTTTCCAATTTTGGGAATTCTCTGGTTTTAAGATAAATAAAGATAAATGCCAACTGCTGCCGTTAGGAGAACGCAATCTTATCCCTACGAAAACATTAGAGGTGGAGGTAGTGCGTTCCCACCTGACATACCTAGGGATCAAGATTGGGACAAGAGGAACATCGGTGTACCATCTCAATTATCCTCCGTTAATCACGAAAATCACAACGGAACTGGAAAGATGGAGAGATCTTCCCTTGTCCCGTCTCAGGCAGGATCCAATTGATCAAGATGAAAGCTTTGCGAGACTACTTTATCCTCTGCAAAACATACCGCTTTTGCTGAAAAAACCCCGGATGTGAACAGGTTGCGGCGGGCCTTCTCGAGGTTGTCTGGGAAAAGGCAAGAGGTCACGCATAAGTTACGAGAAACTGTCTATGAATAGGCTGCAGGGAGGGGGGCAGTTACCCAACATTAGATTCTATAATTTGGCTTCTATGTGGAGACACGTGCGAGACTGGTTAGATGGTTCGGACTTATTTTCTAACACAGAACTAGAATCACAGCTCATACCAGGGGTGAGTTTGACGGCACTTCTGCATTTACTGCTGAGATTATTTCCAAAGGGAGTCAGATGTAGTCCATATTGAAAGACACGTGGGCTACCCGGAGGCAAAAAAGAGCTATTTAGGCGCCCCATGCATATCTCACAGCATACTCCTCTTTGGGACCTTCCTTCATTTCGCTCGGGAAGTGAGAACAAGCTGTTCCAAGCGTGGAAGCAGAGGGGAGTCAGGGTACTGGGGGATCTGCTGGCGAAACCCTCGGGCTCTCTACTTACATGGGACGAGGTGAAATCAAAATTTTCTTTGGGAGATAAAACCCGATCTTCCAGTATTTGCAATTGGTACATTTCTGCAGGGCAAATGTCTCCCATCTACAGTCATTGGGAGAGACAAAGGAATTCGCTGAACTCACTAAGCCAAGCGAGAGCAAGGGGTTATAGTCTAGGTTATATGCCTTATTCTTAGCCAAAGGCAGTGAGAAGTTGGAGCCAAAGCTCTTTGGGTACTGGGAGGACAGAATAGGCGACACTGAGTTACCTCACAAAATTACTAAAGGGTCTGCAAATAGTGCGAAAAGCCTTGTTAGTGAGCATTGGCGAGAAAATACCGTTCAGGTTGGCACACAAAGCCATATATGCTTTCACTATACCTCCAGGCCCAAGCAGGCCTTCTCATCTACGGCAAAGCCCTAAGTGTGGGCTGGTTAAGGCTGACCCATTCACTGTATGTGGCAATGTCCTGGCATCATTAGATTTTGGCAGCAAGTAAAAAATACCTGAGGACACTTGGGAATGTTCATTTCCCTGACTCCGCAAGGGATGCTATTTCCACTATGCTACTGTAGCACATTCGGAGGAATCGCAGGCGAGGACCCCTTTTTTCTCAATAAAGGAGTTCATGTAACTCTACTGGCGGCAAAAAATGCATCTTAAGGCACTGGGTTAGACGACTCCCGGGTTTCCCGGGCCCTTTCCAGGCTTATAGAATGCCTTCGCCAAATTCTCTACTTAGAGAAACTTCAGGCAATAAACAATAAAGATGCAGAGGGCAGGGAGGTTCTTGAAGAAATGGGGTTCTTTTATTTCTAAACAGTATAATCCAGATGAAATTAGAGCATTGATAGAACCATTCAAATACACTGAATACTATCTTGTAGAGAAGCTGAGAGGAAATCTAGGGAACCTGGATGTCGGGGCCTAAGTGGGAGGTTAGGGTGCACACCTTAAGGGACCAGTTTGGGGTGGGGGGAGGATTTAGTTTCCAGGTTGGGGAGAAAATTCTTCAGAAAATTTAGGAGGAATTTGACTGTATCATGGTGTCTATGTGTGTATAAGATTATGTGCACTTACATATTGTCTGGAAACTTGAAGACTTCTGCATTCATAACTCGCTGTTTTATATCTACATGTGTGTGTACAGTTACTTCCTCAATAAAACATGTTCTAAAAAAAAAAAAAGGGGGCAACTTTTTTTTTTTTTTTTTTTTACATTTTAAATACTTAGTCCCCCTAAAGTACTTCACCACTAGGGAGCACAATCCCTTTTCCTATATACAGCAATATTGTTGTAATTTTTAGTTCACATGCAATTGTGACATTTTTTCTCTATCCCTTTCTTTGTTTTCTAAAAGCCACGACTAGACATGGGTATAAAATTCAGAAAAAGGTCATTATAGTTTTAGCTCTGTACAGGTTACTAGTTTTGGCTTAAAAAAAAAAAAAAAAAAAAAAAAAAACCTGACCAAAATATTTCTGCATCATATTTGTTATTCCATTTGGTTTCTGCCGTCTGCTACAATGCTATTCCCTGTGGCTTTTAGATCAGGCTCAGCTTACAGATTTAACCAGGTCTACCCATCTGATGTCCATCTACAACCCTTGTCTATGATCTTTGTACAATATCCTGGTGTCCACTTCATGGAAAGAAACCTAAGGATTTCTAATGAAAGAGTCTTTACCTCCTTGTAGGGGTGAAGGGTAAAAACACACAGTTGTTAACATGCTCTCTGGTTTAGCCATAATTCAGTAGCCACTGATGGCCTATTGGATCCACAAATCTAGTTGGCCTCATTACAGTTTGCACAGGCTATGAACCCCACCTACACCCCTTTGCCTGAGGTCTACAAGTTGGCTACTGACACTGCACAACAACACACCTGCCAGGCAGGGGCGTAACTAGAGAAGCCAGGGCCCCAAAGCAAACTTTTGGATGGGGCCCCCTACCACACCCCCTGCCCACAAACATTTACCAGGACATGCTGTTAGATAATGTAGATAATACAAAGGGTAAATATCTCACCATATATATCACTATCATACTGCTACCAAACAAATCCACTATACCAAAACCAACATTACTAATAACCCTATGACATAGGAACCGATTATTTCACCGCCAGAACAAAGACCACAAAGTGACTGAATAATAACCCCTACACTATTACTGATCAGTACACAAAGACCAATAATACCGCAATTAGTGACCATATAGTTTGGGATATACTAGGGTACACAGGCTCTGCAGACTGGGAAATATAACCTCCATACAGTGACCATATAGTGGTAGATATCCCGATACACAGGTGCTTTGCAAATAGTTTACTTATATTTAGGGCCCTTACAGGTGACGTCCTTGTCTGAGGAGTCCTTCACTTTCTCTTTTCTCTCTATTCGGGCCAGACCTCCAGATAGACTTCCTCGTCCACCACTCGTCCCTGTAGAATTTACAACACAAATACCTGAGACTCCTCACTTTTTTAAATCATTTTCCCAAGTGAGTGCCCCCTCTCCTCATATACAAACTCCCCATTTATGATGGCCCAAATGGTAAGAATTACCCCCTGGCCCCCGGGCAGTAGCTTAGGGTTCCTATGTAGGTAGAATGGGGGCCCCCTGTAGCTTAGGCCACCCCTGTAGGTAGAATAGGGCCCCCTGTAGATTAGAGCCCCCTTGTAGGCAAATAGTTCCCCCCCCTGAATTGGCCCCTTGTAGGGAGAATATTCCCCCCTGTAGGCAAATAGTCCCCCCCCTGTAGATTAGAGACCCCCTGTAGGCTATAGCTTCCCCCCCCCCCCTTGAGGCCCCCTGTAGGCCAAGTTCTCCCCCCCCCCCCCTCCCAAGCAATTTGGGCTCCCTATAGGCAAGTTCTCCTCCCCCCCTTTAAAGGGCCCCCTGTAGGGATAGTTTTCCCCTCACCCCTTTAGAGCCCCCTGTAGGTTTATTTCTCCCCCCCCTTTAGAGCCCCCTGTGTACATGTCCCCCATCCCCTTTAGACCCCCTAGGTAAATTCTGCCCCCCTTTCAAGCCCCCGTAGGGATACTTCTCCCCCCCTTTTGAGCCCCCTTTAGGTATAATTCTGCCCCCCCCCTTTAGCCCCCTGTAGGTATAATTCTCCCCCCCTTTCAGCCCCTGTAGGTATAATTCTCCACCCCCTTTCGAGCCCCCTGTAGGTATAATTCTGCCCCCCCCTTTAGAGCCCCCTGTAGGTATAATTCTGCCCCCCCTTTCAAGCCCCCTGTAGGTATAATTCTCCCCCCCCCCTTTCGAGCCCCCTGTAGGTATAATTCTCCCCCCCCCCCTTTCGAGCCCCCTGTAGATATAATTCTCCCCCCCTTTCGAGCCCCCTGTAGATATAATTCTCCCCCCCTTTAGATATAATTCTCCCCCCCCTTTCGAGCCCCCTGTAGATATAATTCTCCCCCCCCCTTTAGAGTCCCCTGTAGGTATAGCCCCCCCTTAGGCCCCTGTAGGTATAGCCTTCCCCCCCCCCCTTTAGAGCCCCATGTTGGTATAATTCTCCACCCCTTTAGAGCCCCCTGTAGGTATGTTCTCCCCCCCCCCCTTGTGGGCTGCCTGTAGGCCTTTTTCTCCCCCCCCCCCCCCCCCCAAGCATTAGGGCTCCCTGTAGGCATAGTTCTCCTCCCCCCTTTAGAGCCCCCTGTAGGTATACTTCTCTCCCCCCCCCCCTTTAGAGCCCCCTGTAGGTATACTTCTCTCCCCCCCCCCTTTAGAGCCCCCGTAGGTATATCCCCCCCCCCCTTTAGAGCCCCCGTAGGTATAGTTTTCCCCACCCCTTTGAGCCCCTGTAGGATATTTCCCCCCCCCCTTTAGGGCCCCCTGTAGGTATAGTCCCCACCCCTTTAGAGCCCCCTGTAGGTATACTACTCCCCCCCTTTAGAGCCCCCTGTAGGTATAGTTCCCCCCCCCCCCCTTTAGAGCCCCCTGTAGGTATAGTTCTCCCCCCCTTTAGAGCCCCCTGTAGGTATAGTTCTCCCCCCCCCTTTAGAGCCCCCTGTAGGTATAGTTCTCCCCCCCCCCTTTAGAGCCCCCTGTAGGTATTTCCCCCCCCTTTAGAGCCCCCTGTAGGTATATTTCTCCCCCCTCCCCTTTTGAGCCCCCTGTAGGTATAATTCTCCCCCCCCCCCCTTTAGAGCCCCCTGTAGGTATAATTCTGCCCCCCCTTTCAAGCCCCCTGTAGGTATAATTACCCCCCCTTTAGAGCCCCCTGTAGGTATAATTCTCCACCCCCTTTCGAGCCCCCCCTGTAGATATAATTCTCCCCCCCTTTTTAGTCCCCTGTAGGTATAGCCCCCCCTTTAGAGCCCCCTGTAGGTATAATTTCCCCCCCCCCTTTAGAGCCCCCTGTAGGTATAGTTCTCCCCCCCCCTTTTGTCTCCCCCTTTAGAGCCCCCTGTAGGTTTAGTTCTCCCCCCCCCCCCTTTAGAGCCCCCTGTAGGTATAGTTCTCCCCCCCCCCCTTTAGAGCCCCCTGTAGGTATAGTTCTCCCCCCCCTTTAGAGCACCCTGTAGGTATAGTCCCCCCCCCCCCCCTTTAGAGCCCCCCCTGTAGGTATAATTTTCCACCCCCTTAGAGCCCCCCCTTGGTAGTTTTAATTTCTCCCCCCCTTTAAAGCCCCTGTAGGTATAATTACCCCCCCTTTAAAAGAAAACCCCCCCCGGGGAGGATAATTCCCACCCCCTTTAGAGCCCCCTGTAGGTAAATCTCCCCCCCCCTTTCGAGCCCCCTGTAGGTATATTTCTGCCCCCCCTTTCAAGCCCCCTGTAGGTATATTTACCCCCCCCTTTTGAGCCCCCTGTAGGTATAATTCTCCACCCCCTTTAGAGCCCCCTGTAGGTATAATTCTCCCCCCCCCTTTAGAGCCCCCTGTAGGTATAGTCGCCCCCCCTTTAGAGCCCCCTGTAGGTATAGCCCCCCTTTAGACCCCTGTAGGTATAGTTCCCCCCCTTTAGAGCCCCCTGTAGGTATAGTTCCCTCCCCCTTTAGAGCCCCCTGTAGTTTTAATGCTCCCCCCCCTTCCTTTAGAGCCCCCTGTAGGTATAGTGCTCCCCCCCCCTTCCTTTAGAGCCCCCTGTAGGTATACTTCTCCCCCCCCTGTAGGTATAGTCCCCCCCCCCCTTTAGGGCCCCCCCGTAGCTCATTACTTACCTGGTCACGCTCCCCCGGCGTCTCCGTCTCCTCCCAGCCCCAAGCCTGCTGCTTTAGACTTGGGGCTGTGGACAGGAAGCTCGGCAGGCGGCGTGATGACGCCTGCTGAGCGATGTACGGCAGGGGCAGGGAGCGCACAGCTCTCCCTGCCCCGCCGTTCATCTTACTTGTATGCGTGTCGCACGGACGTGCATACAATTTAGAGAGGGCCTTCCAATATACCTCTGAAAGTTCAGCCTGCAACCTGTCCCATGCAGTCCAGGTCTTCATCTGGCTACACCTCCATGCCATGATGGTAACCCTTAACCAGTGCACATTCCATTTTAAAGTTCCTGCTTACCACTCTTCTTCCGATACAGGAGTAGTTCTAATGAACCTTCTGCGAAAAAAGTGACTTGGTGATATCAAAATTAACTTAATCTGACCACTTTTGAAACGGTTTTTGGTGGAACCTGGGTGGGTTCCTTCTTCAGCCTTATCCATGCTCCAGTCTACTCAGGGTACCTCTGCCACGGACCAATACACTATTCAACTTCACACCTTGATATTAAGCTCAATTAAAATAATGATGCACTAGTGCCCACCTTCTGTCAAGACACATTAAAAGCTGGTAGGTCAGGAAACTAGTTTTTTTCTGTACGAGCCCATGTTATCAGCCATTCAGAGTAACATCTATGTGAATCTGATGAAGTATACCAGGATCCTGGGCTTACATGCAGTTTCCAAAAGGTAGTTACAAACTCTGGCACAAATCTCCCAGGATTATCCTATGTTCTCCAGTGTCCTTTGCTACCCCAGATTTCCGTTCTAGCTTTGTTGGACTTCAGGTCACCCAGTAACTATCCTTCAACTGTTGGTCTCCCAGTATTGGCCTCTTATCTGGGAATGGTGGAATTTTACTTAATACGATCCATTTTGTAAACAAGCTATTGACATTGCAAGTAGGGGGCACTCTACCAGGAAACAGATTTCATTTTATGTCATGCAGAGATCCATTATTCCACCCATTCTACCAACAATGGCTATGAACAATGAAGAGACTACTTACATACATAGTTTGTAAGGATGAAAGAGAGACAGACGTCCATCCTGCTCAGCCCTTTCTGCTAAAGTGTTGATCCAGAGGAAGGCAAAACCCCCCACGAGGTAGAGGTGAATATTGTCACCTACATTCTAGTCATCTGTCTGCCTTTTCCTTGCCAAGAGAGTCTGCTGTTGCAAGGATGTTTTGTATTTGCACTTCAATTTTTTTTATTTTTAATTTTTTTTTTATCCAAAGCAAGGAGTAAAAAAGGAAAAAAAAATCTAAAAGAAGCAGTAATACGTCTTCTTTCCACCAATATATCTATAAAGGCGTTTTAATTTATGCTTTTCCTAGCTGTATATAGTCTCTCTCCACTGCAGCTGCGCATGAACATTTCCTACTTAAAAGCAGTTCCCCTTTTTTGTGCTTTGTCCATCGTCTTCCCTCCAAACCTAAGTTTTGATGGATGCCCTATTGAAAGCCTTGGACAAAAAGGGTTGTTTTCTTCAAGATCTGTCCCTATAAGCCACACCCTGTTGGTAACATGATCTCCTAGGCTCATCACACAAGTGTTTTCTGTATGTCCAGAGACACAGAACTACTTACATTGGTGACAGGAAGATAAGTGAAGAACTGCAGGAGGCCCACAGAAAGCGTAATGAAAATGCATTACAAAAGTGCACAACTATGGGAGAGATTATTTATCAACTTTTTTTTTTCCTACTGGACAACCCCCTTTAAAAGAGAACCTGTCACATAGATTATGCCTCCCTTGCTGAGGGCAGCACAAGCTAGTGTCAGACCTGCTCTTTCCAGCGCTGTGTCCCGTGTTCTGTAAGATGCTGTAGTTTCAGAGCATTTAGTGCTCTAATCTGGCAGTTTGCAGCCAGAAAAGAGTCCAACTTATTCATGAGCAGGTGTTGGCCCCGCCCACCCATGGCTTGCCCCACCCACCTGACAGTCACTTACATGTTTCTACCTATTCAAATAAATAGGTGAATCAGTTGAGGTGGGCGGGGCTAGCCTCAGATGGGCGGGGTTTGAAAAAAACTGACTGATTCTTCTGGCTGAAAACTGCAGATTTGAGCATTAAATGCTCAAACTACAGCATCTTACAGAATAAGGGACACAGCGGTGGAAACAGCATGTCTGTCACTAGCTTCTGCTGTCCTCAGCAAGGGGGGCATAAACTACTGCATGTGACAGGTTCTCTTTAAGTGGGCTACTGTGATGTATTCAGGAAACCGTCAAGACCCTTTGTCTGCATAGGCTCTGACTGTGCTACAGATCATCTTTCCAATGCTACACCCCTCATATAATTACATGGTTTATCTTTTCCCAAAACGGAGGCTATGTCCTAATGGATTAAAGAGAACCTTGTAAGAGTTTCTCCTGTCTGAAATGGATACAAAGGGCAGATATTTATGCCTGTATTGTTCACAGCGCCTTCAATAAAATGACAGTCAAAAATGAGTGAACCATTGCGCTTTATCTCTGTGCAGAGGGGATACTTACACAACTAAATATCGGGGACATGGACAATTTAATTTCTATGTACTCGATGATGCCCCTACTAGGTTCCAAGCATTAGTAAATGACCTCATCTGAGATAGTCTGTGTTTGTCTGGTAGTGTACATGGATGACATCCTCGTGTTCCCTTCAGACCTTTGTTGTGTACAGGTTTGTGCTGCTCTGCACTGCCTCCGGGAAAAATCAGCTTTAGAAAAATGCTTTGTGAACAGGCTCCTCTGTCCTTTCTTGGTTACATCATTAGAAGAGTAAAAAAGTCAGGCGATACCTTTTAGAAACTACCTGAGTAAATTTGATGGTAAGCTTTAGAAAGTACTAGTTCACTGTCAGACCTGATGTTATACAAAAAACTGAACATTCACAGACTTTCTACACATAAGACGGGGTCTTCAAAGGATCTTTAAATAACAAAAGGCAATAGAAGCAGAGAAGTTATTTACAACAGGTCAGAAAGAAACAGTCTGCAAACTTGTGAGGCATGACAGGGGGATCATTAATTCTTGCTTCTATCAGATATTGATTTGTGGCCCCAACAGTGGGACATGAAGCTAGAATGGAAATCAAGCCCATATTGCAAGGTTTGATATTTTTGCATTAGCTTATATTCCAATTCCTTTCTCTCCTTCTGCGTCTTAAGATGTCCAATAAAAACCACAACCTGCAAATCTTCAATAGAGTGGTCTTCTCCAGAGAAATGTGCGGCCACTGGGAGATCTGTTCTGCTGTTATTGAAAGTGAATATGGGCGAGTTCATGCGCTGAGTCACTACCCTGTTTTCCCCACATAGAGACTTGTGGTTTGACACTGCACACACATAACATACACCATGTAGAAGACCTGCAGGAAAATGTCCTCCTAATTCTGTGCACCTTCTGTGACTGTGGGACAGGTACATGGCCATGTGTCTTCCAACTGTTTTGCAGGAAGGGTGAGAAGTCATTTGCAGTTGGGGCCCTCAGGGCACTGGTCACAGGTTTGGTGGTTGCCGAAAAGAAAGGAGAGGAGGAGGGGGGGGGGGGGAAATAGGTCTTCGAGTCTGTTGTCCCTATGTAGCACAGGTTGGACTTCCCTGGCAATCTTTCGTAGGATCTCCAGCTGTGGGTTATAGGTGACAACAAGGGACACTCGGGATTCATCCTCTTCATATGTGAGCAGACTGTTTCCGTTAACGGCTGCCACTTTGCTTATTTGGTTGCCCATCACTTTAGGTTCGTAGCCCAGTTGGAGGAATTCAGTCCTAAGCTCCAGGAGGTGCTTGTATCAAATAACCTGGCTGTATATAATAGATTGTTTTGTGTGTTTGGAGTGAAAGCTGTCGTTTCTCAAATAGGCTGCTCTGTATGTTGGTTTGCGATATGTTGAGGTGAGAAGGCTGTGGTCCTTAATGTGTATAATGTTAACCAGAAAGCAGATTTCACGATCTGAGTAGTTAAAGGGGTTGTCTCACTACAAGGATTGCTTTTTTATGTTAAAGATCTTGCAGAAACAAGTCACTTTGCAATATATGGGCCATTACCATTTTCCCACCTAATTTCCCAAAATATCCCCTTTTATGGGCTGCATAGCCCTCAGGGCGCTATAGTACAGCCTGGCTTCTTAAATGCAGCCTAGTGGAAGCCAGTAAACACACCCCGAATTCAAAGTGAAACCCAAAAAAATAGGGTTGGAGGCGGGGATGAATCAAGTAGTGAGACAACCCCCTTTTAAATTTAAGGGTTTTTAGTAGGGTGGGAAAATCTTTTTGTCCCTATGACATTTAAGTAGGTCCACCTTATCTGGTGTCTAGATGACCAGGATATAATTGAAAGCTCGAAGGTTCGGTGGAGGAGGTTGATAAATATGCTCTTCAAGTTCTGAAAAATTATTTGGGTACTGTGGTGCAAATCTTGAACCCATTGATGCTCCCATTCTCTGAAGATATAGGTCCTCTCCAAAAACAAAATAAGTGTGAACAAGAATGAATTGTATTAGTTGTGTAACTGGTTCTGTTGGGAAGTTTTTTTTCCAAGGGCACCCGACATGCTGCAACTCCATCCTTGTGGGTTATGTTGGTATCTCTGACCAGGGGTTTTAGGAGATTTTCCACCCAACCAGAGTTGTTTTCGGTCAATGGCCCAATGCCCGAAATGGCAGGCCTCCCAGGGTTACAGTTTTTCCCGATCTTGGGGAGCATATATAATTTCTGACTAAGATGGCTAAAGATGGCACCTTAAAAAGTGTTCACTGTACTCAAGTGGCCTAATTTCCAGGGGTTTACAGCAATAAAAAAATTTCTTGGGGGGATTTTAATTTCCATCAAAAAAATTTTTTTTTTTCCGGGGGGTTGTCATCAAAAGACCCTTACCAACGAACGGAAAACTATGGCAATTGGACTCTAAATGCAGAGTTGACCTTTCAGGAGGTCAAACATGCTATTTAACAAAGGTCTTAGTGAAATCGGGCTGGTGAAGGATTGTGACTAAAGTCCACACATCTTCAGTAGAAACTGGAGCTCTTCCTTTAGAAAAAGGCACCCAAAAGGGAAAATTTTAACCCCCCGGGTTTTTTTGAAAGTCCCTTTCCCCTGCCCAAAAAAAAACTAAGGGGAATTTGGGGAAATGTGGAAAATTTTTTATCACCCAAAAGGGGGGGGGGGGGGGTTTTTGGGTTTTTTTTTCTACATTTTACCCCAAAGGGAAATTTCCCCCTTTTAGTATTTGTTGGGTTTTTTTATTTGACTTACATTTCCCCGAGGGCAATAAATTTGACGCAAGCTCAATTTTTTTTTCCCCGGAGAGGGAAAAATTTTTTAAGGGTTTGTCAAAAATACCCTTCCAGAAAAAAATCCTTTGGGAATTAAAAGGGAAATTTTCATCAAAAAAAGACTTAAATGTTTAAAATCACATTTTTATGTTTAAAACATTTTTTAGGATTTTGGTTATTTTTTTTTTTACATTTTCCAGATCACTTTTTAATTTTTTTTAATAATTCCCTTTAAAGGGGGGTTTTATCGTTGAGTGCTCTGCTGTCCGAAATTTTCCCCAAATTGAGTTTGAAATTCAGGGGCGGGGTTTTTCCTCTCAGCAGGCGTGTCTCCCCTTTACTGAAGAAAGGGGACTTTATTTTGTTTAAAGAAGGGGGTGCAGAGGGTTGTCTGGTTTTAACAACCTGTAGCCTCCTTTCATGCTTAAGTCTTTCACCTTGAGGCTCCAAACTCCCCCAAGCAGCTGTCATATGTCTTAGTTTACACACAAAATGGGAAAACCTTCAGCTGTTTTAAAAACTCTGCTTCCTGTCAGTGACATTTGGGGCAACAAATCAACTTTTGAGAAGGCCCCTCCCTCGTGTAACTGACTTGGGCTGGTGGTGCAGCTGGGGAGCAGGTTTGACTTTTTTTTTTTTAAACGAAGGGGGTTTGGGGTTCTAGTCCCTACAGGGGAAAATTTTTCCCCCCCCCCCCCCCCAAAATTTACACATATTAGAGAACCTAAAATATATAGTTAATCTCTATAATGATATATATTATAAAAATATATATAATATATATAACACACAAAACCCCCAACCACAAATACAGGGCCCCCCTAAAAAAATTTCCCCCCCCCAAAATTGCATTGTATCACTAGGTTAACGCTTGTGAGCAAGATGGACCTTATGGGGAGCTTTGTGTGTGTATATAATAAATTATAGATGTCAAACCATATATTTTCATATCTTTACATGTTATACATTTTAAAAACCAAAAACTACTGATGGGGAAATTTACCCCCAAAACCCGTCTTGTAGGGTGATTTGTAACACTACTCTATACAAGCACTCATGCGACCATGTTAACCTTATGTTTTTACAATACAGGGGATGACGTCATAAGGGGGCGGGCTTGCATTCGATTGGGAACAAATGCCCTCTTTTTAAAGTTTAAAGAACCTTTAGGGGGTAATCAACCCCCTTGGCAAAAGCCCTTTTTAAAAACCCTAATTGCCCAATCACACAAGAGCTGAGATTACAAGACCAGCAGACTTTGGTTTTACTATCGATTTAACAGCTCGAGGGGAGTAAACACAAGTGTGCAGGCCCGCAAAACAGCGCAGGGGGGGGGCCTGACGTTTTTCCGTCAGGGGGGGATAGCCCAAAGGGTGAAAGAAATGTACCACCAATCACAGTGCGGGGCGTGTCTAGGGGGGAGGGTAGACCCGGGGGCGTTTTTTGTCCCGCAACACAAATAAGACGATTTTCAGCGAACTGATTCGCAAACCAAGTACAGAGGGAACAACCCAAATTACAAAAGTGCTTATTTTTACTGTCCCCCTATCTGAGACATGATCTTTGTAAAGATAAATCCCCCTTTTAATCCTCAGTTTTCACTTGGCCCCTAGGCCCAATAATCGCGACATTTTTGTTCTGTTAAGAGCTTTTTAGCAGGGCTCTTATCATAAAAACAGGTCAAGCTGAAAAGGGGAAAACCATAGTGTACAGATAACACGTTACCCCAGTCACAAGAGGGATGTCACAGCCCCCCTCTCCCTTCCCTTCACGGAAATCTTCCCTATAGATGTCTAGGGGACAAAAAGTTTTAAAAACCCCATTAAAACTCTTTAAAGTATCTCTCTGACTCTTTAAAGCGGCAAGCAAGAATGTTTTACCCAAAATCATATATAACGGGCAAATAGAAACTCTCAATCAGGAAATAAAAAACGACAGAAAAAAAGTAATGGATCGGGGGCTTGTTTTTAATAAAAAAAAAAAAAAAGGGGACTACCCCTTTAAACTTTAAGAGCTTTTTCCCCCAAAACTTCTCTTTTCAGGTCCTTAATCCTTAAAACAAACCCCCACCATTTTTTGACGGGGGGCATTTCGGGTCGTTCTCTAGCCATTTTTTTCGTCCTGCAACATGGGATTTCAGCGCGGGACGGGGCTGTAAACACACCCTGATCCCAGACACCCTGCAGCCCCGGGGAAGCGGGGGAAACCCCCCGCAACCCGATGTTTTAAAACCCTTTGTTTGGGGCAGTGCCTTTTAAACCGCAGCGAAATCAAAGGGTTCCCCTGCTCTGTCGGGTGATCGGAACACCGGTGCCCCGACAGAGCCCGGGGATCGGTGCCAGTCACCCCTGGACCTAGCGTGCCGCAAGTGTCTGTGTAAAAGCCAGTGACGGGACGCACTGTTGCTGTCCTAATCATGCCTGTGCAGACTGACACAGATTAATTTTTTCATATAAATATGCTAATACATTACTAAGTGTAAAAAAAAATTTTTTTAAAAATGTAAAAATTCTCCCTTCAGGGAGTACAAAAAGAAAAACAAAAAGTTAAAAAAAAAAAATAAAAAAATAAATAAAATAAAATTTTTAAATTTTAAAAATTGGGCATAAATTACACGCACAAAAGCCCTCACATATTTGGTTCCACACGACTGTAAAAACCCTTAAAATTAATCTAACAATTAAAGTGTGAAATGTGAATGGTGTAAAAAAAAAAAAAAAATAATGCAATTTTTTTTTAAAAGTAATTTAAACATCCCCCATAAAGCAACTTGTCTCAAATAAAACGGGCCTCATACAACCGGTCCTGAAAAAAAAAAAGTTACAACTGTTGAAACCAAGGGGGCAAAAAAATAAAAAAATGTTCTGGTCATTAACTACTTTTCAGGCGTTCGGGTTTTGGGGGTTTAAAAAGGACTCAAAGCTTTGCCCGACAGTCTGTTTTTTAAAAAAACAATTCTGAAGACATGTCTGTTATTAATTTCAGGACAAAACTTTTTAACAATTTCCCATCTACATTGGCAATCTCTGCACAGCAACTCCGATTGCTCTGCAAATTATTGGGAAATTTTTCAATATGTCCTCAGCCAATGGTCAAACTGAGTACATTAAAAAAAAACTAAAAGTTTCCGAAAACGTTAGAAGAAATGTACTGAAGACTAAAATTTTCCCATGACCCTTTAGCAAAATACAATGGGCCCCAAAATACCAGTCATTAAAAAAAAAAAAAAATTTTACCCTAGCTGAATGAATTAAGTTTTCTGCTACAAATTAATAAATCTTTGGGGAAACAAGGCATGCCTCAGCTAAGTCGCTTCTTTTTTTGTCTTCGTTTATTTGCCCAACCTCTTTAGGGCTTGTTCACACGGCGTTTTGGATCCTTTTTACGGATCCGTTTTTCGCACTTGTAAAGCGCATCCGGAAAGCGGATCCGCAAAACGCAGCAATGGATACTTTATTTGGATCCATTTTGACTGCTTTTTCAGCTGCGTTTTACGCATCCGCTTTCCGGATGCGTTTTAGAAGAGGAAGAAAAGAGAGAGTCTCTCTCTCTCTCTCTTTCATTGTTTGTTTGTGTCTGCGCCCTGCTCCCGTTCATTGTTTGTTTGTGTCTGCCCCCTTCTCCCATTCATTGTTTGTTTGTGTCTGCCCCCTGCTCCTATTCATTGTTTGTGTCTGCCCCCGGCTCCTCCGCTGTCACCGCTGCCGCTCACCTCCTCCGCTGTCGCTGCCGCCGAACACCTCCTCCGTTGTCACAGCCGCCGAACACCTGTGCTGCCGCACACCTCCGACGTCGCCCCGGCATACCTGCGCCGCCGCCACCGCACACCTCCGACGTCGCCCCGGCATACCTGCGCCGCCGCCACCGCACACCTCCGACGTCGCCCCGGCATACCTGCGCCGCCGCCACCGCCCACCTCCGACGTCGCCCCGGCATACCTGCGCCGCCGCCGCCCACCTCCGACGTCGCCCCCGGCCTACCTGCGCCGCCGCCCCCCACCCCGACTCGCCCGGATACCTGCGCCGCCGCCGCCCACCTCCGCGGTCGCCCGGCATACCTGCGCCGCCCCCCCCACTCCGACGTCGCCCCCATACCTGCGCCGCCGCCGGCCCCACCTCCGACGTGCCCCGGCATACCTGCGCCGCCGCCGCCCCACCCCCGCTCGCCCCGGCAAACTGCGCCGCCGCGCCACCCCGGACGTCGCCCCGGCATACCTGCGCCGCGCGCCCCCTCCGACTCGCCCCCGGCTACTGCGCCCCCCCCGCCCCCCTCCGACGTCGCCCCCCGGGATACCGGCGCCGCCCCGCCCACCCCGACTCCCCCGGGATACCTGCGCCCCCCGCCCCCACCCCCGACGTCGCCCCGGGATACCTGCCCGCCGCCCCCCCCTGTGCCCCCCGCTCACCTCCGCTCCCGAGGGCCTCACCTCCCGCTCCAACCACACCTTTCCAGCGCCCCCCGGGAAAGCCCCCCAGTGCCTTTTCGCACCCGTTTTGGGTTTGCAAGCGCAGCTTTTACGTCCCCGGAGTGGGGGACCCTTTTTGGGGACGGGGTGCCAAAAGCAAACTCCTTTTATCTCCTAGGGCTTTAAGTTGGAAAAAACGCAAAAAAGAATTGAAAGGGTCAATTTTTTAAAGGGGATCAAAAAAGCGCAGTGCAGGAGAGCTCTCAAAAGCGATCGCCGTTCCCCCGTGGGAACACGATCGCTTTTTGCCTTTTAAACATTTTTTTTTAAAATTCAACTGACAATTGTTAGATCCGTTTTGCGGTTCCAGTAAAACGGATCCGTAAAAGGACACAAAACGCCCCGGGGAACAAGCCCTTATTTGAGCACATCTACCCGTTTGCTGCCCCTCCTGACTGTTTTCACCTTACCATCTGTTTCGGATTCTTGCAAATGGGCCGACCAAAAATTTCCTCCTTTCCCCTCTTGGAATTGGGGGGAAAACCTGGTAACCCAAATTTTTAAACAACACAGCCTGGTTTCAAAAACATCAAAAGGGACTGACGTCACACAGTACATTTTTTCTCCTTAAAATTTCTTTTTACATGAAAAACCCCCGGGGGTCAGGGGGGCACGGAAAGGAGGGGTTAAGGACTCTTTCCCCCAAAAAAACTGCATATTGTAAAACTTAAAAGGGAACCCGTTACACTGAACAGGGCTATGGAGTCGGAGTCCCATTCTGGGGAGTTTTGAGCCGTTTTTAAAATTTGGGCCGACCCCAAAATAAAATAATTTAAAATTTGGTTTCAGTTCGGCATGCATGCCAAGACAAATGGGAAATTTGGGCCTTTTCCAATGACTGCTACAAATTTTGGGGCAAATTATAGTAAATCGGGTCTTTCCAGGGCTACTGCTCCCATTTCTTCACCCCCCAGGATTTAATGAGAAAAGTATTTTGGGTTACATGGAGCGGCAAAAACATTGCGGGAAAGGGGAAAAAAAAATTGCTTATAGGGAAAAAAAAATAAATATATTTTAGCAAATTTTTTTTACTTGCTCTCAAAGAAGTAGAAAAGTTCAACCCTTTATCAGACAAAGATTCGGGCCGGGGGCCAAATTCTTTTATACCCTGACATTTTAGAGGGTGTTGCCCAAGTGGTCACCGCCTTTGCCCCACCCAAATGTAGGGGGGAACCCGGTTCCCATGGAAATAATAATAAATTTTAGGGCTCTATGGGAAGGGGAAACTGTGGAGGCAATTTCTATTTTTTCCCAAACAAAATTCCCTAGGCTCACTCCAAAATGTTTCAGGGCGTTTTTGTTGAAAAAGGGTTTATTTCCCCCCCCCTTACTGCAAACATTTTGCATTTTTTTTACGTTTAATAAAGTTGTGTTTAAAGTTGTAAACCAATTAAAAATTTTTTTTATAGTGAACCAAAACAAAAGGGGGAACAAAAGTTTTTAATTTTTTACTTTTAGGCTCCATCTCTCTCATCCACTACGTTTTGAACATAGAAATTTCCCAAAAATTTTGCAGAAAATCATCTTGGGCCCTTCTTTGCTAAAAATTTGACCTGCAACCCATTTACATATGCTTTGTTTTCAGATTCTTGTCATTAACTGATTGTTATAGTTTTGCTCCCGGTTTTGGGGGAAAAAACTTTTTTTTCCCTTGGGATACTTCAAATTAAATTTTTTTCTCAAAAACCCAAAAAGCTCAGTGTGGTTTTTTGGCCGGTTTTCCCCTTGGGAAAAGGTCACTGGCTTTGAAATTTTGGGGGCAGCCTTTAAGAAAAATTTCCCAAAAAAAGAGAAGCGCATTTATCCGGCTCAAAATAGTCTCTTGGCCCAAGAAAATGCATCAAGTGAGGGTTGACAGCCGGGAAGGGGTTTTAAAAGAAGTCCATTCTCCATTCAAAAACCAAGTTGGAGCGCAAGCAAAAATTTTGGGGGTTCCCCCAAGTCGGCAATCAAAAGGGCTTTCAGTTCTAACTTGAAGACACCCGCAGGGGGGTACTCGTAGTTTCCCAAGTGTCAATCACAAAATGGGAATGCAACCACGTGGAAATTTCACAAATTGGAATGGTGGGCCCCGTAAAAAAAAGGGGAAAATGTTGGGTGAGTTTGAAAAAAAAAGTACAAAAATTGGATGGGGAAAGGGCTGAAAAAAGGGGGATTTGGGGCCAAAACCCCCGGGCAAATACAATGGGCCCCTTTGGAGCAAAAAGGGGTTTGGGAAAAATCCCCAAAGGGGGAAAAAAAGCCAAATTTTTGGGGTCGAAATATTGAAGGGCTTGTCGTTGGGGGAAGAAGGGCCCGAGGATATGGGGGTGTTTCACGCCAAAATGTTGGATTCTTTACCAGGGTCGATGTTTCTCCAATCTGAGTCTAAAGTGAGGGGCCCAAAAAATTAGTTACTTCTACACTCGAGTACTATGGGGAGAAAAGGGCAACGCCTGAAGAATTTCACAAGGGTTTGGGGAAGGAAAAGGTTCAATGATAATAAATAGAGTTGCTGCAATTTGGGCCCCTACAGTCCCCCGACCCCAACCCAATCGAACACCTGTGGGGTAGGTTGAAAAAAAAAGCGTAGTCCCTAAACCCCAAACGAGTCGACCCGTTCATCAGCTTTGGGGAAAATGAAAGAAACCAGGGCCTGGGATTAGATTCCGGTTTGGGTAAAGCGTTTTAATCTGAATAAAAAACCAAAAGGAGGATTTTTGAAAATACTAACAAAATAAAAAAAAAATAAAATTTTGATTTTTAAGAGCCCAAAACCCTAACAATTTAGGATTTCATGTCAAGAATCTGCAGAAAATTTTAAACAGATTCAAAAACGTTGGATTTGGGGAGAGAAGGAGCCTGAAATCAAAATTCTAAACATTGTTACCCCCGTTTGGGTTGTCAATGTCTGTTTTTTACCTAAATACTTGATTAATTTTATTAAAAAAAGGTGAGGAAAAAACCCCGAGTTAAACCCTTTTAAATACAGTAAATTTTATTTTTAAAAATGCTCCATGTATAAAGGGGGTCAAAAGCAGATTTGGGGGGACTTTGGCTTTTCCCACTCCCCGAACCCTTTCACATAAATATAACTTTTGGGGAAAAGATTTTAGTGATTTGCAATTTAAATTTCTGAAATTTCCCCGCTTATTTTTCAAAGGAGTCCCCGTACGGTTTTTTAAACTTTGGGTTAAAAGTTCCTTTTCCCTTATCCGTGTTTTATACCCGAGATAAATTTAAACCACCCAATGGGCCCATTTCCCAAAAAATCAATATCAATGGGAAAATTTTAAAAACAATTTAACTGAATCTTTTCCCCAAAACTAACATCCGTTTGGGTTTGCCCCCCTCGTACTCTATAACCTGCTGCGGGGAGAAACCAATGTGACAGATTGTTTTACAAATAGGGCGGGGGGTCAAAAAGGGGCTTCATAATAATTACTGGGGGGGGCCCTTTTTACGGGGAACTCCTTTACCGTCGGGGAAAGACGACTTTTTCCAAAGCTGGGCCAGGGGAAAATTTTAAAGCTTTTTTTCGTTCCAAAATTAGTTGGGAAGGGGACGCACTGGGGTCACCCCCGGGGCTCCCAAACACCCCGTAATTGGGGGGCCGGGGGACTTTACGCCCTGGAATTTAATTTTTGTGAAAAAGGGGGAACATTGGGGGGTTTTTCCCAAAAAAGTCCAACCTTAACCTGGGTTTTCTGAGCAGGAAACCCAAAATTTAAAACCCGGGGAATGGCTGATCCCGGGGGGGGGGAAAAGGGGCTGAGCAAAACAAGGAGTGCCAGGGGGCATATACAAAGTTTTCACAAAAAATTACATTAGAACCAGTGGATTCTCTATACAAAAACAAGATAATTTTTCCCCCATCCCTTGCTACTCCTTCATGGTTCCCCGCCATCAATAAAAGTGCAACAGCAAGGCCCCCCCCAAACCTCCTGGGGGTCAATTTAAACTCAGGTAACTAAGGGGAGGAAAAAAAAGGGTGGGGCTCTCGAGGCTACACTTTTTGTAAACCCAACAAAAATTTAGAAAAATATTAAATACCCATTTTGGGGGATCCCAAATCAACCTTCCAAACGTGGGAAAACCCCCCTTAAATTAAAAAAGAAAATTTTGGGGGCTTTTTAAAAAAAGGGGGAAAAAGAAAAAAGAAATCTTTTTTCTCCCCCCCACTGGATTTCCCCTTCCCCGCCCTTTGGGCTCAAAAAAACTGCATGGGTATTTTCCCCCAAAAACTGGGGGTTTTGAGCCCTCCGAAACATTCTGCTTCTCATTCAAAGGGGAACAGCTTTCAAAATTTGGGGGTTAATTTTTTATATGGGCATTTTTTTTTTTTTGGGGGGAGAAAGGGGGGAAAAACCCTCTCTTATCCCAGTCAAGTAAAACCAAGGTTTTTAAAACCTTTTTTTTTCTGCCATTTTACCCCAACCCTGCTATTATTATGGGGAACCCCCAAAATCGGTAATTAACCAAAAGCGTACATTTACCCGATAAAAATTCGTACTAGAAACCCCTTAACAGAAACAACAAACATTAAAAGAAATAAAGAATTTCTTTAAATACTTTATAACTGTCCCCAAAATACTAAGGGACCACTTTGCCACAAAAACCCGGAAACTTTTTTTGACTCGGGGTTTTAACCTAGGTGGAAAATGCAGGCTACTGGTAAATTTTTAAAAAAAAAAAATGGGTAACCCAAAAAAATTTCATAGGGGAGGTAATGAAAAAAGGGCCGTTCTCAAAAGGGAAAAAATGAGAAACAAAAGGAAGGGGCATCTTTTGCAGATTTGATGGAGGGAATACTAAATTTTTCAAACAAAATTTTTAAAAATCCCTTTTTTCCCCAAAATTTTTTTTTCCCCAGTGTTTTGCCCTATTTTTCAAAATTTTTTTTTTGTTCTAAAGTTAATTTCCCAAAAAAAATTTTTTCACTGACCCAAACAAAGGGTAAAAAAAATTTTTTAACTTGTGAATTTTTAGACCCAATTTTTCCCCCTCGTAAGCCCCTTAAAGAAACCCCTTTTTTGCAAACAACCATTCATAAAAAAACTTTGGACCTTTCCAACATAACTTGCCACTAAAATGTTTTGTCCCCATTTAAATGGTTTTTGAAAAGGGGCGATTCCCTTCCCTTTCTTTTTTCCCAAAAACAACCTGTTTTCACTTTCCCCGACCCCCATTTTTTTTTTGGGGGTTTCCCAACCGGAAAGCCCGGTGCCGCGCCACTAATAAACAGGTGGGGGGGGGGGGCCCCAAAAAAATGGGGAACACCCCGTCCTTTTTCCATTGGTTAAAAAGGACCTTTGGGTTTCCCACAAAAATTTTTCAAAAAAAAGAAATGGGGCCCAATTTTTTGGGGTTTTTTTGGGAAAGTAAATTTTAATTTTAAACACAAAGGGGCCAAAGGGGGCAATGGGGGGCTTACTCAAAAAAATTCCCCTGCTCCCAAAAAGCCCCCTTTTTCATTACCATCTTTGGCCTTTAATTCCCCTTTTTCACAAAAAACTTTTGAAATAGCTTTCATTGGGTTAAAAGGGAATCCAATATTTTTTTAAAAAAAGGCCCCGGGGGGTCTGTTTTTGGAAAAATTCAGGGGGAAAACCCGAACCCCAAACATAAATTTAAGAATTGTTAGTGGAGAAACCTTTTTAATTGGGGGGGAACCATTTTTTTTAAAACCAAAAAAGTTGGAAAGGGCCCATTTTGTTTTCTTCCCCCCCTTTAAGGTTCCTAAAAGGGCAGTTTCCTTTTTTTTTATTTTTTTTTATTTAAAAGGAGGGCGGGGGATCCAGGAAAGCCCCCCCTTCCCCAAATTAATGAAGGATGTTGGTTTTGAAACCCCTTTCGATAAAATGTTTTAAACATGTTTTACCTTATATTCCAAGTTTAAGGTTTTTTTTGGGAAAATAGAAGCAAAATGGGCTTTATTCTTTGGGGTTTTAGTAAAAATTTAAAACCCCTTTTTTCAGAAAAGGTCCCATCATTTTTTAAAAATAAAAATTCATATTTTCCCATTAAATTTTCCTTCCCCCGGATTTAGCCAAATTTTTAAAATTTTTTTGCAGAAAAATTTTTCTTGGGAACCCTTTTTATTTTTCCTAAAGGGAAAAAATTTTTAAAATTTTTTTATTTGTTTTTAATGTTAAATTCCCCCTTTTGGGGGTTTTTATTTTAAATTTTTTTCTCTGAAAAATTAAGGTTCGGTAACCCAAAAGAGAGGGCCCTTTTTCTCATTTAAATGGTTGTACCCCAATTTGGGCCTTGAAAAAAAGGAGGAGCTTTTTTCTAACAAAATTCCAAACCTCAAAAGGTTTTATTTCTTGGGGATGTGGGGCCCAAAACAAACTCTTTAATTTTACGTATAGAAAATTCCCCCTTTTTCGAAAAGTTTCCCCGGGGGGGTCCCTTTTTATTTCATTAAATTACAATTTCCGCACCCCCCCAGGCCCCAAAGGGGGGAAATAAAAGCTTTTTTCCCCGAGGAAGTTTTGGGGTTCAGAAACCAATTTTGGATATTGGGTCCCCTTGTTTTTCACCAAAATAAAAAAGGGCCCATTTTTGGTTTTTTGGTCCCCCCAAACCCAGGTGTATAAAAAGGGGGTTTCAGGTTTTCCCCGGGGGGGGTTTTTTTAATTTTTTTTCTGAAAAAATTTAGGGTGGAAACCCAAAAAGGAAAAACCCCACTTCCGGGCTGGAGAGGAAAAAAATGGGAAGCCCGATTTTGGGGAACCCCTTTTAAAGGCTTCCCGCCCCATGTTAGCCAAATTGGAACCCCCATTTCCAAAAATTTTTTTTGTTGAAAAGAAAAAATTCGGGCCAAAAGGGGTTTTTTTCAATAAGTCCCCTTTTCAACCCCAGGGGTTTAAATGAAAGAACAGGGGGCCCCTAGCCCCCCCCCCCAGGTTTTTAACCCCCGGTTTTTTTTAAATGCAAAACCCAAAAAAATTATAGACAACCATCTTGCCTATATTGTACATTAATTTGACTTGCAAGTATTTAGCATCTGCTTAGTTTTGCAGATTCTTGTCATGTAACTGCATTGTTACTGTTTTGCTCCTAAAAATCAAAATTTAAATTTTTTATTATTTTGTTAGTATTTGGTAAATCCACCTTTTGGCTTTCAATACTGCCAGAATCTTTCTGGGCTCTGGATCAGATTCAAGCATATCTTGACAAAAATCTGATCCCAGGTCTGTTCTACACATTCCCAATGTTGGTACAGACTGGACTTGGGTACAAATACAGCTTTTTCTTCAACTCCACCCACAAGAGTTGGATTGGGGTCTGGGGACTGTGGAGGCCAATACAGCACCTCTACTTCATCGTCATAGAACCACTTCTTCTCCAACCTTGACATATGCTTCGGGTCGTTGTCCTGCTGGAACACTGGGTTGTCCTTTTCATTGAAAGTTACATCTCCCACATGAACTTAAACAGTCCCAAGGTTTACATATAGAGCGCTTTGTTCCCAACAGGGATGTCAGGCAGTGACACGTGATCGCCGCAGCCAATTAGTGGCTGCAGTGGTGGCGTCCCATTCAGAAAAACAGCAGAAGTAAAAAGACGACCAGGGTGGGGGCTCTGGATCAGAGGCGAGAGGAGAGGTGAGTAGAAGGTTTACAGGACCACCACTAGGGGGTGCAATCATTAATACAGCCTAATGCATGGCATAGACAAGGCATTAGGGTGTACCAAGCTGGCAGAGTCCCCACTTCCTGTCTGGGGCCAGAAGCGGGGAAATTCAAAACATGGCAGCTGGAAGCCTTGTGAAGGCTTCCATCGCTGCCATGTTAGCCAATTGGAATTCCGCTATTTCACTGATCATGTTCGGATCGGAATGAAGAACGGTGCGCGGCACAGTTTTTCATTCATTTAGACACCGCAGCGTCTAAAGGGTGAAAGAGCACGGGCGGATGTCGCCACCCCCTGCGCTGTAACCGCCGGGTGTAAGCTGCAATTAACCGCTAAGCTGCTTAACAGCATAAGGACGTATCAATACGTCCTATGTCAGTAAGGGGTTAAACTATGATCTTTGTAGTGAGACAACCCTTTTATTTACTTTTAGCTCTGAAGCCCTCTGGACAATAGAAACATTTCCTGCTCTTGTGTGGGTGCAATCAGAAGGGCTAGGAATACAGAGCCGATATGCTAATTACAGCTATAGAACCACCCACAGCCTGAGCCCGGAACAGACAGGAAGCAGATTTTGTAAAATCTGAATTTGATAAAGCAAATTTTTTTGTCATGAAATCAATAGAAGTGACTTAAAGGGATTTTGCTACGAAGTAAAATTGACGTGGGAAGCTTGCAAATTAAATAAACATTTTCACCATTCAGCATTATTAAAAATTCTGCACAGTTTTTGTTTTAGCTGCTCCCTTGATCCATTGTTTACAGCTCTTCTCCAGGGATATGCCCAGTATGAAAGCTCCGCAGTCCTGGTTGCACATGCTCAACATCAACCTCTCCTCTCAGGCTACTGAGTGTTTCAAACCCCAGATGCTGTCATTCTACTCCTGTCCTCTGTTCTCCTTAGTAATTAGTCAAAGGCCCGGTTCACACGGCTTATTCAAGCCGTAATTTTGAGCCTGATTTCACTTGCAATTACGGCTTGAATAAGGGGCGGGGCGGGGGCGCAGCTCCCCGGCCACATGGACATCCATTATCCACGGCGCGTATCCCGGCGGGATAATGTGCAGGTCACTTTCTCCCCGCCCAGCGTATTCGCCTCGCTGGGAGGAGAGACGGAATCCATAGTTCTCTACGAGAACTGTGGATTACCATAATGGCTGGGACGGATTCCAGCCGTACTGCAGCACAGTACGGCGCGCAATACGGCTGAAATCAGTGCCCGAAATAACCCGTGTGAACTGCCCCAAACAGTACAAATAAAAAAAAAAAAAAAGAAACCTCAATCAGGTCTGTGCATTGATAAAGAGAAAAAAAATCCACAGGTTTGGTTCCTGCAGGGATTTGAACCGAGGAACCTTGTGCCTGGAGGCAAAGTTTTACCTCTGAGCTACAATGTAGCTACTTACAGTACTGCCCATAAACAGTCCTTTCTTTGACTACAGAGAGTAAAGGCCTGGTGATGTCATCCTGCTGGGTCACATGATATGTAATTCAAACAAATCACACACGCCCCCTTTTGAGCACACAGAGCTGGATGCAGGAGGTATGAAATGAGTTCAGGGCAAAACCCCTATAAGGGGTTCTGCAACTCTGAGGTCAGCTTGTAGCTCACAACAAGCCGGCCACAATTAATGGCCATGATTGCAAGGGAACTCCAAGTATACCCCAGAACACTCAGCTATAGTCAGATCTGCGAGAATTGCACAAGGGCAGTCACCTCCCTGTTCTCGGAGGCCGGCTCCTAGGGAGCTGCTAGCCGGCCCAAGATTGGGATATTGCTTTGTGGCAAAACCCCTTTTACTGGCCTTGAATGTGTTATTCGGCACTCTGCACAGTGTCTAAAGACAACATGGTGCAGGTCGCTTTCTAGAATACAGGCACCATGGACACTTAGTCCTGCACCAACACATGGTTTACCGCAGTGAACGGGGCCGTCCAGATAAAAATGAAACAACAATGACAAGAGCTTATAAAAGCCAAAGAACACAAACTCAGCTGCACTTACTGGTGTTCCAGCACCGCCGCTGCCATTGACATCCACCACTATCCTCCTGCTGCCAGCGGTGTGCGGCTATGCCAGCCACTCAGAGGTTCAGCTGTCACCGGGCATTACTTGACGTCAGCGCTCACAAGCATTGACATCAAGGGGATGACACGTGACCACGGAGCCTTCTGATGAAGACGTGGACAGCACAGGCAGCATCGGTGCTGGAAGAGAGGAGCACTTATTTCTCATACACCCATTTTTAGCAGCCTCGCAGGTGGTCAGAACCAGACAAACCATACAGCCCCAGAACTCAAGCTCTGCTGACACGGCCACCACCTGCAGCGACACACTGCAGCCCGCGCCATCCACCGGAACAGCTGGAGGACACCCGGAGAAGACAGCGAAGCCTCCAGATACTTTTAGCTTCTCCCCTACAGAAAGTCTCCTCAGCCCTAGAACGCTCGCTCCAGCGGATGCACATACACGTCCTGCCCGCTCCGCGCCATCACGCACCTGTGTCCCCGATGATGATGTATTTGAACAGGTAAGCGTATGACATGACTGCAGCAGGTGATCGCGGAGGTGACGAGACGCTCTATCCACCAGACGTCTCCTCTATGCTGCAGCTGTCAGCGCTCTGGCCGCAGCGCAGACTCTATTGCTCCCGGACGTGCCATTCTATTGGTCAGTTAAGCTGAAGGCACGTCCCCCGGCTGTGACGCTTTACGACACGCCTCTCATTTGTCTACTGTATGACGAGTTCCTGTGCGTCACCGGAAGCGGACGAGCCGCCATCTTGGTGGAGGCGGAGAAGTGTAGTTATAAAAGAGAAGGGGATCCTTCGGCCCTGACGATGGAGGTGAGACACGTTATGTGTTTATAATAGGGGAGGTTTGCGGAGACTTAGGGAAGACAGTCTCCTCATGGAGCGGGCGCTTGCCTGGCTTGTGAGGTTTCAGCATGGATGAGGGTCGCTCCCAGTGAGCAGGACCCCATAACGTCTGCAGTCATGTGGAGGCATTTACCTGCTGTCTTGTCAGTGTGGCTGCTTGTATCCAGAACAGTGTGTGGCCGCCATGGTGACCTGACCCTTCCCAGTCCCGCCTCGTTTAGAGCTTTCCATTTGAATTGTCAATGCCATTCCCTTGTGCCCACTGACACGCGGGGCACTGTGCTGTGTATGTGCCCCTCCCAGTCAGTGCAGTGAACAGCTGCAGTCATGTCATAGGTGCTCAGGCCAGTGTGCAGTGCAGTGGATCCTGAGGCCACCATTTATTCATTGTACAATTTCCCATGAGCCCTCATTGTATGTTAATACTGCACTGTTCATACAATGTCCCAGATGCTGCTAATCTACAGCTTGTGATTGATGGAAGATGCAGCCAATCAGGAATGTTCTACTTGTAAAACCCCTGTATTAATGAGGTGCAGGTGTCGCCTCTCCGCAGTGCGGTACTACATGTCCTGTACGGCTCTTACATGTATTAGTGCGGTGCATGCAGTGATTAGTAGCCTATAGCACCTCTCTACAGTGCGGTGCTACATGCCTTGTACTGCTCTTACATGTATTAGTGCGGTGCATGCAGTGATTGGTGTTCTAGTAATGTCTCTCTACAGTACATTGCGGTACTACATGTCCTATACTGCTCTTACATATATTAGTGAGGTGTATGCAGTGACTGGTGGCCTAGTAGCCTCTTGACAGTACTACATGTCCTGTACTGCGCGTACATGTTTTAGTACAGTACTACATGAGCTGTACTGCTCCTACATGTGCCAGGATGAGCTGCTCCTTTGGCCATTAGTTAAGGGTCATCTCATTTTCTTTGTTCTGGTACCTGTGTATAAAGTATATGACCTGTCATCAAAATAGAAAGTGATCTCCAGCAGCTCTTTCTGACTGTTATATGTAAGGACTTTCTGTTTATCTGCATACATTTTTTTTAATCTTCATTTTGCATTATGTTGAAATGATGTTTTGCAGTTTAGGAATCAATTTTGAATAGGTGTGCGGTTTCATCATACCCTTAATTGTTTACAGAACAACCATTGTATGTGCACATTTCAGACTGTACCAAATGGGAAAAATCCTAACATGGGTTCCTCTCCAGAAATCAGAGGCATGGCCAAACGCTGCATGCACCTCGCTAATGCATGTAAGAGAGTACAGGACATGTAGTACCGCTCAGTAGTGTAGGGAGGAGCTATAGACCGCCAATCGCTGCATGCACCTAGCTAATACATGTAAGAGAGTACAGGGCATGTAGTACCGCTCAGTACTGTAGGGAGGAGCTATAGACCGCCAATCGCTGCATGCACCTAGCTAATACATGTAAAGAGTACAGGCATGTGTAGTACCGCTCAGTACTGTAGGGAGGAGCTATAGACCGCCAATCGCTGCATGCACCTAGCTAATACATGTAAGAGAGTACAGGGCATGTAGTACCGCTCAGTACTGTAGGGAGGGCTATAGACCGCCAATCGCTGCATGCACCTAGCTAATACATGTAAGAGAGTACAGGGCATGTAGTACCGCTCAGTAGTGTAGGGAGGAGCTATAGACCGCCAATCGCTGCATGCACCTAGCTAATACATGTAAGAGAGTACAGGGCATGTAGTACCGCTCAGTACTGTAGGGAGGAGCTATAGACCGCCAATCACTGCATGCACCTAGCTAATACATGTAAGAGTACAGGGCATGTAGTACCGCTCAGTACTGTAGGGAGGTGCTATAGACCCCCAATCGCTGCATGCACCTCGCTAATACATGTAAGAGAGTACAGGGCATGTAGTACCGCTCAGTACTGTAGGAAGGAGCTATAGACCGACAATCACTGCATGCACCTCACTAATACGTGTAAGAGAGTACAGGGCATGAAGTACCGCTCAGTACTGTAGGGAGGAGTTATAGACCGACAATCGCTGCATACACCTCACTAATACACGTATCATCAATTCAGAGCATCCGGGAGAGGGAATCCTCCGACATGCAAAAGGTAGGAAAATAAGCGCAATAGTGAAGCCCAGACAATAATGAATATAACATGAGAGGGGAATGTACTCACCTCTCTTAGCTGTACTATAACTGGTACAGCTAAAGTTTAAAACATCACAATATGGAAATAGGCGCTGCTGCTCTTTAGGACCTGACACTCCGGCGTCCCACGTGGTTCTAGGCGTCCCACGTGGTTCAGCAACGGGGACGGTAATTGGTTGTAGAAAAACACAGGCGTGCTTAGAAAAGGTCCTTCAAAGGAGCGCTGCGCAGCAAGAAGAGTCCACTACCGCAACTAAATGGGTAGGATTTATCTACTTTATTAGAATAAAAATGGTGACGCGTTTCGCGGGGCACCTCTGACCCGCTTCTTCAGACCATGAATCCAGAATTATGACACTTTGTTATATACTATTCACTAAAGGAAGAGGCGGAGTGAAATTGCCGGTGACGTCACTCCGCCTGCTTCCATTCAGATAAATACAAACACAACACATTAGCCCTATTTCACAATATTTCCTCTATGATTGCAATGAATATAATAACAATATAATAATAAATAATAATAAATATACCTTTCTGAAGATCAACAGTATATCTATAAAAACGATACAATATACCTAGAATAAGAAAAATTATATATATATAAATATACTCTTGAAAAGTTAAAATTTAAATTAAAAAAATTCTCATTCTATAGTTTCTTGTAACTCGTTCAAACCATAAGGCTTAAGGGTGTTGAGATGGTAAATCCAATAAATTTCACGCATATCTAATGTTTTTTGCCTATCTCTAACATTTATCCCTATGTACTGTACTGTAGAGAGGCACTAACTCGCATCATTGCAGCTGGAGTGGACCTGCTTGAAAGAATGAACATGTTTGTTGGGTTTTTGAAAACTGTGAACTGGAGCACAGTGTGGTCATTTCAAATGAATGACTGTAACATTACAGGTGGAATCGTCATTAAAATCCGTCGTGTGAACGTACCTGTATGTTGAGGGCTGTCGGTACAAAACATGAGGTTGCATTTTCAAGATGTAACGGAAATCTGCCTGTGGCTGGTGTACAACACTGAAGCAGATTTCCACCACCTTTCGCAATGCATGGGGTCAAATCTGTGGGTAAAACTTGGTTTACTAGAAAATCCTCAGCAGAAATAATCCGCATTCTTTACCCCTAAAATGGCCGCACACTGCAGGTCTGTGTCGCTATTCATGAGAACGAGGCGTGCAGGAATCCACTGCCTGCAGCAGGAACCTCCTTTATACACAGTTACAGAATCTGCCATGTGTGAACATAGTGTTAGGGGAAGACTTGCTCAGACTGGCACTGTATACCCCGCACTCAGGATATGGTGTGTGACGGAGATACCGAAGTGCATGTTACTGAAAATGTGACCTGTGTGTATGAGCATGGCAAAGGCATTAGAAGTCAGGCCACTGGGCTTATGTGTCCACAAACCTGGTGCAATTCGCATTCAATAGCAGGCAGTGTGTCCACAAACGTGGTAGAATTCTCATGCAGTAGGAGGTGAAAGATGCAGCAGAATTACTGCATTACATGTCAAGGTTTTCGGACGGTAAAATACTGGGTGAAGATACCATTAAGAGTAGATTGCAAAAAATGCTCCTAAAACCGCCGGCCAGATGTAGGCAGAGTAAAACATATCACTGCGGCTGTTGCCTTTTTCTTTGTGTTGTAGGTGTAGTGGTTTTTCCTCAATAGATCTTTTTTTTCCTGTAAATAAAGGCGTGTGCTTGGCTGTTGTGTTTTTTCTGATACACTCCTTTTTTAAGTGGTTTTCCACATTGCAGATCATGTCATGGATCACGTCATTTGAAATGAGGAAGAAGAATTGCCCCAGAAAAAGTGTTTTAAAATTCGCATTTACCAAAACTTTTTTTTTTGCAAAAATGCATGATGCAAAAAAAAAAAAATAGCCATAGCGACCTCTGTGTGCACAGGGGCTAGATGGGATGTCAGTGAGACTGGAAGGTCCTGGTAGTTTGTCACAGGTAGCTGGAGCCAGGCTGACTGTTTCCCACAGCTGCTGGAGGGTACCCTGGGAAGGGTCCATAGAGAAAACATGACCATTGAGGTGGTTCCACAGATGCTCAATTGGGTTCCAGTCTGGGATATTGGAGGGTCAGGATAGTACTTAGGGCCGTTCACACGGCTTATTTCAGGGACGTATTGCGCGCCATACTGCGCTGTACTACGGCTGCAATCCGTCCCAGCCATTACGGTAATCCACAGTTCTCATAGAGAACTGTGGATTCAGTCTCTCCTCCCCGCTCGGCGAATCCGCCGGGTGGGGAGAAAGTCACATGCACATTATCCAGGCGGGATACGCGCCATGGATAATGGATGTCTATGGGGCCGGGGAGCTGTGCCCCCGCCCTGCCCCTTATTCAAGCCGGAATTGCGGGAGGAATCCATCCCGCAATTACTGAATAAGCCGTGTGAACCAGCCCTTAGAAGTCTTGGTCAGGCCCTTCCAACCAGTGTTGGACATTTTTAGCTGTGATATGTCACATTGTCCTGTTGGAAGATCCTATCCGCCCCAGGAAAGGCAATCTGCAGGTTTGGTTGTATGTGATCTGTAAGGATTCATACTGAAATTGGTTGAGAGTAACTTCCGCATGGATGAGTGACTCTAGAGAATGCCATGAGAACATTCCCCGGATTGTAACATTGCCACTACCGCTTGTGTTCTTCCAGCAATGCTTGCAGGATGTTTTTTCTTTATTTCTTGTCTGACACGCCAATATCAATCTGTTCAATGAAAGGAAAAATGGGACTCGTCGCAGTAGGCCACCCTTTACCAATCAGTAGAGGTCTCATTTCAATACTGATGTGAAAATAGAAGCCTTTTCTACCAATGCAACCTGGTTGGGAGAGGTACAGTGATGATCCATCAGCTTCAAATCCCCATATGAAATAGGGTTGGCTGAACGGTTGTGCTGGGCACACGTCTGGTTGCCCTGTTTAATTTTGGAGGTGAGCTGCTCTGCTTTAGCATCAGTCTGCCTCATGCGGCGTCAGAGCGAAGTTCACCTCCCACATCAATGGCACATGGTGCTCTGTGGTTTCCATGTCACTTATGCTGAGAGAATTAGATGAAGGAGCTGACTCCCCATAGACGAAACTGGCTGGCAGCTTGGATCAATGAGAGAGGGGCGAGAGAGGGTCGGAATTGGAGAAACTTGTATGCTGTGAGAGAAGATAAAATCTTCATCTTCTGACCAAAGAAAAATCAACAAAGCACTGTATTTGGTAATAATCTTCATTTACCTTTCCCTGCATGTTAAAAGCCAATCATTGTGCGGAGAAAACCTCTTTAAAGTAGCACATTTTGGGGCAAACCAGGTTTGTGGAAAAATCTGCGACACTGGCAGCCACTCTGGGGGCTGGGGTTAGGGGGGGCTTAGAAGAAGGGGCCTCGCACGGCCCGACACATTCACTGTAGGTTACACCCAAAAGTGACAAATTATAGCTTAACCTTCTGTCTGAAGCAGGTTTCTATTTCAGGCTTGCAGTCCTGCACAGATGTGCTACAGTTACTAAGAGGTGTAAATCTCCTAGTATAGGTGCCGCATCTTCCCCATTTTACCAGAAGTTTCCCCCACAATGGCAGGTAGACATCCAACACATCTTATCCGTCCCTGCACCCCCTCTCCTGCCCTTCATGTGTTGTCCTACTGATCCGTTCCTGTGCTCCCCTTATCTGATCAATGAGACCACATCCTATAATACACCTTTATACGCATTGCACGCTGCATGTTTCTGTGCGTTGTCTTGGGAATGATTTCTACTGTAGACAGCAGTACAGAAACACTATATTACAGGCTGACTCGTGGAGCATTTGGACCTGATGCAAAATGTATTTTAGGGGCTCCCAACTATTGTGTACCATGTATAGTTGATTGAGCCTCTACTGGAATCTGGGCCTGATTGCATCTACAGCTTGAGACAAAAATCCTTTCTGTGAACACCTATAAGGGGTTGCCTGCTAAGGGCATAGGGGCACCATAGAAGCGGTCACAGTTAGCAAGGATGGAGGCATAGGGGCACCATAGAAGTGGTCACGTTTATCACGGATGGAGGCATAGGGGCACCATAGAAGCGGTCACGGTTATCAAGGATGGAGGCATAGGGGCACCATAGAAGCGGTCACGGTTATCAAGGATGGAGGCATAGGGGCACCATAGAAGCGGTCACGGTTAGCAAGGATGGAGGCATAGGGGCACCATAGAAGCGGTCACGGTTATCAAGGATGGAGGCATAGGGGCACCATAGAAGCGGTCACGGTTATCAAGGATGGAGGCATAGGGGCACCATAGAAGTGGTCACGGTTATCAAGGATGGAGGCATAGGGGCACCATAGAAGAGGTCACGGTTAGCAAGGATGGAGGCAAGGGGCAACCAGCGAAGCGGTCACGGTTAGCAAGGATGGAGGCATAGGGGCACCATCGAAGTGGTCACAGGATTAATCATAGAGATGAGAAGGCATAGGGGCACCAATAGTAAGTGGTCAAACGGTTAGCAAGGATGGAGGCATAGGGGCACCATAGAAGCGGTCACGGTTATCAAGGATGGAGGCATAGGGGCACCATAGAAGCGGTCACGGTTAGCAAGGATGGAGGCATAGGGGCACCATAGAAGCGTCCGTTCAAGACAGGGTAATCTTAGCAAGGATGGAGGCATAGGGGCACCATAGAAGCGGTCACGGTTATGATGAGGATGGGCCATGATCGTCAGTTAGGGGACTCACCATAGAAGCGGTCACGGGTTGGCCTAGTCATATCAAGGATGGAGGCATAGGGGCACCATAGAAGCGGTCACGGTTAGCAAGGATGGAGGCATAGGGGCACCATAGAAGCGGTCACGGTTAGCAAGGATGGAGGCATAGGGGCACCATAGAAGCGGTCACGGTTAGCAAGGATGGAGGCATTGTACATAGGCTGTGTCTGCTATTGAATCAGGTCAGTGAACGCGAGATGGCAGCATATTGTATCGACCAGACTATATAGGAGCAAGTTCCAGCATCAGGGGAATCATCTGATATACCCACATTTTTGGTTTCCATTCATCGTATATCCCCAGATGAAACCTTACCGATCTATTATCATTTGGAATCTGTGGTTCTACCAGTGTATATGCATTTGAAAGGTGTGGTAAAATTATACATCTTTTGGGAGGATTTTTAAGGATGCCTAGGGTGAGCCATCGATAAGTGGGTCCGCCATTCTCAGGGCGATTACTCCGCTTCCTTGAGTGACACCTAGTAGCGGAATGTATGGTTAGCTCTGTTTGATTTAAAGTCAGGGCTGTGGAGTCGGAGTCGTCATAAAATTGACTGACTCCCAAAATATATAATAAGTTGGTCCAGTTAATTCAAGGCAAAGAGTAAGAGGAACTGGGTCCGGCCAGCGCTACTGCTCCCATATCTTCAACTTCATCACATGAGGATGGGAAGAAGTGATGACATGGAGCAGGCAAAGTGCTGCCCCAGGGGAAAAGATTCTGCTCCCAGGGCAAACAGATTTCAGCAACATTTTTCACCTGTTTTCAAAGAAGTAGAAGAGTTCAACCATTCATCTAAACTGACTGTGGCTGAGACAATTCCTCTATACCCTGACATTGTTAGAGATGTTGCCCCTGTGGTCACCGCTTTGCCCCCAAGTTAGTGTAGAGAGGCCGTTCTCTAGCCTGGAAATAATGAGATCAGATGTGAGGTCATGTCAACCTGCTTACCTTCTCCACCATCTCCACCCCACCTGCTCCCCCTGTCTCACATCTAGTACACCCACGCAGGAACCTACAAAACCTTAACCCTTGCACTCTCTCTGACTCTCTTGCACCTCTCTCTACCATATCCTCATTTGCTGATCCAGACGCAGCCACTACTTTCTACAACCACACAATCTCCTCCACACTTGATTTCGTCGCCCCTCTCACACACAACAGAACCCGCAAAATCAACAGACAACCCTGGCACACAGACTTCACTAAACAGCTGAGGCGAGCTTCCAGAATTGCTGAACGCCGCTGGAAGAAAACCCGCTCCACCAATGACTTCACCACATACAAACAATCACTACACACATTTAAGTCTGCACTCACCTCAGCCAAACAGGATTACTTCACCAATCTCATATCCTCTTTGTCTCACAACCCCAGACAACTTTTTAACACCTTCAACTTTCTCCTCCGTCCACCAGCACCTCCTCCCCCATCCCTCCTTTCAGCAGACGACTTTGCCACCCACTTTCTAAACAAGACCAACCTCATCAGAGAAAGCTTCACCTCATTGTCCCCTTCGCCCACTTCCATGCTTGCACAGTCCCCACCACCACCCCTTCTACCTTCACCCCGCACTTCCCCCCTAACTTGCTACTCCACTGTCACTCATGACCAGCCCTCCTCGCTACTCTCTAAATCCAACCTCACTACCTGTAACCTTGATCCATTGCCATCTCACCTCATCCCTGACCTTAGTGCTGTCATCATCCCAGCCCTTGCCCATCTCTTCAACCTATCACTAACCTCTGGCATCTTTCCTTTCTCCTTTAAACATGCGACCATCACACCCATCTTTTAAGAAACCATCTCTTGACCCCTCTTTTCTGTCAACTATCGCCCCATCTCACTGCTTCCATTTGCTTATAAACTCCTCGAGCAGCACGTCCATCCTCAACTGTCCACCCATCTGTCCTCCAACCTTCTTGACCCACTGCAATCTGGTTTCCGATCCCATCACTCTACTGAAACAGCCCTAACCAAGGTCACCAACGACCTATTAACCGCTAAAGCCTCACTTCACTACTCGATCCTTCTCCTCTTAGACTTATCCTCTGCCTTTGACACTGTCGACCCCCTCCTGCTACAAATCCTCTCCTCCCTCGGCATCATGGACTCAGCCCTTTCCTGGATCTCCTCGTACCTCTCTGATCGGACGTTCAGCGTTTCTCATTCTCGCTCCACCTCCTCCCCTCGACCTCTCTCTGTTGGTGTCCCCCAAGGGTCAGTCCTGGGCCCACTACTCTTCTTCTATTACACTCTTGGCCTGGGTCAGCTCATAGCATCACACGGCTTTCAATATCACCTGTATGCTGATGACACCCAACTTTACATCTCTGGCCCTGACATCAACTCTTTACTGTCCAAGATCTCAGATTGTCTGTCCTCCATATCCTCTTTCTTCTCCCGTCTCCTAAAACTCAATGTAGAGAAAACGGAAATCATTATCTTTCCACCCTCCCACTCCATCCCTCCACCTGATCTCTATTACAGTCAACGTCTCCACACTCTCACCAGTCCCACAAGTCCGCTGCCTTGGGATAACCCTTGACTCCGCTTTGTCCTTCAAACCACACCTCCAAGCCCTCACCTCCGCCTGCCGCCTCCACCTGAAAAATATTTCACGAATCTGCTCATTCCTCAACCCTGACACTACAAAAAATGCTGGTCCATGCCCTTGTCATCTCCCGCCTAGACTACTGCAAACATCCTTCTCTGTGGCCTCCCATCTAGCACTCTTGCTCCCCTTCAATCCATCATCAACTCTGCCGCCCGTCTTATCCCTTCTCCTCGTATCCTCTGCCTTCCCCTCTCCAATCCCTCACTGGTTCCATTGGCCAGCGAATCCAGTTCAAGCTACTAACCATTGACCTACAAGGTCTCCCATAACCTCTCCCCTTCCGTACATCTCTGCCCTAATCTCCAGATACTCTCCCTCACGCAATCTCCGCTCCTCTCAGGACCTTCTCCCCTGCTCTCCTCTTATTTAGCTCTTCACACAACCGTCCTCCAGACTTCTCCGTGCTTCCCCCACACTCTGGAACTCACTGCCCCAACACATCAGACTCTCTCCACTTTCACCAGCTTCAAAAGCACCCTGAAAACCCATTTCTTCAGGATAGCCTATAAACTATAGTACCCCTTCTGTCACCACCCTCCACAAACATGTCTGCCCCACCTTCTGTCTCTTTCCCCCATCCTTGTAGATTGTAAGCCTTCGCGGGCAGGGTTCCCTCTCCCCCTGTGCCAGTTGATTGTCACATACTGTCAGCATTGAACTTGTTTGACTTATGTTATGTTTGTAACCCTCTTGAATGTACAGCGCCCTGGAATTAATGGCGCTCTGATGGAGGCGATATTATTTCTCAGAACAAATTCAGAGACTTCAGAAATGTTCCTGCAGTGTTTTTATATATTTACATTTTTTGTGTTTCTAAAGTCCTATCCATATAAATAAAAATTTTTACACTGACAAGCAAAATGGTAACAATGGTTTCAACTTGTGACTTCAGGCTCCATATCTCACCATCCCTACAGCTTTGTACATGAGGCTACTGTAATTTTATATACAGTCATCTTACCGATCTTTACATAAATTTGACTTGCAAGTATTTAGCATCTGCTTAGTTCTGCAGATTCTTTCCTGTAACTGCATTGTTACTGTTTTGCTTCTAAAAATAAAAATGTTAATTTGTATTATTTTGTTAGTATTTGGGAAATCCCCCTTTTGGTTTTCAGCTCTGCTGAATCCTTCCGGGGTCTGAATCAGATTCAAGCATATCTTGATTAAAATCTGATCCCAGGTCTCTTCTACACATTCCCAATGTTGGTGCAGACTGGACTTGGATACAAATACAGCTTTGTCTTCAACTCTACCCACAAGTGTTCAAAAGATCAAACATTGTTATCCTTTTGCTTGTCAGTGTCTGTTCTACCTAAATAGCTTGATCATTGTATCATAAGGTGATAAACAGCCTGATGTTACCATTTTACTACAGTAAAGTTATCACTTAAACATGCGCCATGTATGAGGGAGTCGGGGCTTTGGCTTGCTGACTCCACAGCCCTGTTTAAAGTATGATACTTTCTATTGCTCTCTAAAGGTGTCTCTATAGTATATATGAAGATAAGTATATGACTATATCCCCGCAGTTAGAGTGTTGTGTATGGTTCTACTTACGCAAAAAAAAAAAAATTCTTTGGTATTTCTTTTTTAAATATTTGATTAGATTGGGTTTCTAAACTTTCAGCAGTCACATTTTCTTTATTGGAAGCCGTGTGCAAGCTGTTTTTTTCTTTGTTAATTTCAGTGAGAGCCCAGCTTTAGAAGCTGTGATGATGTCAGTCAGGGTAACTAGCACAGCAGCTAGGGCAGGGTTTAAATAGGGTGTCCTTACACCTTGATGGCATATCGATAGAATAGCAGCTGTAATCGGAACTCCCATTCAAATCAATGGGAGAGTTCTGAACACATCTCTGTTCAAAATGGAGACTTTTGGGGGCATGTTCTTGAGATAAGTGCAAGCCCCAGAGATGAAACCTGCACCTACTGTACGTTGTGGGCTATCCCATTGAAATGCCATCAGTATGTGAGATGGGACAACGCCTTTAAGGGATATAAGTGCTAAAATGCTACTGCCATATAGTTGAACGATTGAGTGGGGACAGTGCTGCTGCAGTGGCAGACACAGGTCAGGGCCAGGAGCAATGCTGCAGTACCAGGGACAGGCCAGGAGCGATACTGCAGTACCTGGGTCAGGCCAGGAGCGATACTGCAGTACCAGGGACAGGCCAGGAGCGATACTGCAGTACCAGGGACAGGCCAGGAGCGATACTGCAGTACCAGTGACAGGACAGGAGCGATACTGCAGTACCAGCCACAGGCCAGGAGCGATACTGCAGTACCAGATACAGGCCAGGAGCGATACTGCAGTACCAGATACAGGCCAGGAGCGATACTGCAGTACCAGGGACAGGCCAGGAGCGATACTGCAGTACCAGATACAGGCCAGGAGCGATACTGCAGTACCAGATACAGGCCAGGAGCGATACTGCAGTACCAGATACAGGCCAGGAGCGATACTGCAGTACCAGGGACAGGCCAGGAGCGATACTGCAGTACCAGGGACAGGCCATGAGCGATGCTGCAGTACCAGGGACAGGCCAGGAGCGATGCTGCAGTACCAGGGACAGGCCAGGAGCGATTCTGCAGTACCAGGGACAGGCCAGGAGCGATACTGCAGTACCAGGGACAGGCCAGGAGCGATACTGCAGTACCAGCCACAGGCCAGGAGCGATACTGCAGTACCAGATACAGGCCAGTAGCCATACTGCAGTACCAGGGACAGGCCGGAGCGATACTGCAGTACCAGGGACAGGCCCGGAGCGATACTGCAGTACCAGGGACAGGCCGTGGAGCGATACTGCCGTACCAGCGACAGGCCAGGAGCGATACTGCAGTACCGGGGACAGGCCAGGAGCGATACTGCAGTACCGGGGACAGGCCAGGAGCATACTGCAGTACCGGGGACAGGCCAGGAGCGATACTGCAGTACCGGGGACAGGCCAGGGAGCGATACTGCAGTACCGGGGACAGGCCAAGGGAGCGATACTGCAGTAGGGGACAGGCCAGGAGCGATACTGCAGTACCCGGGGCCAGGAGCGATACATGCAGTACCAGCCACAGGCCAGGAGCGATACTGCAGTACCAGCCACAGGCCAGGGATGATACTGCAGTACCAGCCACAGGCCAGGAGCGATACTGCAGTACCAGGGACAGGCCAGGAGCGATACTGCAGTACCAGATACAGGCCAGGAGCGATACTGCAGTACCAGGGACAGGCCAGGAGCGATACTGCAGTACCAGATACAGGCCAGTAGCCATACTGCAGTACCAGGGACAGGCCAGGAGCGATACTGCAGTACCAGATACAGGCCAGGAGCGATACTGCAGTACCAGATACAGGCCAGGAGCGATACTGCAGTACCAGGGACAGGCCAGCAGCGATACTGCAGTACCAGGGACAGGCCAGGAGCGATACTGCAGTACCAGATACAGGCCAGGAGCGATACTGCAGTACCAGGGACAGGCCAGGAGCGATACTGCAGTACCAGATACAGGCCAGGAGCGATACTGCAGTACCAGGGACAGGCCAGGAGCGATACTGCAGTACCAGGGACAGGCCAGGAGCGATACTGCAGTACCAGGGACAGGCCAGGAGCGATACTGCAGTACCAGGGACAGGCCAGGAGCGATACTGCAGTACCAGGGACAGGCCAGGAGCGATACTGCAGTACCAGGGACAGGCCAGACACAGGAGCAGCGCTGCAGTATTAGACACAGGGCATTCCTCCGCAGGTGTACGGCAGTGGGATGAGGTAGAGCGGTCTTCCGCGGGTGTACGGCAGTGGGGTGGAGTGGCCCTTCTCCGCGGGTGTACGGCAGTGGGGTGGAGTGGCCCTTCTCCGCGGGGTGTACGCACTACGTATCCGCTTGTGGACACCAGTAGTGGAATGAAGAGGCTTTGTATTATCAGGCTATGTAACTGCTAGAGCGGTCACGTGACACGCTTGAGGCCTGTGATTGGGCCGCGGCGTGTCACGTGGTAGGCGGCTATATGAGCGCGGGCAGTGTGCGGCGGTGTCATGGTTACGTGTTTGTAGTGAGGCGCTTCCTGGGCGGCTTAGCTGGTCTGTGAGGGGAGGTCATGATGTCTGTGCTGTGTAACGTGGCCGCAATCAGCGCGGGTTGACACATTAGAGCGGGCAGTCAGCGTGTGCTTCCCACTACATGAATGGACCTGCATTTCTTTACCAGCCTGGACTGTGACAGTGCTGATGATAGCGCTGTGTTTCCCGGGCAGCATTTGTTGTTGTCGGGGGAGGAGGGAGCGTCCTCTCCTCTGGACTCCTCAGCTCTGGTGCCCGCCCCGCATGTGTTTGGCATGTATGGGCAAAGCAAGGTAAGAGGTGGGAGCACGCTGTTGTCTCCTGGCAGTGCTGGGCATCTTGTATGAGAATCACCAGGGCTGACCAATGTCCAGCAGGATGAATAACCGCTGTGATCCTGCTGTGTGGATAGCTGGCTGTGGCCCATGGGCGGCCACTTTAAGGACCCGCCCGGTCTGTAGCCGGTGCCATGTGCACCGGTAATCATAGCTCTCACAGAGCCTGGGAAAAGGAGTGACATGTCACCTCCTTCCAGCATATGCATGGCAGCGATAATGAAAGAGAATGGGACCACCCCCCTGCGCTTTAGAGGAAGGTACTGATCAGCGCGCCCTTCTAAACACACGGTGTCTTGTGGTGCCAACAGGTATGTGCCGCAAGATGCCATGTGACCATGCCCTTAGGCTTTTTTTTTTTTAAGAGTTAAAATGGAAAAACTAAAATTTTTACAGCAAAATAGGGGCTAAAATAAGTTTTGTAATTGTACATAATAGCTGCAACGGTTTATTTTCTTTAAATGTTTATCACTTAATGCAATAAAACATAACAAAAACTATATCCATTCAGTATTGCTGTATTAGAGCACCACCTAAGGATAACCTTGAATTCTACACCATGCTGAAAATATTCCCCCAAAAAGGAGTCTTTTCTTTCTTTTTTCTTCCTAGCCCACCCCATACAGCATTTTAGAGTAAAACACCCCGGAACACTGAGTTGGGTACAGGGAGAAGCGCCACAACCAGGATCAGGTCATAAAAACACTGCTGATTTTTCAATTTGGTTGCCTGTATAGAATTATGGGGCGGCCATCTTGCCTGCACTGCTTCTAATAGCATTAAGAGAGATGCTTTATAGCAGCTTCATGGGCATAGGAGCCATGAACAGGATCAGTCCCATGGACTTTTATAGGAGAGTTTTCTAGGCATGCTCCGTGACCTGGGAAGAAGTCATTGTTCAGGGAGGGGGAGCTGGGACTATCTCCTGTTGGATCCTGTGTTATCTGTACACACTGGTGTCATCTTACCGTGTCATCCTGCTTGTGCGGATAATAAGGAGACTGCTGGAGAGTTTCCTCTTCAGAACAGGAAGTGCCAGACTATTAGGTGTAGTGGCCATAGTGAAAACTGCAGGATTTCAGAATTAAAAAAATATATATATATATATCAATTGTGGTCTGGTAAATTAAAATCAATAACCAAAAATTCTTAAGTGTTTCATATAAAAATATAAGTTAAACAATATTTCATTTTCTGGTGTCAGTCCTTTTAAGACTCATCAGCTCACTGATATATTATGGCACAAGTTGCTTATGGAAAGGGGCGGAGGATGTTAGAGGAAGCTGGAGAGTGAGGCACAGTGAGAAACAGCCGAATGCTCTAATAAGAATATAAGAATATGTTCACACCTTATTTGGATGCTGACTTTTTTTTTTTTTGAGTCCAAAACAGCATTAAAACCTCACCTAAAACGCTTCTTCACAAGAGGTTTTCACCCATACAAATTAATAGCCAGGAAAAAACCTGATGCTTTCCATTGTTTCCTATGGGTGAAACGCTTCAAGACTTGACATGACGCTTCTTTTCCAGCGCATAATAGCCTCGTTGTGTGTGAACTACGACGCTGTTTTACATAGGAGTCAACGAAAATGAACTGGGGCGTTTTGGAGGCTTTTGTGATGCTGTTTTGGACCAGGAAACTCTTTGAAAAGCAGTCAGAAAATAGCGTCCAAATCCGCCGTGTGATTTTAAAGGCTAAAAATGTGTGGGTTTTAGATGCAGATTGGTCAATCTGGATTTAACACTGAATTTAAAGGCAAATTTTCAGTGGGGATCATCTATGGTGATTGAGTTAACTTTTTTTTTTTTTTTTTTTGCACTGACGCAGATTTTCCGTTTTTAAACAGTCGGTTCTGGATTTCAGTCAGACTCGGACACTTGATATGCTTCAAATTCCGTGTGAACGTGTCCTTGTAGCTCACCTCGTTGCTGGGTTCAGAGCTTGTGCTGCTTCTGAGGTTTAGATATTGGGAGCAGGATCCTTTTTGTGTGTGCTGTGTATAGGAGACATCATAGCATCCAATCTCTACACACTTTCCGCTTGTTGAAATGTCCTGGAAAGCATTAATAATCTGCTCCAGGTGCCCTGTTAAAATAAAACCAATGGATCCTATCTCTGGATCCCAACTCTGGCTCCGCCTGGTCTTCTGTTTATGTTCTGTCACTTCTAAGGGTATGTTCACACGGCAGGTCTGACACTTTTTCTCAATGTGTAAATTATCAGTCCGAAATCTGCATCCAAAAACGCATCTGTGATATTTGGATACGTTGTTTGGATATGTATTTCACTGTTTTCATTTATATTATTCAAATTTGGGCCCAGTGAGTACTTTACACATCTAAAGGCAAGTACGTACCAAAAAGTGTTGAACGTATTTGGATACATTTTTTAGCCTCCAAAAACGCACCCCATTGTTTCCTACGGGGATTTTACATGCGTGAAACGGATCAAGAATTGACCTCGCTTGTTTGTACGTGTCCAAAAAAGGCAATACAATTATGTATGTAACATACGTATCATGTGAACGACGGTACTTTTTACTTGAGATCTGACTGGAGCATTGTGAAATACGTGTGAACATACCCTAAATGGCACATCACCGCTGCAAGGGTCACATGCCGCCCATTTACATCACTGTTTGGAAGTGGACAGCTCTGAATGATGGAAGTAAAGGCACATGACCACTTGAGCACTGTTGTACCCATAATACAGAAGAGCAGGGAGAGTGGGTGCTGTCACTGGGGGCCACAGATAGGTGAGTATCCGGTTTGTGTTTTTCTTTATATGGCCTCTGGAGTATCTTAATATTTATTTTACGACATAAAGAACTTCTGTAAGGAGAATCCAGACTGGATGGTAAGATTTGTCACCCTCCCTGCTGTATTGGTTTTAGCTGGGGTATTCATGTACATCTTATGTAGGCTGACAGACCGGCAGATTTCATGAGGACGTGGTAACGATCTAATGTGTGGGCGTCTGGACCCGCACCTTCCTGTTGGTCATGCCATATGTCCGTTTTCGCCGTTCTTTGCGGCTGTGGTTTATTTCCCCGTCTTATGTTATTGAAAATACATTTGTGCTTTGCTAAATATGGAGGAATTGTGGTTGGCTGATGACTGTCTCAGATTAATGGCCATGCTATGGCTTATGCTGTTTCTCCATGCAAGCCCTGTATAGTCTGATCCTGCAGCCCTACCACCTTACAGTCTGTCCTCTACTACTTACTAACAGGATTATGGAGTCGTTCTAAAATGGACAGACTCAAAAAATGTTTTAATAAATTGGTACAGCTCAATGCAGTGCAAAGAGAAAGAGGAATTGGGTCTTGCCAGTGCTACTGCTCCCATATCTTCAGCCTCATCAGATGAGGAGTTTAATTTTGAAAAGTATTTGAATGACATGGAGCAGGCAAAACGTTATTGCAGGGAAAAAGATTCCTCTTCTCATAGCAAACAGTGACCAGATTTCAGCAAAATCTTTCACTTGTTCTCGTAGAAGATTTCAACCGTTCATCAGAACTGACTGTGCCTGAGGCAATTCCTTTTGTTAAGGATGATAGGAACTAAACCGTTAATGAAATGATTCTACAGCTATGATTCTCTTTCAATAAAGTCAAGTTGACCTGTTCCTGAGTAGTAGAATAGTGAAGAAATCAGGCGATACCTTTTAGAGGCCAACTGAGTATATTTGATAGTGAGCTTTCGTGAGGACTAGCTCTCTTCTTCAGACTTTAGGTAAAAAACATCATGTCTGAAAAAGAGAGCTAGTCCTCTGAAAGCTCACTCAAAACCCTTTTTAGAGGCCCAAAAGAGATATTGATTAGCTTTCAAGAGGAAGCTCTCTTTTTCAGAATGATGTTATCCCTAATGTCTGAAGAAAGAGCTAGTCCTCTTAAAAGCTCACTATAAATTTACTCAGTTGCCCCCTAAAAGGTATCGCCTGATTTCTTCACTATTCTACTATTTCTATGCTAACACGGTACAACATTATACTACTGTTCCTGAGTAATCTGCTTTAGATGCAGAATCGAGTGAACTTTGATGCTAATGACTCAAAGAATAAACTAATGAATATTACCTGCAATAAAGGATAAGAAACTAATGATTATTACTAGGGAAAAGCTGAATAAGGCATTATGGCATAATATGTTCTTATGAAAACTTTGAACCTGAATCTGGTGATATGTTATAAAGACTTGTGTCCTAATTGTGCACGTCAGAGGAACGCCCTCTGTTCAGGAGTATAAATATACAACGATTCTATGAATAAATGATGCATTGCACTCAGAGAACCATGGTCGTCTGTGTACTTTGTGTCCCTGCGGTCTGGACTGCTTTATCCATCCAATCTGGTGGCTACCATCCAAAAATACCTAGGGTCCCCCCTTTGTGAGACCACCCTAACAGCTGGCGCCCAAACTTGAGGCTGGAGAAAACCAAAAAGACAACAATATCTCAAGCCCGGCACATTTACGGATGGTTGGATCAGGGACACACAGAATAGCACTGGTGCAAAAAGGGAAGATATCTTTAAAGATTCTTACAACACTTCTCTTGTGGGCTCCCTAATCTGCTAAACTGTATGCCGGACTTCTGGGGTATGTTATAGTTAAGTCTTTTTGTACATCCAGACCATTTTTTTGGTAAAGAACCTTAGAATATCCTAGTGATACTCCTTTCAAAGGGGTATATTGGATTGGAGTATATGTATATGTGGTTTCATGTCTGTCTTGTATGTGTAAACTCATGCTGCTATTAGAAGGTTTAGAAAAAGTTTGGACCATACTTGCTTGTTTGGTATTGTTTTTGTTTACTCTCTGGCTAATATACCCGGAAATTGTTAGAGATGTTGCCCATGTGGTCACCGCTTTGCCACCAACCCAAGTTAGTGTAGAGAGGCCGGTCTCTAGCCTGGAAATGAGATCAGATGTGAGGTCATCTATGAAGGAGGATCTGATGGAGGCGATACTATTTCTCAGAACAAATTCATAGACTCCACAAATGTTATTCAGGACGGTTTTGTTGAGAACTGTTTTTGCCATTTATTGCAGCGTTTTGCATATTTACAATTTATTAAAGTTTTTTGTGTTCTAAAGTTGTATCCAATAAATATATTTTACGACAAGCAAAAGGGTAACAATGTTTTGAACTTGTGACTTTCAGGGTTTATATCTCATCATCCACTACAACTTTCCATGTGAGACTCCCATCATTTTATAGACAGTCACCTTGGCTATCTCATACATAAATTTGACTTGCATCTGCTTAGTTATGCAGATTTCTGTCATGTTACTGTATTAAAAGATTTTGCTGAAATCTGGTCATTCTGTTTGCTATGGGAGTGGAATTTTTTCGCCTGTGGCAACGCTTTGCCTGCTCCATGTCATCCCAATACTTTTCAAAAGTGTACTCCTCATCTGATGAGGCTGAAGATAGGTTTTGCCAGTGCTACTGCTACCGTAATTGCTCTTGGCACTGCATTGAACTGTACCAATTTATTATATATTTTGGGAGTCGGTCCATTTTATTCGGACTCCACCAAGATGGTGACCAGCTCCACGACTCAGACACCAAAGTCCTGGTATGAGGGGTCGGAGCTTTTGGTTTACTGACTCCACAGCCTTGCTTACTAGAAGTTCATGTATATGATTCTGAATTTCTGATCCACAGTTTCCCGGGGGGAATGACAGTTATTTGACCATCACAGGATCGGGGCATCCCTTCTTGACCGGGACAGAGGTGAGTGCAAAAAGCATATGACTTCATGGATTTTTTTTTTAAATTATTATTCCGCTAAATTAACCTCACATGGTAACAAAAATCATCATATTAGCAACAATATTTTGATATGTATGCTGCGCATGTATTTCAGACTCCATTAAATTCAAATGTGCTCAAGGGAAGAGAGCTGGGACTCATCAGTGCAGAATAGAATACAAGTTGGCTCTAGACATAGCTCCAAATGGGTAACGTTCCTCATTAGGGAGCGGAACCATGTAAGTGTGAGGAGACTTGCACACCATAGTCGCCTCACTGAGATTTAAATAAACTCAAGGCAAAAGAGCTACCTTTTTGGATGTAGAATTTCTCAAGCCACATTACTCTGAGCCTTGCAGTATGACTGGGAGTAAAGCCAAACCAGGGAGTAAGACAACCAACTTAAAGGAGTTGTATCATTTGAACTGTTGGGGCTCTTCAGCTAATTCTCTGAGATTGAATTTGAAATCCAGTGGCGTGTCTCTCCTCCCAGGAGGTGTGTCTTCCATCACTGAAGACCTGTGCCATCATCATTCTGAGTTAGGCAGTAGAAGCAGAAGGATGTCTGCAGAGTACAGCTCCTCAGCCTACTGCATGCTTGTCACCTGTCTGCATAGCTTTAGGCTCAGCTTGGCTCTAAGCAGTTATACAGTCAGCCTGAACTGATGAGACATGTGAGGAGTGTAGACTGCCCCCTCCCACCTCCCCTTCTGTTACCAGACAGGAGACTGTATGACTGTGGTATATGCAGTTATACACACAGCCTGAACTGATGAGACACGTGAGGAGTGTACACTGCCTCCCCTTCCCCTCTGTTACCAGGCAGCAGACTGGGTTATATGGAGCAATGCACACTGCCCTCCCCCTCCTCCTCTCCCCCTGTTAACAGGCAGGAGACTCTATAAAACTCTGTTGTATGAGGGGATCTGTGACTTAAACAGGCAGTCATTGCCCAGATCATTCACCCTAGAGCTGGTGAAGAGTTTACAGACAGTAGCCCTTGGTTTCACTATCGATTTTAACAGCTCAGAGGGGAGAAAACACAGTGTGCAGGCAGCCAATAACAGCGCAGGGGGCGTGACCGGGGGCCTTTCCTGTCTGGGAGTGTATCCCAACAAGCTGAATGAAATGTCAGCCAGCCAATCACAGTGCAGGGGGCATGTCTAGGGGGCGGGATCCGGCCAGGGGGCGTGTCCTGACCAGCAGCAGCAGAAACAGAATACAGATTTACAGAAAAGCTCATATCTGCTAAACCAAGTGACTGAGATAATGAAAACCAATTACAAAAGTGCTTATTTTTACTGTCCCCATAATCTGAGACATGATCTTTGTATCTATACAGCCCCTTTAACAGTCACTACACTAGAGACACATGTGGCAGCAGAAGATCATATCAATCTGATGGCTCCTGGCCCCGCTGCCAGTTAGACCACAACACCAAATTAAGCTTGCAAACGGGGAAAACTGCTACTCGTTGATCCCTGTGTTATAGACAGCTGGAGGTCTCTGATTGTCCACATAATACAGTGTATATTGTCAGGGAATGTAGATTCAGGTCAGGAAATAGAGCCCACAGCAAGATATAAAAGCGGTGTAATGCCTAGATGCCACACACACACACAAATACTGCCCATGTAAGGATCTATGCCCATTCTTGTGGCCATGACTTAGAAGTCATAAATGTCCTTAGATGACTAAGGGTACGATTATGAATAAAGGGCTAGAAGAAGCTGTATAAATTAAGGCTGTTATTTTTATTGCAGAATCTGAATAACCATAAGGCCTCGTTCACACGGCTTATTTGGGTGCGGATTGGAGCCGTACTGCGCACCGTATTTGCGCTGCAGTACGGCTCCAATCCGTCTGTTATTACGGTAATCCACAGTTCTCATAGAGAACTATGGATTGCGTCTCTCCTTCGCTGGGCAGGGAGAAAGTGACATGTGAATTATTTACGGCGCGTACGCGCTGTAGATAATGACAGTCTATGGGGCCGGCGAGCTGTCGGCACCCCGCCCCGCCCCATGGCTGCCGGCGTAATTGCGGGGCGAAATCCGTCCCCGCAATAAGCCTTGTGAACCGGGCCTAATAAGACAATTATAGCACTGCTTAAAGGGAACCTATCAGGTTGCTTCTGGTGCCCATACTATTTCCAGTGGGCTGTCACTTTTTCCATAACTTACAGAAGTTCTGGAGAACTTGCTTGATAAATTTGGCAGCTCACACTGGCGAAGTGGAGCCCACGATATTCAGGATCTGCCACTTGGCCTGCCAACCCTCCGCTCATTGACCGCTTTCAACCTGTCCATAGTAACAGATAGAAATGCTGGTGGAAGATCATGAATATCGTGCGTTTCTCTGACAATGTGGGCTGGGTTGCCAGATTGATCAAGTACTCCATAATAGCTGTGGATTAAGTGACAGATGCAAGAACAGCCAAGCTATGTGGAATTGTAGTGCAAAGTATTAAGCGTTAGACCACCTTATGCTCGTATGTCTCCTTTTCCTTATGAAGGTGTTCGGAAGGACCCGGAAGGGAGGAGAGAGAGGGTTTTTTTTTTTTTTTTCTCTTTTGGGTGTTTGTGCCTATCTAGTACTGTTTTGTGTTATAAAATCTAACAGTAAAAACATACTGAAGTACACCTCTTAGGCAGTGTTCACACGGCTTATTCAAGCCGTAATTGCGGGACGGATTTCGCCCGCAGTTACGGCTTGATTAAGGGGCGTGGCGGGAGAGCTGCACGCTGGCCCCATAGACAATGCATTATTTATGGCGCGTATGCGCCGTAAATAATGTGCATGTCACTTTCTCCCCCGCGGCGGATTCGCCGAGCGGGGAGGAGCGACGGAATCCATAGTTCTCTGAGAACTGTGTATTACCGTAGTTACTGGGACGGATTGGAGCTGTACTGAAGCGCAAATACGGCGCGCAGTACGGCTCCAATCAGTCCCAATATAAGCCGTGTGAACGAGGCCTTAGGCTAGGTTCACACGGCTTAAATGCAGGGCGTAATTACGCCGTATGGGCGGGTGCGGGGGGCCGGCATAGACTTGCATTACCAGCGGCACGTATACGCCGCTAGTAATTCACATGTCAATTATCTCCCCGCCTGGCGGATTCGCCGAGCAAGGAGAGGAGACGTAATCCATAGTTCTCTGAGAACTGTGGATTACCGTAATGACTGGGACGGATTCCAGCCCGTAATTCGCGCACTCCGGCGCATAATTATGGACTGAAATACGTCCAATTTTAAGCCGTGTGAACATGGCCTTACAATACATATGCTCCTTATTTTATCTGGAGTTCACTGTATGTATATCCTTTTACTTTTTCAATAAAACTATCTGATTTAAAAAAAGATAACTAAAAGGAAGTCTAGTGCAATGTATGGTGCACAGTCAGGCTATGTCTACGCTGCAGTGGACAAAAAACGACCTGAAAACGAATTACTTAAAAACGTTAATGAAACTGCGTTTTCTGTCCACTGCCCGTCAAAAGCAGCTGAAAAAACGTCCGTTTTTTGGCGCGTTTTTCGTTTTTTGAAGCGTCTTTGCTCTGCTTTTTAATGTATGCACAAATGAAGTCATTGGATGTAAACTACACCCTACAGGCAGAATTAACATGTTAAGTAGTCACTTCCTTTAGATCACTGTAGCCATTGTGAGCACATTGTCCTTTCTGCGCTACTACTTTATTAATTTTGCACCAGATTCTTGCACCAAAATCCACAAAAACCCACATTATCTTTGCATACAGCAAGATAACTGTATTAGCATCAAACTCTGTAAAGAAAAGAATTTTAGCGCCAAAATCCCCAAAAACGCATTATTGCGGCAAAATCTGTAAAAAAAAAAATTATTTTAGTGCCAAAAAACGTAAAAACCGGATTCTTGCGTCAAAATCCGTAAAAAAAAAAACGTATTTTTGGCGTCAGAGGCGAGATAACGTCATTAGCGGCAAAATCTGTAAAATTATTTTAGTGCCAAAAAACGTAAAACGGATTCTTGCGCCAAATTCCGTAAAAAAACGTATTTCTGGCGTCAGAAGTGAGATAACGTTATTAGCGGCAAAATCTGTAAAAAAAAAAAAAATTAAAAATTTTAGTGCCAAAAAACGTAATAAAACAGATTCTGGCGCCAAAATCCGTAAAAAATGTATTTTCAGCGTCAGTAGCGAGAACTTTATTAGCGCCAAAATATGTTTAGAAAAGGATTTTAGCATCAAAATCTGTTTAAAAAAAAACAAAAAAAACCATTCTGGAGCCAAAATCTGTAAAAAACAAAACAAAAAAAAACAAAAGGATTTTTTGCGGAAAAAAAATTAATTTCGCAAAAATCCTTAGCGACCAAAGCATGATCATTTTATTACAAAAGGTACAAAAAAGGACACATCAGACACTTGTATGCAAATTTGATAAGGATTAACCTTTGTTACCACCCATTATAGGTGTAACTTGGGTCTCTGGAAGGGCTTTCATTGAAAAATCGCGGCAAAAAACGCCACGAGAACGCGACAAAAGACGTCTGGCGCTTTCCATAGACTCCTGTAGTAAATTTTCTGCCCGGCTCTGGTTTTTTTTAGAGCATGTTGCAAAATACGACCAGTAAAAAAAACGAGCAGAAAAAAGCTCAGTGTAGACAGCAGGACGTTTTTACATTAGAGTCTATGGGAGATGATTTCAGTCGTTTTTCCAGCGTTTTTAGAAAATGAAAAACGCTGAAAAAACGGACGTTTTTCTGTGCAGTGTAGACATAGCCTAAGGGCTAGTTCACTCGGCTTATTGTCGGCGTAATTGCGGGGACTGATTTCGCCCCGCAATTATGCCGGCTGCCATGCCATGCTGCCGGCTATTCACCGACCCCATAGACACTCATTATTCACGGCACGTACACGCCGTAAATAATTGACATGTCACTTGAAGAGACGGAATCAATAGTTCTCTATGAGAACTGTGGATTACCATAATGACTGGGACTGATTTCAGCCGTATTGGAGCGCAAATACGGCGCGCAATACGGCTGAAATCAGTCCCAGAATAAGCCGTGTGAACGAGCCCTAACCAGTCATATGGAGCTTCGGGCAATTCTGAGCGTATCAGAAGTATCACTTTTTGCAACAATGGGTAGATTATTTGGTTTTCTGTACAGTGCAGTGGGATAATCGTAATGAATTAGTCCTGCATCAGTGTTTTGTACTAAGGTGAATGTTCCCAATTCTTTTATACAGACATTTCATACGCCCAACCTAGGGGATGAGGAGTTTGAGATTCCACCCATTTCTCTAGATTCTGACCCCTCTTTGGCAGTCTCTGATGTGGTTGGACACTTTGATGACCTTGGGGATCCTACAGAAGTCCAAGATGCAGGTTTTGCTGCACAATATGGAGTGCAGACTCTGGATATGCCAGTGGAGATGACACATGAAGTTATGGAGCAAACTGGAGGGCTGCTTGGTTCAGGATTAACCATGGTAAAGGTGTTTTTTTGTTTTTTTTTTTAAGTAATGTTAAATGTTAAGGCTTTTTTTTTCCTCTTGTTGTCTATTTACTGTTGCACTGATAATTATTGTTAGTAATTATTAATACAGGATTTGGATCACCCTATTGTCACCGCTTACAGTGCCAATCCCCCAGTCACCATAGATGTTTCGATGACGGACATATCATCTGGTCTTCTGGCTCATAATCAACTAACTACTATTGACCAGTCAGAGCTGAGCTCCCAACTTGGCCTGAGCCTTGGTGGTGGTACTATTTTACCTCCAGTTCAGTCTCCAGATGACCATCTTTCTCCTACTCCGTCACCAACAAGTTCTCTGCATGATGAGGACATGGAAGACTTCAGAAGGGTATGTTTGCTGTCTAATGATTTACCTTAATTACATATTGTTTGCTTGGCATCAATAAATATATACGTTAGGATGCAGTTCTAGTAAAACTGCCTGTGATTTTACTGCAATTTGCTATGATTTTTCACTGTGGTAACTGAATATGATGTTTTTACAGGTAAATAACCTATATTTATCACGTTTCACATGTGAAGAAAAAAATTACTGAATCGTAAAATCGCAGAAAACTGTAAAAACACATGCAGTCTTGATGTGCCTCCCACTCCTCACAACAGAACCGCATGGTGGGAATATTCCCTTACAAATGGCATTACTTATCAGATAGAAATGAATACTTATTTGTTCAGTACCATTGCTCTACTTTAAGTATAATCTTAGACCTTTTGATTTAGTGGAAAAACAGCAGCAGAGCCAGTTTCACTGTATTAGGTGCACAGCATTACCAGCTGGCCTCTGGTTAGGAAACGCGGTCAATACCAAAAAGGTGACGGTTCCAGCAGCAATAAGATACAGAAACTTTTATTTGCAATCCATTAAAAATATTACACAATCAAGCAATCATAATGAGCCATTTCGGATCCTGGACCCTTAGTCGTAGCACCACTAAGGGTGGTACGACTAAGGGTCCACGTGTCAGCATGATTGCTTGATTTTGTAATATTTTTAATGGATCACAAATTAGTTTTTGTATTTTATTGGTGCTGAAACCTTCACCTTAGTCGTATTGACCGTCTTTTGATTCAGCAGTTTCATACTATCTTAAAGGGGTTGTCCAGTTTGCATAGATTCAAAAAAACACAAACTATACTTTTCTTCCTCCAGTCCCTGGTTTCAGTAAGGTTTTCTTTTGGTCTTCTGTTTTCTTTCTTCTACTTTTGAACCAAGACGTCACTGCTGCAGCTGATTGGCTGCAGTGGTCACATGTCCCTGCGTACATCACTGTTCAAAAGTGAACAGCAAGAAAAAAAAACAGAAGACCGCGGAGAGACGCAGCACTGAATCCAGGGATAGGAGGAAGCTGAATATAGGCTTTTTTTTGTTTGTTTTAAAGAACTAGACAACCCTTTTAACATATGACTTTTTAGTTAGCTGCATATTTTACTGTTTTTTTTTCACATTGCTGTTCTTATCTATTATGTCACGTACAGATAACTGCCCCTAAGAATATTGTTGTTGAACAAGCAAAGAAACAGAAAGCTTCAAAAAAGAGAAAAAAGAAAAATCCCAATGAGCCTCAGAAGCCACTTCTGCATATGCCCTATTCTTCCGTGACACCCAAGCAGCCATTAAGGGACAAAACCCCAATGCCACTTTTGGTGAGGTATCGAAAATCGTGGCTTCTATGTGGGACAGTCTTGGAGAAGAACAGAAGCAGGTAACGTGGTGGATAAATCATTATTGTGACTGCTGTATTATTTATTATGTTACGTATCTAGAACATACTTTAGAATGGGTTTATTCCACAGCTCTATAAGCTTTCTTTTAATTGCTAATCTAAACTTTGTATCTTAATCAATAAAGACTCTTGCTGACTAGCTACTTCTTAGATGTGGTTGCAATTCATGACTTCAGATGTGATTGGGTTGCCGAATTAGGAAAGAGGTAGACAGAGTGGCTCGGAGAATCAGACAGACGTCTACAAGTAATGTGTCTATCAATAGAATGACTTCAGTTTGTCATCGTGTTAACTTTTATATAGGTTACATACAAAGAGAACTTCTCTGTACTTTACTCATGGCTTATTTATCTCCTAGTCAGCAAATCATTTGTTGACTATTCCTTGATAACTATTTCCTGGCAGACAGAAGTTCTATTTGCGAACATTGGAGAGCATCTACTTTAGGACATTGGACATCTGCAATATATTGTGACCTATATACCAGGCTCATACAGTAAGCATTTCTCCTACACAGGTTTACAAACGGAAAACAGAAGCTGCAAAAAAGGAGTATCTGAAGGCTTTGGCTTTGTACAAGGAAAACCAGATGGCACAGGTAATCGTGAACTGTACTTACAGGTTTAAGATGGACTGATCATCGATGGGATGTGCAGAAATAAGCTAGTCACGTGGGGATGTAGCCATGGCAGTTTCATGTGATGGGACCGTACCAGTCCTTATGGCAACTCCTTTTTTTCTCAGTTTTAGCTCAAACATGCGATTGGCTGTGTTTGTGGATTTAGATTGACCCTTGTAAACCAACAGTGCTAATCTGCTGAAGGTTAAAATGCTTTTCTACCTTTCTTCTGTTGAACACAATACTAATTCAGCAGCAATATCTTAGTATTAGAATTCATTTCATTAGCACAGATTCTTGTAGCCAAACCCTTATTTTTTTGTTTCATGAGGCCTTATGTTAGGAAGCAGGAATTCTCATCCACTAAATTACCTGTTTAAATCAATTCTTCAGATTTATAGCATGCTTCTGGATACCTAATGTGTCTTTTGTTTTTAATGGAATATATACAAACTGTGTTTTTTGAGGTTTTAAAAAAAAAAAGTTTCCATTATTTTGCCGACTTAAAAAAATAATAATTTTAAACGTTTTTTATCCAATTGAATGGTCTATTCGACCAACTGCATAAATCACATACCCACAGATAGGGTATAAATATAAGTTCGGGGTGGTGGTGGGGGTTCAGACTGCTGGGACCTTACCCCATTCGAAGAGCAGGGGTCTCGTATCCAATGAATCAAAGACAGTGAGTGTACGCTGTCACACATTTTCACTGTTTCTGGGACTACTGGAGATGGCAAACCACTGTACCCTGCTTAAATAGGTTTCCCTTGTTGATAATTGGTCGTTCTAGGAGCAGTTGGGCATGGGGAGCTGATGGTTTCTCTTGCATTTTTGGGTGGTCATTAAGGGGTTAAACAAGTCTCTACAGTGGTGTATTTTAATTTGTTAAAAATTTGATGTGACAATAGCAAAAATTGTGCAGATTAAACAGGTTAATATGCAAATCCATTCTTCTGTAAAACGATGAATCAGGTTTTTGGTTCTTTGCTGTTAGACTGCATACACACGACAGTGGACAAAATACTTGTCGGCTTCTGAATCCTGAAACTGCTTAGGCCATGTCTCCAAAGCACTGGTTTCCGGATTTCCACCGAAAATCTGACTGCAACCAGTGCCTAATAGACCGCAGTAGAAAATCCAAGCTGTTGTCTACACAGCACAGACTTCCTATTGGTGGAGTTCTAAACCACTGAAACATAGAAAAAGTTCTATCTTCCAGCAGATTCCTGTACACTATGTACTGTGCCGGCCAAAATCCAAAAACTGAGAACATTTTTTTCGAGCAAACCTGTGCCAAAAATCGTGGTACAGTGAAGTTAAATTACTGTTGCATTTCCAACGGCATTTTATCTTATGCCGTTTAGACCTATACTTAGTCTGATTTTTATTTGAAAAGTATTTTAAACAAAACCCAAGGATCTTTAAATGTTTTTGTTGTTGGCGTGTCATTAGGATTTGGTTTTTCAATAGTGTTTTTTTTCCAGATAGTGTAGAGCTTTATCTACACAGAATATGTTGTGATCTGTAGATGGCTGTACAGATCTCTATACTGAATTAAAAAAATTAAAAATAAATGTGCACAAAGTTTTCTGGTCCGTTTTCACGCCACTCCATTGACGCTGTTTTTCAGAGTGAAATCTTGCGTAAGATTGAGCATGTTCAAGTTTATTTGCAAAAAAGGCAGCTTAGAAATCTGAACCATGTTGACTACAGCTCTTATTTTCTGTTGAGGTGTATGGGGATGGTTTTACAGTCTCAACATTGAGCGTACATTGAGACAATGAGAGAATTTTTTAAGGCATTTTTATTACTTTCTGCTAAGTCAAACATTTACATAAATTTCATTAGTATCTTGGTAGCATTACCTTTAAACTGTATATCACAAGGCATTATGGGAAAGGGGCTGAGAAGCCCACAGCGCCTTCTGTTGGTTGTAACAAATCCTCAATTTGCTTTTGACCCACCGAGTCTTGAGAAAGCAAAAAGGATTTTTTAGCCAAGCCAGTATCTCTCATCTATAGACAACGCTGTTTCGGGATTTTTGTCCCTCTTCAGTGCAGAGCAGAGAAGATACTGGCTGGCTGTGTGGGAGGCATCGGGTAGCTCAGGAAGGGAAGATCTCTCCTTAAGGAGAGCACCGAACGAACTGCTTGTAGAGTTTTTGTTTTGCCTTTTCGCCCTCTACTTAGCATCTGCATATCACAAGGCATTATGGGAAAGGGGCTGAGAAGCCCACAGCGCCTTCAGTTGGTTGTCTGTAGATGTGAGATACTGGCTTGGATAAAAAATTATTTTTGCTTTCTCAAGACTCGGTGGGTCAAAAGCAAATTGAGGATTTGTTACAACCAACAGAAGGCGCTGTGGGCTTCTCAGCCCCTTTCCCATAATGCCTTGTGATAGGCAGATGCTAAGTAGAGGGCGAAAAGGCAAAACAAAAACTCTACAAGCCGTTCGTTCGGTGCTCTCTTTAAACTGTATGTCAGTGATCCAGGGATTTTTCAGATTGCCAGATTGGAGTCGGGAAGGAATTTTTCCCTAAAATGAGGACAATTGGCTTCTACCTCATTGGGGTTTTTTGCCTTCCTCTGGATCAACACCTTAGCACAACAGGCTGAACTGGATGGACGTCTCGTCTTTTTTTGGCCTTACAAACTATGAAACTATGACTTGGGTCAAACATTTTGGATATCCTTCCACGAACTTCTCACAATAGTTGGTAGGTATTTTACCCATAAATTTTCAGTAGGATTGGCATCAGGGCTTTGTGATGACCACTCAAAAACATTGACTTGGTTATCCTTAAGCCACTTTGTAACCAGTGCGGCAGTATGCTTTGGTTCATTATCCATTTGGAAGACCCATTTCTGCCCAGGTTTTAACTTCCTGGCTGATGTCTTGAGATGTTGCTTCAGTATTGCCACACAATCTTCTTTCCTCGTGATGCCATCTATTTTGTGAAGTGCACTAGTCCCTCCTGAAGCAAAACAACTCCACAACATGATGCTGCCACCCCTGTATATCAGTTAGGGATGGTGTTCTTAGGCTTCCAAGCTTTGCCTTTTTTCCCTCCAAACGTAATGATGGCCATTATAGCCAAATAGATTTCATTTTAGTCAGACCACAGAACATGTCTCCAAAAATCTTTGTTCCTGTGTGCATTTACAAACATTAATCTGGCTGTTTCTTTTGGAGTGATGGCTTCTTCCTGGCAGAGTGGCCTTTCAGCCCATGTTGATACAGAACTCGTTTCACTGTGGATAATGACACAATCTTACCAGCTTTCGCCAACAACTTCACAGTCTTTTGCCTTTGTTCTTGGGTTGATATGAACATGTCGGACCAAAGCATGTTTATCTCTGAGACACAGAACCCGTCTCCTTCCTGAGCAGTGTGGTGGCTGGATGTTACCATCTTGTTTGTACTTGCGTATAATTGTTTGTACAGATGAACAAGGCACCTTCAGGTATCTGGAAATTGCACCCAAGAATGATCCACAATTTTCTCTTCCTGATATCTTGGCTGATTTCTTTAGACTCTCCCATGATGTTACACACAGAAGCAGTGTGTTTCTGGTATATCATTAAAATACATCCACAGGTGGGTCTCTAACTCAGATGTTGCCAATCAGGAGCTTCCCGAGAGATGACATCATCATAATGTCTGTCCCAAATTGTTTAAAGGCATAGTAATTCTTGTGTATATAAACTTTTGCATTTGCAGAATGTAATAAAAATGCCTTAAATTCTCTCTGCCTCATTATTCTGGCATTTGGCAAATATAAATAATTTTGGTTCCTAATTGACCTAAAACAGGCAAGATTTATCCTGATTTCATGTCAGACAGTGAGAAAAACATGGATCTGTGTCTTTTTATATGTTGTCTGTAAACTTCTGGTTTCAACTGTGTGTGGATAGATAGAGATAGAGATAAATATATATGGATATGCACACTGCATTTTAAAATGTGGAACACCACCAAATAGCAGGAGCAAGTCATCTGTCTTGAAGCTTTTTGTGTATGTGTTGTACAGGTAAGACTTCTGCAGTTTTCCCACTCTCCCTGCCCAACTGTCTATTATGGGATTGCGGTGAGGGGAAAGTAACTTTTGTAACCATACCCCGTTTAGGCAATGTTCACACGGCTTATTGCCGACGTAATTGCGGGGACGGATTTCGCCCCACAATTACGCCGGCAGCGTGGCGGCGGGCTGGCAGCCGTAAATAATTCACATGTCACTTTCTCCCCCGCGGCGGATTCGCCGAGCGGGGAGGAGAGATGGAATCCATAGTTCTCTATGAGAACTGTGGATTACCGTAGTTACTGGGACGGATTGGAGCCGTACTGCTGCGCAAATACGGCGCGCAGTACGGCTCCAATCGGCGCCCAAATAAGCCGTGTGAACGAGGCCTTAGTTGACCTTGGGATGTTCCCAGTTCAGTATGTCTTCTGTTATGTATTACTAAATCTTTGTAACTTCTTTAATGCTTTCCTATTACATTTCAACAGGTGGTTGTTGAGACAGTGGATTTGGACCCTCCTGCTGTAGCACCTGTACTTTCAGAATCTCCAGTTCCTTCCCCCTCTGTTGTGACAGCTGCTAGTGTTACTTCACCACCCACACCTAGTAGCACCCAAGCACCAACTCCACCCCCTGTTCCTACCCCACCACCCCAGTCGGCTGTGCCTTCTCAACCCAGCATTGCCAAAATAATCATTTCAAAGCAAATGCTGCAGGCAGGACAGATTCCCACGTCTATTGCAATGTCTCAAGGCATGGTGACCGTCATCCCAGCCACTGTGGTAACTTCCAGGGGTCTCCCTCTTCATCAGTTACAGCCTAGCCCACAGGCACGAATTACACGTTCTGTACTTCAGGCAGCGATGCAGTTACCCCCACGCTTACAGCCTCCACCACTACAGCAGATGCAACAGCCCCCTCGTCTGCAGCAGATGGCCCCTGCCCAGCAGCCATCCATCACTATTCTTCAATCGCCACCACCTCTGCAGCCTATGCAGAAAGTACGCCTCAGTTTGCATCAGCCTCCTCCATTGCAGATCAAGATCATCCCCCCTCCTCTGCAACCACAGCCACAGACTGTTCAAGTCCAAGCAAAAACAATCCCAATTATTAATGTACCCACCTCACCAGAGGTCTCCATCTCACCTGAGCATGTGGAAGTGTTAACAGAAGTAGTTCAAGAAGTAAGTTTCAATTGCCGGTTTATACCGTCACAAAATTTCAAAAAAGATATTTTTGAGAGATAACGTCTGGTCGACTAATATTGTTTTTGGCCGGTCAAAGCAGTTAACGTGTGCTGCTTCAGTCTGAGAAAGCATTGTATAGAAGTTGGGGAAGATGTGTTCAGCCTACAGACTTGCTTATGCCTGCTTCAGAAAGTGAAAAGGCATTTTATACCGAATAGTGAAGGAAATAAGCTACTGTACGGCAATAACATGCTCTTTAACCTGTTCCTGACCAGGTTGTTCCCACTTCTTGTCCAGGCACAGGCAGGTTGAAATGCTAAAATGCCTTCTCGCACTCTATTGTCCTATTTTTTTTTTTTTACATTATACATAAGACTTTATTTTAATATAAGTTTTTCCGTTTTCTTTACTTTTTTTTTCCATGACTAAAAGTGGTGCTGAAATAAGTTTTGTAATTGAGTCACTTTTCCATTAAGAAAGGCTTTTTTTTTTTTACAGGTGATTTATAGTTTTAGTTCATCAGGGGTGGAGTTTAAGGCCTTGTTCTCACGGCTGATTTGGGGACAGATTTCAGCCGTATTGCGCTCCAATACGGTTGAAATCCGTCCCAGGCATTACGGTAATCCACAGTTCTCAGAGAACTATGGATTCCGTTTCCCCTCATGCATATATGCCATGGATAATGGATGTCTATGGGGTCGGCGGGTTGCCCTCCCCCCTGCACGGCACACAGTGAAATCTGTCCTGCAATTACGGCGTGAATAAGCCGTGTGAACATCGCATAAAGTGTTTGGTCGGGCGATCAGTTTTTTTTTCCTTTCTCCATTAAGTCAGAAAAAGACGTTTTGGGTAATTTTTACCGAACTTTTTTTATTTTCTATGATAGCCTTATAATTACCATTATAATAACTGTTAGAGGAGAAGAAACGGGGACTTAGTATTTACTAAGACACGTCAGAGGTCCTCTTTACAGCCTAAGAACAAGGATAGTGCCATTGGCAGTATTAGTTTACAATGTCATTCTGTCGTCCCTTCTCAGTGTACCCTTTAAAGAATTGTGTGAATGCGTTTTAGAATAGTCAGTTCTTGTATAGGTGATGTGATTGCTTTCTCTAGGAGTCGCCCCCATCACAGATGGATGTTGAACTAGTGAGTGGTTCTCCGCCTCGCAGCCCATCCCCCCAGCCACGGTGCATACGTTCTGGATGTGAGAATCCTCCTGTAGAGAGTAAAGATTGGGATAATGAGTACTGCAGCAATGAGTGTGTGGTGAAGCACTGTAGGTAAGTAAGGCGCACACACTCCCATACACGGATTGTATTTTACTGTATCATAAAAGAACCAAACCTGAATATGCCAGTTCTTATCAAAAAGTTGTAACTTCTATATATAGTGCTCAGCATAAATAAACACACCACCTTAGAAAAGTAAGATTTTAAGCAATATCTCACTGAACACAAGAACAATTGCCAAGATTTTTACAAAATTGACTTTCATAGAGCATTTTTTAACCTTCACATGAAAGTGAGGTTAATAATACAACTTAAATTACAAAAGCTTCAGTTTCAGTAAAATAAGCTGATGAAAAATGAATGTAACACACTTCAAAAACTACCCAGTCTAGTATTTTGTATGACCACCATGATTTCTAAGGACAACACTAAAGTACTCCGCGCCGGATTTGCGCTGCAGTACGGCGCCAATCCGTCGGAGTAATTATGGTAATCCACTGCTCTCATAGAGAACAGTGGATTCCGTCGCTCCTACCCGCTCGGCGAATCCGCCGGGCGGGGAGAAAGTGACATGCACGTTATTTACGGCGCGGACGTGCCGTAGATAATGCATTGTCTATGGGGCCGGCGGGCTGCTCCCCCGCTGCGCTCCCGCCCCGCCCCTTATTCACGCCGGATTTGCGAGCGCAATCTGTCTCGCAAATCCGGCGTGAATAAGCCGTGTGAGCGGGGCCTAGGAATGAAAGGGACACGGTGACATGCAACATCTATCATTTTCTTGAAGATCGGCCTCTTTTATAGCCTGGATGCTTGATGGAGAGCAAGGCTCAACTTGTCTCTTTAGAATTCCCCATAGGTGTCAGGTTAGGTCCGGATCAGGAGACGCACTTGGCCACCGAATCACTTTCACCCTGTTGTTCTTTAGAAATGTAACAGTGGCCATGGATGTTTTGGATCATTGTCATGTTGGAAAAGTGCTCGACTACCAAGGGCATGGCGGGATGGTAGCATCATCTTTCACTGTACATCTACAAATTCATGATCCCATCAATGAAATGGAGCTCCCCAGCACCAGCAGCACTCATGTAGACCCACATAAGGAGACTGCCAACGCCATGTGTCACTTTAGGCACCACACACATTTCTTTCCATTGCTCACCTTTGTGACCTCATTTAGTTTTGAAGCCATTCGTTCCAAAAATATTTTATCTTTAGTCTTTCACTCCAGAGTAGTGTCCTGGTAGTCCAATGATTCAGTAGCCAAGTATGTCTCGTGATCTGAACCCAATCTAACACCTATGTGGATTACTGCAGAAACCCAGTTGAGTATTGCTCTCTATGCAGCATTCAAGCTCTAAAATTCTTGAAGAATGGAAAAAGATAATGTTATAATACTTTGCACTTATGCCTAGAAGACTTGCTGCTGTTCTTAAAAATCATGGAGACAAAATACTAGATGTAGTAGTTTTTGATGTGTGTTGTATTTATTGTTGCATCAACTAATTTAAGTAAAGCTGAATATTTTGTAATCCGTTAGGTCTTTAACCTTTTCATGTTGGGGGTTAAAGAAAATGTTCTATGAAAGTCTTTTCAAAATTTTGCTATTGAATTTTATTTTTCCAAGGAGCTGTAGTCTTTCATGCTTGGCACTGTAGCTATTGTGCAATATTGCACACGTGCATCTTGCTTGGGGACAGCTAATTAGCCCTCAAGTACACACCTTGGATATATTTTAGTGTTTTTACTCTGTGCATCTCATTAATTTTTTTTCTGTCTTACAGAGATACCTTTACAACGTGGGTTGCAGCCCGAAATCAAGGGACACTTGCTTCAGTGAAATAACACTGGTTATCCTTGATAGGATTAAGCCGTGGGAGCCTAAGAAACGACATTCTGAACTTTCAAGAAAAATGCCAATCTGTTTAAAAGAAAAAAAAAACAGCTTTTTATTGACTGATCTGTATATATATGATTTGAACAAGGCAAGGATTTTGTGGTGCAGAGAGAATTTTGACCACTTCTGCCATTGGGCAACAGGGAAACAAGTGGGGCTATCTGTGCTTCTTGGTTACTTGTGGAAACAGATCCAGTTTCTCCTTTCCCCATTGCATACAAGTGCATTGTTCTCTGGATGATTACTAAAAGGAAGACTGCATAAACATTTGGTTGTCGCTCTGAGGAAGCTTGCAACTTGTATTACTACTTCATGACGAGTGCAAGAATCATGAGTAGCGAGCATAAGCCACCGATCTGTAGTGTTGATTATTTCACAGCCACTGGTTTAGTCTGAGGTGTTTTATGAATGCGGTCTCGCCAGTCTGTTTTGTTTTATGCCATCAATTAAGCATTCTGTATTTTAACTATTGAATGTTTTTCCAGATATTTTGGAGATCTGGCATTTTTGTCCTTAAGTCTCAAGTAGCCTTTCTAACGCCTAATTCACAAGAGGCCTAGTGAGCATCATATCGAAGAAGAAGAGTCCTACTTCTCTGTTCATATGTACTTTGCAGCACAGATAAGGGGTCAGTATTTTCTAGATTATTTTTGGCCTATTTTTCATTCTTCACAATTGAGTTAGAAAGCCACTTGGTTTAATTGGCCTGTGTCATTCCCAATTGCTCATAAAAAGGGTTTTTTCATCTGTTACCAGTTAACTGGTTACTGGCGCCTCCAAAACTGTGTTAAGAGGCAGGAACCAGAACAAACCAATATCTGCATTTCGTCCTTGTCTTTTTACATCTCTACAAGGCAGTTTTTAGTACTGCGTATAATTTGAACACAATTGCGTTCATGCTTCTTTCTGGATGACTAGATTCACTGAAAAAAATGCACAAATGATTTATTGTACATGATATAACCGTAGTGGCTTGTTTCTATAGTGTCGTCCCCTACTGGTGATAACCGGAAGCAGAACATCAAAGCGGTATCAGGTATGTAAGGATAATAGGTTCCAGTTGGTACAGGTGGTAAAATGTGAGTGGCTTTGTATGTCTCTTGCATTTTCTGTAGGATCTTTTGATGAAAAATACTATAAAGATAAAATTTCTGCAGGATTAAGTAGAAGAAACTTGATTCATGCAATTATGAACAAACCTTACAATGAATAAAATATTGTAAATACTTTACATCACCCGACATTGGTCCATAATAACAATTTATCCATGTGTACAAACATTTTCTATTGCTCCAATGCATCTAAATTAAAAAAACAAAAACTAATGCAGTAACATTGCAAATATCGGTCTACAGCTTCTATGCGGATCTGCATGGCTATAGTTATAACCATCGTGGTATGTTTTCTATAATACTTTCGCTCCTCTACTCTTCCTAATGTGTATTAGATGAGGGGAAAAAAGGGCATATGTTGACATTGTAGTTTATAACCATAGTAACACATAGGGCTGCAAAGAAAACTCTATAGACAAAGTAAAATATTTTAATGGAAGTGATTTGGAAAGTTACTTAGTTCGAGATTAAAAACTAAGCAATCTTGAAGGCAGTGCAAGGATTGATGGCGAGAAGTGTAATATAGAGGTACGACTTCTATTTAGTTTTTTTTTTTTTTATATATTTAAACAGTTTGAAGCCATGTTGACTTTTAATAACTGATGGCATACGTAAGGTTCTGTGGTGGTGAGTCCATTTATTCCAGCTAGGCCTAGTACGGCTTTACAGGGTCCGCCTCTGTTTGCAGAACTGAAGCTCTTTAAAGTCTCTGGCATACGTGTACTAGAAACTGCATTGTAGAGATTTTGCACTTTTTTATTTTACAGGCATTTTAGCCATGGGGTATTAAGAGGACAAAGTTAAAATGTTTTGGGAACAATAAATTATTTTGGAAAACTTTTATTAATTTATGTATGGTGAAAGTGTTTTTTTCCTTGAGTAAATACCTTTGCTAAGTGTCCATATGGTGACACTAAATTGGAGAGGAAGTGTTCTCATGGTTACACCCCAGCTTTTTTCCTGTATCTTCATCTGTCTTGAAGGACCCAGCATTTCTTTCACCATCAATGTAGCTGTGTGAGTTGTTTGTGCATGTGTTGTTTTGTAGTGGCACTAAGTAGGATGCGTATAATTGTTAGAAGCTTTTAGTAATGAGTTTTGGAGAGAATAGAGAAAAAAAACAAAACAATTCTGCCAATCTATTTTAGTATATAAATGACTATACCATTGACCGTTCTATGATCCCTTTTCTTTCCATTTTTTATTTTTATTTTTTTACAGCATTCATTGGTATAAATGACATTCACTTAAAACTACGTTCATCAAATTTTCTTTTTCACACTCTAGTGGGAACATTATATGTAATAATATCACTTTTAATGCTATTAATAACTTAAATGCTGTGGTTAACACAATTACGATATCGAAGTCATCAGAATAGTCTGAGCAGGTTGTGAATCAGCCTGCAGCAGTGCTGGATGTACATCCTTTCCCAGATCTTTTTCCTAGCAAAATGGCAAGCAGGTTTTCATAAGGTCCGTTCCTGAATACCCGATGAAAATTAACCGGGAAAAAATAGTCCCAATATCCCGAATTGCATCTTTCCCTTTCTTTAAATGCTCCCTGACTCATCCTCTCTATCTCTTTTATCATTTGCTTCACAACTCCTCGAACAACATGTATATCTTGAACTGTCCCCATTTGAAAAAAAATCGAAACTTATCCTGTAAATTGCCCTTACTAAAGATACCAATTGCTTCATAACCCCAAACGCCTCACACCATTATTCTGGGCTCCGAGATCTGTCTTCTCCCTTCAACAGAGTTGATTATTCCTTACTCTACCAGTTCTTTTCCTTTGGCATCACAGTCTGAGCACTATTTTGGATCTCTTCTTACCGAACATACAGCAGCTTTCACTGTACCTCTCTCCCTTGGTGACCCTCAGGCATCAGTCTTGGGGCCTCTACTCTTTCTCTAAACCCTTTGCCTCGGTGAACTCAGCATCACATGGCTTTCAGTACCGCTTGGGGTTTGACGTTGCCCAAAAAACTACAGCTCTGGGCCCGGTTTAACTGCGTTTCCCGGGTCCCAGAATGTCACAACCCCCTTTTCAAAATGTAGAAAACTGAGTTTATAATCTTTTCCCCATTCCACTTCAAATCTACATCAGATCTATAACAGTCATTGGCTTCATGCTCTCCCCATTCCTCCTTGTCTGTTCCCTTGGGCTATCTGTGAACTCTGCCCGGTCTTTCGAAGCGCACGTCTAAGCCCTTAACCCCTCCTTCTGTCTCGACCTGAAAAACATTTCCCTAATATGCTCTTTTCTTGACTTAAGCCTACTTGAAAAATAAGGGCATTGACCAGCATTTTTGCAGAGTTAGTGTAACATCCTTCTCTGTGGCCTTCCATCTAGCACTATTACTCCCTTTCAATCCCCTCGCAACTTCACTGCCCCGCTGATTTATCTCTCTTCTGCTGCCAATCCCCTTTAATGCCTACCCATTTTCCCCTTTCATTTATTCGAGTTATAAAACCCTGATTACATCTCTATAACCTGTCCCCTCCATACAGCTCTGTTTTAATCTCCAGATATCTCCATTCCTTATAGGATGTGCTCTGTGCTCCTCACACAAGTGTCCATGATCTTTCCTGTGCATACCCCATACTTTGAAACCCACTACTCCACATTTCTCACTTTAAAAAGTGGCCTGAAAACCCATCTTTTCCTGATGGCCTACAATTTCCAATAATCCAGCTGTTACTACAGCATTGTAAACACACGTGTCCCTCCTTTATGTGAAACAAAAAGCAACTCTTTTATACATAAATACAGGATTTGTCCCCTTGCCCGTGCAACAATCGGGAGCAGTACCCCTCGGAACCCAGGTGAGCCGTTTCTACTGTTGACACTTGTCCCTCCTCTCCTACATTTTTAAAATTTTTAAAGCTCTCTTTTCATTTTCCCCCTTGTCTTTTTATTTAGTGCAAAAAAGGGATTTGAACCTCTGGGTTTTAAACACCTGGAATTAACATTGCTCAAATAAATATAAAAAATATACAAAAGCCTTCTGATAATAGATCCCCTGACTTTGAGATCCTAACAGGGCCTATGCCACTACCGTTTCAAAAAGAGATATAAATGTGTTTCCAGGGTTGTTCCTTGAACCCTACAACCACTTTTTTTGGGCTTTCCAGTACTTTAGATGTGGAAATTTTTAAAAGTTTAAAGCTAAAAAATTTAAACGCAAAAAATAAACCTTTTTGTACCCCCATCGAAGCATAAAGGGTTTTGCTGTTGTCCGACATGTGCTGGGCCCGGGGGAAAGGGTGTTTACTCTGTGTAATGAATCAATTTTTGATACTGCAAGAGCTTGGTTACAGGGAATTCAATATACTTCTGACACTAGGGCGGAGATTGGGAAATCTGGCTTTACGGGCTTTGGGGAGGATTTTCAGTTAAGCCATGTTTCAACAGGCTTTTAAAAGGGCCGTATTTCGGGCCGTAAAATTTCCCGCCGAAGTGCGCCAAATTTCGGCCGAAAAAGGCCCCTTCAATTTTCGGTTTTTTTCACAAATTTTCATAGAGAACTAGGGGTTTCGTCTCCTCCCCCGCCCCGGCGAATCCGCCGGGCGGGGAGATAATTTAATTTCACTTCTTTTTGCGGCGTTTACGCGCCGCTAGCAGTGATAGTCTAAGGGGGCCGGGGAAGCCGGCCCCCTGTTTCTCCCCCCCTCCCCCCCGCCCCCTTTCCAAAAGGCGTAATTGCGGGGGGAAATTACGTCCCCCCAATTAAACCGTGTTTAAATAGCTAAAACTGGGAAAATTGGATCATATTTTTAATGCAAAAATTTTTTAAAGGGGGAGTTGAAGCTTTGGCCCTTTCCCCCTGCATGTAACCGGAACGGGTTTTCTTATGAAAAGCCCCTAAACCAGGTTCTTATCATGGCCCAGCGGGTCCCTGTTTCTATAAAAACCCCATGGTGCAATGAATTTTGGCACCATCCCGTTACTTGGGGGAACAGAAACCCGGTTTTTCTGCCAGCTTACAGGCTGGCCAGGTGAATCCCCGGTGGGCCTTGCATTCCCGCGCATACAGTAGAAAACTAGGACAGGGCCTTTTTTTCTGCCCTGGTAACGATTGCTATGGCTCTGGGTGCAGCATCCCCCCGTGCTTCAAGGATTATATCCACAAACCCCCTGCGGGTTTTTCACAAGCCCCTGGAGGGGGTACTTTATCTACTGGGGCCGATATTCGATCTACCTTTTCTGGGGGACCTTCAAACCCCATTTTCCCCAAAAGACAGGGAAAAATGTTGAAAAACAACCATTCCCCTTTTAAATTTGTGTTTTATTGGACAAACCTCCCAATGATCACTTTTTTTTTTTTCAAGCTGTACTGTTACAAATTATTATGCACAACAGAGTTACAAAACATTTCATAGGTTGTAAATAACTGAAAATGGTCATTTTTTGGAATTTTTAGCAGCAAGAGCTAGTTCAAGCAAAATATTGTACCAGGCTTGTTAAGCTGCTTGGTAACATAAAACCCCTTTTTTGATATTACTTTCACAATTCTAGCACCCATTGAACTTTTTTTTTTTTTTTTATATATAATGTTTTTGCTTGAATTTCTTTGCTGAATACCAGAATCACCTCCTGGAGTTGCTGTTTTGATGTGAACTGCCTCCCACACTCCTAGATTTTTTGGTTGAGGATACTTCAAAGGTTCTCAATTGGGTTGAGATCTGGGGAACATAATGCCCACACCATGAGTTTCTCATGACTTGAAGGTACTCTTTGAAGCATTAAATGGTGCATTGTCATGCATGCAGATGACTTTGCTAGTGCAGGCACAGTTCTTTTTGTACCATAGAAGAAAGTGGTCAGTTAGAAACTCTATATATGTCAGAGAGGTCATTTTTACACCATCAGGGACCCAGCTCTCATGATTCCAGCCCAAACCATGACTCCTCCACCTCCTTACTGAAGTCTTGTTTGGACATCGTGTCCATCCACCAAACACCCACTAGATAATCTGCACCATCCAGCGTTGTTAGGCACTTATCAGTAAACAAGATTGTTTCAAAATTAGTGTTCATGTAGGTGTGGGCCCACTGCAACCATTTCTGCTTATGCGCACTGGAGAAGGATGAACAAATAGATGTATGGACAACTGAAAGCTTCTGCAGGATCCTGCACTTTGAAGCACCAGCAGCTTTAAATACCTATTTGCTGCTTTGTCATAATTTTTGGGCAGTTACTCTCTCAAACCGACTAATTGGTCTGGCCAAAACCTTCCTCATTATGCCTTTTTCTGCCCAAATGCACCTGTGTTTGGAATCCGCCACCAATCTCGTGACAATACGATGATAGGTCCTGATTCCAGTGTTAGTAATAGAAATATAATGTATAACAACTCCACTGCTGCACACTCAAATATATGGTCCCACAAAAAATCCAAATCCTCTGGTTGCCCCTCCCCTGCCTCCATCGCTGCTCCATAGTTCCCTTATACCACAACTTTCTGATCAGAATACACAAGAATCAGAAAAAGACCATAATCCAGACGCTATAGGAAAATAAAAATGTCTAGTAGATTTATTATACTCCTAAACATAGATAAAATCAAGCATGGACAAAGTTCAAAATCCTTTTCTCTGCAGCTACGCCTGACTCAGGGTTTCGCTAACTAGTTTCTTCTACCTACCATTGGTGGGAAAGGTGGGGTGGCACTATATACCTACCTATGGGCTGGGGCTCTATATAATATATCTACTTACTGACGGGGGAGCCTTATATATACATCTAACTACTAAGGGGCCTATTTACCTACTTGATGAGGGGTTTGTATACATACCTACTAGGAGCAACATACTTAATATACTGGGGACCTACTTCATATACCTTGCTTCCTACTTCAGAGGGCCTATATACCTAATTGAAGGCAAATATACATACCTACTTCATGTGGGATCTTTGTACCTACCTTCCTACTGGGAGACCTATATAACTACCTACCTAATTGGGGGCCTTTTTAAACCAAAATTTTATAAACTACTTTGGGTTTATGCTTTTAAACCTAAGTAATAAGGTGCCTTTGTACCCCCCTTTTACGGCGGCATACATACCTGTATATTGGGGGAGGATAAATAAACCCTACCCCACTGGGTTTCTATATTCCTAACTTTCACTTACGTACAGGGGGGGGGGGGGGGGGGGGGGTTGTGTGGTGGGGTTGTGGTGTGTGTGTGTGTGTAAGTAAGTAAAATACCTAACCCTAGGGTTTCCCCTTTTAAATATCTTCCTACCCAAATTTTGGGGGTTTTTTGGCCTTTCCTACTCACTCTAGGGGGACACAAAACAAGAGTAAAACTAGGCACACAAAAGGGAAAATTTTAGGTTTAATTTTTTTGTTTGACCGGGTTTTGGGCCCCCGGGGTGCTTTTTAGTCCCAATTCCATTTGACCAACAGCGGCCCAAGCTGTTTTTTGTTTGCCCCCCTTTTTGGGGCCTCAGTCCCAAGGCCAAAAAGTGTCAAACTCAAAAGGGTAAAAGGCCAAAACAACCTGGGCCCCGTTTTTTCCCTTTTGCCCTTTAAAAATTAGACAAAACCCGGGAGCCCAAAGGGCAAGAAAACCAGACCCAAAAAAACCCAACCCCCTCCATTTTTTCTTCAAAGAAAGCAGATTTTGGGTTGGGGAGAGGGGTTTCATTTCAGGAGCTTTCCCGTGGTTTTCCCGCTACCCTGTTCTGTTCAGTAGCTTTTAGTTGGTGGCATCACACTGACACCCAGTTAGGCCCTCCAACAACCCTTTGAGGAGAACCATATTTCTAAATGTTTACGCTCCACTGAAAAAAAACTTAAAGGGGTTTTTGGGGCCCGGGCGGGGCCTTTATCTGGCCCAAGAAGGAATGTAAACAAGCCAAGAAACTAAAAGAACAGCCAGAGCACAGAGCTGGGAAAAAGGGGGTTGTTTTGGAAATGTTCACTTTAAATAATCAAAACACAACTTGTGGATTCTTGGGGAAAATAAAAGACAACAGCTTTCTCCACAGCAGCTTTTAAAGCTTTTTTTCAAAGGGTTTTCCCGTCAACAAAAAAAACGGGGGTCTACTCAGATAATCCCAAATAACAACTATTTTTTTTCTGTCCACAAAAGAAAAACATTTTTTCCCGGTTTCCATGAAAAAAAATTTTGCAGCTCAGTCTCATCAGAAAGCTTTTTTCTGTGGGAAGCCCGGGCCCCACTCGGGCAAGGTTCCCCTATCTAGTAAAGCTTTTAATAAAATAAAAGGGCCCGGGAAGGGACCTGTAAACCCCTTTTCCCGGGGTCACTTTTTGTAATCACAAAAATTTAGAAAAGTTATTAAAAACCCATTTTTTGGGGGATCCCCCCTCAACATTACATCGTGGCAAAACCCCTTTAAAAACCCCTTACCCCCCCGGGGCCAGTTTTGGCCTCCTTGAAAAGAACCCCAAATTTTTTTGAAATCTTTTCGTGTCAAATTTATGTGAAAAATAACTTTTTGACACTTTTTAAAACCAATTTCCCTGTTTATTCAGGGGATTGTTTTTCTCGTGACACATTGTGCTATAAGATAGTAAGAAATTTTTTGGGTCCAAAAAAAATTTTTGTTTTTTGTGAAAAAATTATCAAAATTTTTTGGGGAAAAATTTTTCCAATTTTAAACTTCAAAAATTTCTGCATGGTAAGACAGATAATTTTTCCACTCAAAATTTTTATAACTAAACATCTACCATAAGTCCCGGGTGTAAATTTGCAATTTTTTTTAAAGTCTTTTTTTTTTTTTTCGACATTAGGGGGGTTAAAAAATTTAGGTTAGTAATTTTTTTAAAATTTTCAAGAAAAATTTTCAAATAAACAAAATTTTTAGGGACCATTCCTTTTTAACGTGACTTTTTATTGGCCTTTAAAGTTTAGATCCCCCCATAAATTTTACCTCATCAAAAAAACTACACCCCCTTTTTAAATTTCAAAACAGCAAATTTTAAAAGTTTATTAACCCATTAGGGGGTTTTTACAGAAATTTAAAACAAAAATGGAATTTAAAAATTTTGAAAATTTTACTTTTTTTTTGAGATTTTCCAAAAATTTAAAGCAAATTTTTTACAAAAAAAATACGGTAAAAAGTGGGTCCGGGGAAAAGCCAAAAAATTAAAAAATTGAACCCCAGAAATTTTGCCTTTTTTTAGAATATCCCATATGTGGGGCCCTAGTGGGGTTATTTGGCCAACCCCCAAAACCCCCCAAAAAAGGAGGGCCAACCCACGGGCCCCCTGGGGGGTTTTATTTTCCCTTCCAATTTTATTTTTGGGGCCTTTCAAGGGTTTTTCCCGGGCACCCAAAGGGGTTCCAAAAACGAAAAAAATTTTCCCCCTAAAAAACCCCCCCTTGGAAAACCCTTTCACCCCTTACGGAATATATCCAGAGGGTGAAGTGAGTAATATCTACCCCACCCGGCGTTTCACAAATTTTTTTTAAAAGCGTTTCGGGGTCGAAAATAAAAAAATTTTATATTTTTTTTCCCAAAATTTTTCAATTTTAGGGTTAAAAATTTATTTAAGTTTTTTCCCCAAGGGGAAACTTTGGGAAAAAAAACCCCCAAAAAATTTTGGGGGTTTTACCAATTTCCTTTTCCCAAATTCGGGGAATACCCTACAGGGGGGTGTAAAAATGCTTTTGGGGGGGCATTCAGGGGTTTTTCAAGGGGGGGGAGTGCTATTTTTGGGGGTTTTTTTGGGGGCACAGATATTGGGGGGGCCAAAGTCGCACTCCAAAGCCCCCAAAAATACAAGAACAGGTGAAACCTTCCAGAAAGTTTGGCTCCATTTTTGGATTTAACGGGCCCCTCAGGGGGGTCTCAAAATAAGGGTGTATTTTTGGCATTTTGGGGGGAAAAAGGTGGGGTTTCCTTTTTTTTTTTTTCTTTTTTTCACCTTGGGCCCGGAAATGGAGGGGGAAAAAGCGTTTCCGCCATTGTTTTTGGGGCTTTATTTTTTACAGTAAAAAGGCCCAGAACGGGGTTTAAAAGAAAGGGAAAAATTTACAAAGGGGGGCGGTAAAAATTTACAATGAATAAATTTTATTATTTTTTTTTGTTTTTTTATTCCCTTTTACACCCAAAAAGAAGCGAGTTTTAAAAAAAGGTTTGGGGGTTTTTAAGTTGGGCGGGGGTTTTGACAAAACCATAGCTTTCTTAAATTTTTTTTTTTCTTTTGGAAGCTGCCCTTTTGGGGGGTTTTTTTTTTACGAGATAGTTTTATGTTTTTATTGATACCATTACGGGGGGGGATAAGTTTCCCTTTTATCACTTTTTTTTTAAGGTTTTTTGAAGCATTTTGTCAAAAAAAACAGCAAAAATGGAAATGGGTTTTTTTTTTTATTTTTTACACGGTCACGTTGCGGTATAAATTTACATCTTTGTTTTAAATCAGCAGTTATTTCAAATTAACACGTACCCAAAATTTGTAAATTTTTGTTTAATTTTTTCTTTCTTTACAAAAAAAAAAAACACATTTTTTTTGGGAAAAAAAAAAACGGTTTTTTCATCACCTGCAGTCCCGAGAGCCATAAAATTTTTTTATTTTTTTCCCGTTTTGGGGCTGTATAGGACTTTTGGGGGGTTTTTTTTGGGGGATGATTGAAAAGGTTTTTTTTGGTAATATTTTTGGGGGGACAAGACTTTATGATCGCTTTTTAAAAAGTTTTTTTGGGAAGGTAGGGGGAAGGGAAAAAACTGCAATCCTACAGTGTTTTTTTAATTTTTAATAGCGTTCATCTGGGGAGTATCCGTTTACCCAAATTGTTTTAAATTTTGTAGGAAGAACGATTACGGTGATTTCCCCAAATTTTTGAATTTTTTTTTTTTTGAAAGCACAATTTTTTTTTAAAAAAAAAAATGATTTTTTTGTAAAACAAAATTTATGCATTTTGCAAACTTTTAAAAAGCCGGGAACCTTTTTAAATTTTTTTTTCCTATACAACTGGGGGTAAAAGGAAATTTTTTTTTGCGGGATTAACTGAAAGTTTTTAATTTGCCTCACCCTTTGGAAAATTGATATTAGTTTTTTTATTTTCTTTTTTACTCCTTTTAAAGTGCTCGGATGAACAAAAAATTCGCTAATTTTTTGTACGTTTTTTTGGGGGGGGTTTTTTTTAAAAGGCGTTCACCGTACGGGTTTTAAATTTAAAATGACAATTTTTTAAAGGGGGGGTCGCTTACGCAAAACCGCCATTTTCCAAAAAATGGGTACTTTATTTTTTGATTTTTTTTAGGGGAATTTTGCGGGTTTGTAAAGGGAAAAAGGGGGATGTACTGGGGTTTTTCTTTTTTTATTTTTTTGGGGTTTTTGTTTTTTTCAGGTTTTTTTCCTTTTTTTTTTTTTTTAAAAAATTTTTTATACTTTTTAAAACTTTCCCCCCGGGGGGAAAATTGGGGGTGAACGAATTTCCGATCATTCATGCAAAAAAGGAGATCACATAAAAGTTTTAAAAGCTGTTTCTGGTCTCCATGGGAACTTTTCCCTTCCCCCGCTTCCCACAACAAATTTGGGTAAAAACTTGGACGGGCACCAGACCAAACCCGGGTGCATCCAATTTAGCAACCGGCGTCTGGTAAAGGAGACCCGGGGAAAACCGGGGGCTCAGCGCCTTTTCTCCGCCCGAGGTCCCGGGGGGCAGGGGGGGGGGGGGGGGGGGGGGGAGGAAGGGTTTACTCCGGGCCGGGCCCGCAGCCCATGTCCGGGGACCACGATTTTTCGTGACCTTTGGGGGGGATTAAATCCCCCACGGCTGGGGGCGCCCCTCCCCGGGCCCGGGGGTTGGGGGAGGGGGTTGGCATGAAAAAAAGCCCGGTTTAAAATACCCGGTTTTCCCTGCCGCGATCTTTTGCGCTTTTTTTCCGCTTGTGAGCGCGCAAGATTGCCGGGGGACGGTAATCATTTTGGCAAATTTGCGGGAACCCCTACCCGACATTGCCGTATGAGTACGGCAAATGTCGGTAAGGGGTTAAGTCTGACCCTTTTACACTAGATCATGTTTCTCTAGACCTAGCAAGTGAATAGCTCCACTTTTTTTAATGACACCCCCCTTCCCGGCCCCAGTTTAAACCGGGCAATAGGGGTTTTTTGTAAATTTGGATTAAAAGGTTTTTGAGCTGTAACTTAATAAAACATTGTGCAATAGGGTAAATAATTTTGAAAAAACCTTTAAAAAAGCCCCGGGTTCCCTTACTTTTGGGGCCTAACCCCAAAATTTGACCCCCAAGGAAAGTTATCCTACAAATTTCTGTCCTACAAGCTCACAGAAGATTTCTATGGATAGCAGTTGCCTACCAAGGTACCATGCTCCACTTCCAATTTCCATATTTACCTTTTGGTATATTTTCTTCCCCTAGGGTATTTACCAAGTTGGTAGTGGTCTTAGCGGCTTTCTTAAGGCTGGAAGGAAGTTACATTACTCCTTATCTGGATGATTGGTTTAGGTCACTTACACACCAGCATCTGACGTAGGGTCCAATGTAAAGTAGTTTAGTTATTTCCACTCCATCTTATTTGCACTCACCTTTCACTCAGGTGGCAAATTGAGCATAAATCACCTTCCAACACAGTCCAGGCACCCCAAAAACATCTGCTGCAGCCACCTTCATCAATAATCTAATCGAAAGGGAAGGACTCTGATATCCACAAAAACACTGTTTAATGGCCCTTGGTAAGCGCTGCTGGTCCCTTACTCTGAGTGAGAGAGACAGGAATGCTCGCTCCTGTGAATACGACCAGAATATAAATTAGTAGAGCCATCAGCCAATGACAGGACAGGGGGGAATCCGACCAGGACTGGGGAACTGTGTTTACAGAAACAGAAGATAAGGGACACTGTGAAAACAAGATCGCTTTGCTAATGACATCCAGCAGTCAGAGGGTTAAACACGCCGATCTAGTCTATGGATTCTTAAAGCATTCAAGGACCGAACGCTTTAAGACTTTAAAAGGAAAAGGTTACACTGCTTAGATAAAGTACAAAAATACAATTAAATAACATACAAAACCGTTAAATAAAAAATAATAATAATAATAATAAAAAAAAAGCCTTAGGACTGAGCCTTAGACTATGATCACTGATTTTCTCTGGCAATCAAACTTTATAATCCGGAGACATACAATCATCCTGACAACCGCTGCCTCGGCACCAGGCTGGATAGCCCCAATTCTTGAAAGATGGACCCAGAAATCTTGGTCCCCCTTCAAGGAGAGCAGTCTTTCTAGCCATAATCCTTTTTCAATCTCTCCTCAAGGGGAAAGCCATCATGATACAGTCCAAAAATCTCCCAAAGATGTCCTATATAAACAAATAGGGAGGAATGCAGGAAAATAATGAATTGGGTACAATTCACTGTTTGCAACATTTCAGCGTTGCATACAGTAGTGGCCAAAAGTATTGGCACCCCTGCAATTCTGTCAGATAATACTCAGTTTCTTCCTGAAAATGATTGCAATCACAAATTATTTGGTATTAACATATTAATTTATTTTGCTTGCAATGAAAAAACACAAAGCAGAATGAGACAAAAATCAAATCATTTATCATTTCACCCAAAACTTCAAAAATGGGCCGGACAAAAGTATTGGCACCCTCAGCCTAATACTTGGTAGCACAACCTTTAGCCAAAATAACTGCGAACAACCGCTTCCGGTAACCATTATTAGTTTCTTACAATGCTCTGCTGAATTTTTAGACCATTCTTCTTTGGCAAAACTGCTCCAGGTCCCTGAGATTTGAAGGGTGCCTTCTCCAAACTGCCATTTTGAGATCTCTCCACAGGTGTTCTATGGGATTCAGGTCTGGACTCATTGCTGCCACTTTAGAAGTGTCCGGTGCTCTCTCTCAAACCATTTTCTAGTGCTTTTTCAAGTGTGTTTTGGGTCACTGTCCTGCTGGAAGACCCATGACCTCTGATGGAGACCCAGCTTTCTCACACTGGGCCTTACATTATGCTGCAAAATTTGTTGGTAGTCTTCAGACTTCATAATGCCATGCACACGGTCAAGCAGTCCAGTGCCAGAGGCAGCAAAGCAGCCCCAAAACATCAGGGAACCTCCGTCATGTTTGACTGTAGGGACCGTGTTCTTTTCTTTGAATGCCTCTTTTTTTTTCCCTGTAAACTCTATGTTGATGCCTTTTCCCAAAAAGCTCTACTTCTGTCTCATCTGACAGAGAACATTCTTCCAAAACATTTTAGGCTCTCTCAGTTAAGTTTGGGCAAACTCCAGCCTGGCTTTTTTATGTCTCGGGGTAAGAAGCGAGGTCTTCCTGGGTATCCTACCATACAGTCCCTTTTCATTCAGACGCCGACGGATAGTACGGGTTGACACTGTTGTACCCTCGGACTGCAGGGCAGCTTGAACTTGTTTGGATGTTAGTCGAGGTTCTTTATCCACCATCCGCACAATCTTGCGTTGAAATCTCTTGTCAAATTTTTCTTTTCCGTCCATATCTAGGGAGGTTAGCCACAGTGCCATGGGCTTTACACTTCTTGATGACACTGCGCACGGTAGACACAGGAACATTCAGGTCTTTGGAGATGGACTTGTAGCCTTGAGATTGCTCATGCTTCCTCACAATTTAGATTCTCAAATCCTCAGACAGTTCTTTGGTGTCTTCTTTCTTTTCTCCATGCTCAATGTGGTCACACAAGGACACAGGACAGAGGTTGAGTCAACTTTAATCCATGTCAACTGGCTGCAAGTGATTTAGCTATTGCCAACACCTGTTAGGTGCCACAGGTAAGTTACAGGTGCTGTTATTTCACAAATTAGAGAAGCATCACATGATTTTTCAAACAGTGCCAATACTTTTGTCCACCCCCTTTTTTATGTTTGATGTGGAATTATATCAAATTTGGCTTTATGACAATTCTTTTTGTGGTTTTCCATTGAAGACAAATTAAATGAAGATAATACCAAAGAATTTGTGATTGCAATCATTTTCAGGAAGAAACTGAGTATTATCTGACAGAATTGCAGGGGTGCCAATACTTTTGGCCACCACTGTACAATAAGCAGACTGAATGTACAAGCGGATTGGCTGAGCAGGAACGTATGGTCTATGTACATAGAAGTGTTCACACAAATCATGAGGAAATGGGGGGCTTCCCTCAATCGATATGATGGCCACAGCAGCGTTCAAAAAATTGCAGGTTCTGCTCTCTATTTCCAGGGGAACATCTGACAGTGGTGGACAGCTTATCACTCGGCTGGAAGAAGTAAGTCTACATGTTTCTTCCAATTCCTCTCATCCTTAAAATCCTTTAAAAGATTATGAATGAGAAAACCTCAGCCATTGCAATAACTTTTTCCCACGTCATGCATGGTTCCTCTTATTGACACTTTAGCAGCATATACTGGAAACTGCCAGCCCGACTAGGCCTTCTACATCAAGTGGAATTCCTGCACCCCAATTCCCAGATCCTAAGAGAAAAGTGCCTTTCAGATTGTCATCAATACTCTATTAGTATCTTGTTGGGCATCCACTTCCAGAACATATGGAAGAATGTGGGAAATATTTAATATATGATGCTCCTCCAATCAAGTATCACAGACTTCATAGCCTGCAATTCTACAGCTCCTGCAAGAGGGTTTTCAAAAAGGACTCAAACCCTTTGCATAAAGTCAGGCCCCCAGTGGCAGCACCTATTCCTTCATGTGACTTTATTCTAATATTCGGGGTCTTTTAATAACTAAATTAAAACACACCAAACCATGTAGATAATAAACGAAAAAGATACAGAACAGCGGAGCACTCGCTCCGGAACACCACAACAATTGATAGTACTACAAGAAGAATACTAGACAATTATAGACATCACAGAGACAAAAACAAGGACAGCATCCACTCTTAATCGCAAGACACAAAAATACTACAGACATAAGATATATCACTTATAAAACATGCAACCATATCCACATGGGGCGAGTGCTCCGCAGTTCTGTATCTTTTTCGATTGTTATCTACATGGTTTGGTGTGTTTTAATTGAGTTATTAAAAGTTATATTTTAAATTACACCCATAGGCATTAGTTATGATTTAGGTGTTGTTTTCTGTATTTCTATGGCGTTAATGCCGGGTAATTATATCTTGGGGGTCTCCTCTACCCTTTATCTTTGAGAGGTTGTAGTTTTTTGTTTAATATTCGGGGTCCTATTGGAAGCACCCGTCAATTCAATTTCGGAAATTAGTTTCAAATCACTCACATGGAAAAGAATCTTCTTGCAAGCACTTTCTATTAATGAACCCTATCAAAAAATATTACCAAGAAAGCTGATAGTACGGATGGTCCCATATCTCCTCCCTAAAGTACCATCAGCCCAAATATTAATCAGGAAATTTGCCTCCCAGTTTTCGATCCTAATCCCCAGGATCAAGTTGAGCAAAATATATACTGTCTGGACATCTAAGGATCGAGAGAGAGCGAGAGTATTGTAATGGGGAAATGAGCAGTACTGTATTGTGATTGGTTTTAATAGGTTTTTAAGGAAACCACAGGTGTGTGGGACAGAGGGTCGTGACGAAGAACCTTTTGTGGTTGGAAATGCATTGCCCATCAACACACACCATGTGTGGATCTGTCATTTTTATACAATAAAATATCCATTTAGTAAGCGCTGGATATCACTGTCTATTTTTATGGACCTTTCTATTTTTGTACCTCTAAAAGAGCCTAAACTATATCAAAATATCCTACAATAATCCCACAATCTTAATAGGGCACAAGGCACAAAAGACCTATAAATAAACAGCTTCAATTTAAATTTTCAAATATATGGTAATATTATTAACCTCCAAAATACTGTATAAATAAATCATGAGCATGGTCCTGCCACAGAAATCTGGCACAAAAGACAAGAACCTACAGAGTATAATACAAATTGGATGAATTATATTAGGCGTATGAAAAATATCTATGACATATACACATAATCCGATGCGTTCCTCCCACTAATAGTGTGGGTTCATCAGGGAACCAAGTAATAAACGAAGCCTACGAGCTACTCTCCGAAACATGAAGAAAAAAGCTTACATCCCTTAAAAAGCAAGGAATAAGTTACACGCAGGTCCAGATGGATTAAAGCGGATCCTGTAGTAGATGATAGAGCTGCTAGATGGTCAGTCAGCAATAGAATAAACAAAAGTAACTGGTTTAAACAGCTGTAACGGAATAAAACTCACCTGCAGATGAGATATATCGTCATAGTATAGATACATACGAGCGGAGATGGCAGGAGTCTCAGTTGAACAAAACTGTAAAGCTGCCACTTGGACATCATCATACCAACCATTACAGGCTAGACCTAATCACTGGTAGAGATTTAGCTTCCGGTAGCAAAGTGTTCTCTATGGCCGCTCAACTTATCCCTCCCCTTTCTGTAACTGCTTAAGTCCTTTAGTGTGTTGCCTGAGGACGGTAAGGAAGGATAAAATTTGCTTACTGAAATTTTTCTTGAGAGCACAATGAACCCATCCCATAAATTATGGCTATATAACACTTCTCTTTCCTATCCTGATGGTCATTATATGCAGAGTGCCCTAATTAAAGCTAATTAATTAAATATGCTTTTTACTATCCTAGAAGAGGACAAGTACATAAACCCTGTGTGTCATGCCTTTGGACCCAAAGGAAGAAAAATTTCGGTAAGCAAATTTTACTCTTTTCAAAAGGAATCCTGAAAAAAAAATAAATACGACCCCGAAATTTGCATTGACATAATTCATTCCTAGTTTATTTTGTACATGAAGTATGAATATAAAACTATTTACACCGAATGAAATACCAGCCAACAGACCTAAAACTATAGAAAAAGTTCTCATGCACAGTTCATCCCGGGACAGCATTCACATATTCTTTGGCTTTGAAATCACTCCATCTGGATATTGTTGCTTAAATCGAGCTACCACATCTGGATCTAACAAATGGATTCCGTCAAGCTGATTTCCTAAAGTGATCCTAAAGAAAGGAACATGAAAATTAACAATTGAGTCGCTGCAACCTCGGGAAGTGAAGTTTCTTTCTGCAATTGTAACCTAAATTCAGAACCTGCTAAGGGCAGAGTTACCCACAGTGTTTTGATCAGGTCTAAGGCCGTGTTCACACGGCTTATTCCCGACGGATTTGTGCGCCGTATTGAGCGCACAAATCCGCCGTGAATACGGGGCGGGACGGGGGCGGGGACGGAGACCGGCGGGGGCGCCGCTCCCGGCCCCATAGACACTGCATTGTTTACGGCACGTCCGCGCCGTAAATAATGTGCATGTCACTTTCTCCCCCCGCGGCGGATTTGCCGAGCGGGGAGGAGCGACGGAATCCACTGTTCTCTATGAGAGCAGTGGATTACCGTAATGACTCCGACGGATTGGCGCCGTATTGAAGCGCAAATCCGGCGCCAATCCGTCGGCAAATAAGCCGTGTGAACGGGGCCTTAAGGTTTTAATGGCCTTGATTGCTGTGATTATTTTTTATTCACAAAATAAGGGAGAGTTAGCAAAACTGGTGCAAGGTCAATGTGTAGCAGCTGCCCATAGATTTAAAATGACGGCAGCAATCTGAATGGTGCTTATGACATATCATATAATTTTGACTCCTATCCAAATTGAAGCTAACTCTTTGTATTCAAATTTTTAAATATACACCAAGATGCAATTGTTCACAAGATGGAAGAGCCCCATGTATAAAAGGCCTACATCCTGCTAGAGGCCATTTAGTCAAGTGAAGAAAGCCTCCTCCTGTCATTCAATAAGGACATGAAAAGCAGTTAAAGGAGTTGTCTCATTACAAGCTTTCAGCCTACTTCAATGTGTCTGGCAGCAAAGGATTTTTGAATTTAGGGGCATGCTTCTTGTCTGCCTCTTCTCCCTCTTCCCCCCTCCCCTCAGCACACAGCTCTCCTCCATAACTTCTATACAGCAGGAGGAGGGCGAGGGGGTTTGCTGCCAGACTTAACCCTGTGTGTGCATGCCTAGGTCTGCTGCAGGTTGCTCACTGCTAGATCAGCTGCACTGTCAGCTCCACGGAGACAGGAGAGGGCTGATCTATGAGTGTGGAGAGGTCTGTGAAGCTGTGTATGCTAATAACAGAGCAGGGGGGATGCAAGTGTTCCTATACCCCCTGCTTAGCATACCAATCTCCATCTCAAGCAACAACAAACAAACCCTGTCAGAACAGACATAGTGCAGCTGTGAAGTGTTACTATAATCACAATGTGTCACTAATATAGCAGAGCATGAACCGTTCACATGTCCCCCTGATCTGTTCTATTAGTATAGTCAGAGCTCCACAGACACATCATGATTATAGTAACACACTTCACTGCTGTCAGCCTCACCTCTGCTCTCCTCAATCTGTGTAGAGAGCAGGAGGGAGCAGGCACACACAGGGTTAATCCACACAGACGCCAGATCCCTCCCCCTCCCTTCCCTACAGAAGCATACTGTGCAGGAGGGGCTCTGTGCTCTGACCTGTATTCAGAAACAGATGAGTTATCAGCACTGACAGCCAGTGAGATAAAGATCAACAGGTCAGCTTCTATAGGGATTTCAGGAGCTGATGCACTACTACTAACAGGGATAACTCAAAATCAGTAGGACATTTGTAATGAACATATATCGCAAAGCTGCTTGTTTTTTGAAGATCTTTTAATTAAAACCCAATCATTGTAGCGAGACAACCCCTTTAAGTCCACTAGAATGGACTTCGCTTCGTGATCAGGACCTGGTGTTAAACAGTGGGTTGTAAAAGTGTTTATACCCCTTGAACTGTTCCTCATCTTTAAATTTTGCAGCCACAAACAAATATATTTTATTAATATTTTACATGATAGAACAAAACAAAAAGTAGCAAGTATTTGTGAAGTGTACAGAAAATGATACGTGCTTTTCCACATTTTTGCAACTAAGAACTGAAAAGTGTCAATACTTTGTAGGACTACCTTTAGATGCAATGATAGCTGCAGGTCTGTTGGGGGATTTCTCTTCCAGCTTTTCACAACTAGAGGCTGGAATTGTTGCCCATTCTTTTTTGCAAAATAGCTCTAACTCAGTCAGATTGGTTGGTGAACATTTGTGAACAGCAATTTTCCTGCCTTTCCAAAGTCCTACACAGAGTTTCAGTGGGATTTAGGTTTGGAATGGGCCATTTTAACAAATGAATAGGCCTCAATATTAAACCATTTCATTGAAGCTTTGGCTGTATGTTTAGGGTCATTGCCCTGCTGAAAGGTGAACCAACACCCCAGTCTCAGCCTCTAACAGGTTTTTCTCCATAACTGCCCTGTATTTAGCTCCATCCATCTTCCGAACAGGTCTGAACAGATTTCGAATCCGTGCTCATGTTGACAGGATGCCTCCACTACCATGCTTCACGGCGGGGATGGTGTGTTCACTGTGATGTGCAGTGTTGGCTTTCCTACATGCATAGCGTTTGGCATTTAGGTCAAACAGTTCAATTTTGATCTCATCTGACCAAAGCACCTTCTTCCCATGCTTGCTGTGTCCTCTATATAGTTTTTTTGCAAAACAGGACTTCTTATGGCTTGCTTTTAAAAAGGGCTTTCTTACTGACATTCTTCCATAAAGGTCAGATATGTGGAGTACACAACTAATAGTTGTCCCATGGACATATTATCCCACCTCAGATGTGGATCTCTGCAGCCCCTGCAGAGGAGTAACCCTGAGCCTCTGCACTGCTGCTCTAATTTGTGCTCTTCTTATCAGGGCTGTCAGTTTAGGTGGGTTGTCATGTCTTGGTAGGTTATCAGTTGTGCCATACTCCTTTCATTTACGGATGATGGACTGAACAGTGCACCATGAGAGCTTTAGAGCTTGGGCTGTTTTTTTAAAACCCCAGAGCGGTCTGGTGTGTTCCTTGGATTTCATGATGCTGTTTGTTCACTATTGTTCTCTAACACAACTCTGAGGCTTTCACAAAACAGCTGTATAACTACTACATATAACTACAGTAGTATAACTACTGAAAATAAATTACATACATATACTCGATTTACTAATCATTTGACTTCAAAAAGGTAACTGATCACACTAGATTTTATTTAGGAGTATCAGAGTACAGGAGACTAAATACATTTGCACCCCACACTTCAGTTTTTGTATCTGCAAAGATTTGGAAAACAACATATTTTATTTATACAATTTACAAATACTTGCTAATTTGTGCTGCTCAATCATATAAAATACATTTAAGTTTGAGGCTGTAAAGTTCAAAAGGTATGAATATTTTTGCAACCTACTGTAAAATCCAGCAAAGGGTGCAGTGTGAAGTTAAGAGCGAATCATTGTACTGTATTTAGTGATCAGAAAGACTAATAGGTTCCTTACTAATGAACAAGTATGAGAAGAACCTAAAACACTAACCAGTTTGGCTGGACATTATGTGGGCGTCCAAAGAGCTCAATCTTACGAGTTCCAGGAGAAAGACGTTCAATCATCCCATAGATTTCATCAGGTTTGTGACTAGTAGAACGGACCTAAAGGAATAACCACACCATTACATTAAAATCTTTTATCAGGTAATACATTCCATCTTCAAGTCATTCAGGCAAAATATAAACAAGCACTGGGCTGATACTTGTAGCTCCCAGACATTTCTGCTGTATTTTTTAGTATGATGCGCTATGGGACCAGGACTGTGGAGTCAGTAAGCCAAAGCTCCGACTCCAACTTCCACTCTCTTGGTGCATGTTTTAGTGATAACTTCACAGTTGTAAAATTTTAACATCAGGTTTTTAATCACCTTATGATACAATAATCAAGCTACTTAGGTAGAACATACACTGGACAAGCAAAACGGTAACAATGTTTTAAACTTTTGACTTTCAGGCTCCATATCTTACCATCAGCTACAGCTTTGAAAGTGAGACTACCATCATTTTACAGGCAATCGACTGACCTCTCTTAGAAAATAAGTTTGACTTGATTTAGCATCTGCTTAGTTCTTCAGATTCTTGTCCTATAACTGCATTATTACTGTTTGGTCCTAAAAATCAAAATGTTGATTTTTATTTTGTTAGTATTTGGTAAATCCACCTTTGGCTTTCAGCTCTGCCTGAATCCTTCTGGGCTCTGGATCAGATTCGAACATGTCTTGACAAAAATCTGATCCCAGGTCTGTTCTATACGTTCCCAATGTTGGTGCATAGTGGACTTGGGTAGGAATACAGCTTTTTCTTCACCTCTATCCACAAGTGTTCAATTGGGTTGGGTCTGGGGACTGTAGAGGCCAATGCAGCAACTCTACTTCATTGTCATTGAACCATTCCTTCTCCAATCTTGATGTATGCTTCAGGTCGTTGTCCTTTTCATACCCATAGTACTCGAGTGTATGAAGTAACTCATCTTGTAGGACCCTCACATAGAGCTCAGCATTGAGGTCACCATTCATCTTGGTCAAGTATCCAACATCTTTGGCTATGAAACATCCCTAGATCAGGCTTCCTTCACCGAACAGTTTCTTCAATTTCTCGATCAGTTCACCCCATTCTTCCAAACCCATATGCACCCATCAGAACCCGGTCTATTGACTTTCATCTTATCACTAAAAGCCATCCATTTCCAGTCCTCCATTTTTCGTATTTCTTTGCAAACTCGAGCGAACGCTTCTTATGATGAAACTTATTCACCTTTTTTCGGGCCATTATTCTAGACTTGTGTAATGCGCGATGCTTGCATGGAGTCTTTGATCTCACTCTTATGAGGCATACAAGCCCCCTCCACTGCTGTGTCTGTCGCTTTAGAACTGATAGACCTTATGATGAGCCAACTTGACTACCTCCACCTCTTGGCTTTTGAATGGTTGGATGACCTTCATTTCATATTCTTCCAGCTGTCACGGCCTCACATGATGCAGTTTAGCAATTTTCTTGGCCGAGAGACCACAATTGATGAGCTGGATGATGCAGTTTCTTTTTTCTTGGGAAATCTTCTTCATGGCTGCTTGAACTAGTGACCTTTTGCTTGGGAATCAGCCTAATAACACACTGAGCTATTAAGGAATGTGAGAACGGGTTGTAATTTGTAGTATACGAGAAAAAAAAAAAAAAGAAGATTGTTCCACCACCGGGACCAAAACAGTAACAATGCAGTTACATGACAAGAATCTGCAGAACTCTGTTTGCTATGGAAGCGTAATCTTTTTCCCTGCGGTAATGGTTTACCTGCTCCCGCTCATCCAAAATTAACCTTCTCATCTGATGAGGCTGAAGATATGGTAGCAGTTGCACTGGCAAGACAATTCCTTATGCTCTTTTCACTGTATTGAACTGTACCAATTTATTATATATTTTAGGAGTCCGAGTCGGTCCAATTTATAACGACTCCGACTGCACCAAAATGGGCATCGGCTCCACAGCCCAAAGCATACGCTCATCAGTGATCTCAGAAACCATGACAGCAGAAACTGTTCCTGAAAGTATGCTTTACAGGGATTCTTCAGGAGTTAAACATTGAAGGTTTATCCTTAGGATAGGCCACCATTATCAAATTAGTGAGGCTCTGACTCTCAGCACACATGCCAATCAGCTAACTGAAGGCATCAGTGAACCATGAGCACTTTGATCAGTTGATTGGTAAAGGTACTGGAATTGAAACCCTAATCTAAATATTAATGGCCTGATATTTTAACCCTTAAGCCGAACGCCTGAAAAGTAGTTAATGACCAGAATATTTTTTTAGTTTTTGCCTCCTTGCATTTCAACAGTTGTAACTTTTTAATTTTTTCAATGATGCAGTTGTATGAGGCCTCGTTTTATGCGAGACGAGTTGTACTTTGAGGGAATAGTTTAAGTTCACTTATAAATGATTGCAGTATTTTTTTTTTTTTTTTTTTTACACCATTCACATTTAAGACTTAACTTGTTATATTAATTCTACATGTTATTACGGATACCTAATATGTGTAGTTTTTTTGTGTGTGTAATTTATGCACAATTATTTATTAAATATTTTTTATTTTATTATTTATTTATTTTTAAATCCCATGAAGGGAGAACTGTTTTACATTTTTTTTTTATACATTTTTTTCCACTTCGTAATGTATTAGCATATTCATATAGGTTCATATTCATATATTATATATATATATATATTATATATATATATATTATACTATATATATATATTATATACTATATATATATATATATATAATATATACTATATTAACATTATAATCTGTGTCAGTCTGACACAGGCAGTGATCAGGACGCCACACAGTGTGTCCTGATCACTGGTTTAGTACACAGACAGCTCTGCGGCCACTCTAGGTCCCCAGGGCTGACTGTGCAGCCGTTCCCCAAGCTCTGTCGGGTGACCGGGTGTTCTGATCACCCGACAGAGCAGGGAAACCCTTTGATTGCGCTGCGGTAATGCACCGCCGCAATCAGAGGGTTAAAGCACCGGGTTGTGGAGCTTTCCTCTGCTTCCCGGTGCTCGCAGGAGATGCTCTGGGATTAGGGCTGTCTAAAGTCGATGGGCGGTCGTTAAGGGGTTATTAACAAGCTTTACTATCAAAAGTGAATACAAAAAATAACAATCAATAGTATCAAAAGTGAATATAAAAAAAACTTTGTTAAACATCTTAATAAAGAAACATGCCTATCTTCATTTATCAGCCTCCTTACTCCCTCACTGCTAAAGTTCAAAATTGCAGAATCCTCAATTTGGGACAAAAGACATACAAATCAGCTCTCCACGGGTTCAAATTACCTGCTGCCCACAGAAGCTTATAAAGAGAGGTGAGGATGAGTCAGCCACAGAGAGAGACACCCAGACATACAGAGAAGCTGATGACAGCTCTGGTGTTACATTTTATGTCATTCCTTGATTCACAGCTTACACTACTCAGTATTGCTCAATAATGTGCTTCATGCTGCTACTGCTCCTGAGTGTTTTGCTACAGTAATATAGAAAGGCAAGATCTCCTAGACAAATAAAAATTAGGCCCTATTCTCATTACATTTTTTGTCAACTCCTATGTGGGATATCTTTTGGATGTGCATAGCCAAACGGTCTGTTTTTTTTAGTTTGTATGAGGAGTGGCTGCCTCATTGGCTTTCTGCACTCCGCCCATCTCCATAGGTTTTAAATCAGTGCAGGATATTCAATAGCTAGTCCTTTTTCACTCCCTAAGGCAGTGTTTCTCAACTCCAGTCCTCACGACCCACCAACAGGTCATGTTTTCAGGATCTCCCACAGAATGCACTGACAGTAATGATATCACCTGTGCAATACTGAGGAAATCCTGAAAACTTGACCTGTTAGTGGGTCTTGAGGACTGGAGTTGAGAAACACTGCCCTAAGGTGTTGTAGTCTGAACAGGCTCCAAGAGAGGTAACGTTTTAGTGTTAGGACTCACCTGTGCTGGGGTCCTCTTGACACAATTGGGAGGTGAGCTTAAACACTTTGATCAAAATTGTGAACTAAGAACCCCACATTTTCATATATCCTTAGCAGTAATGCATTTTTCAAAAATTCCTATATGCCTTTGATGTTTTTTTAGTTGCTAGTGAGCCGCTGACATTTGGAATAGATGTTGGAATACCAAGGTGGGGCCATGATGGGCTATTGACTTCTATAGCTGTATTTTGCAAATGTGCTTGGTTCCTGCACTGGACACAGAAACGTAATCGACCATGCTTTTGTGTCCAGTGCAGGACACATTTGCTAGATAGTCCTAATTGGACTATGTTTGCTCTATCTTTGACCTATAGAAGTTAATCGCCCTGTTGCATAATCCATTGGGATTCAGTTTTACAGTAGCCTGACAGCTGCCAAGGGGGTGTAAACGTGATGTAAATGAGATGGATCCCAAACTTTGCTTGAAAAAGGAAGCAAGAGCTTCCGAAACGTCGCATCACGCACGCACAACAGCGAGACTATCCGCTCTATGGAGTTCACACAGAGAGACTGAGGACTCCAATAAGGAAGAAAATTACCTTATGCCGTCGCGCAATTTACACAGCACCAGGTTTTTAAACGTTGTTCACATTGTTCATTGAGCTATTGCGTTTTCTTGTTGTTATGGAATAGAAGTAAATTTTTCTAATCTTTATGCCTTGAAGAATTTTTCATATTTGAAGTAAATGAGATGGAGCCTGGTCAAAAAGTCATAAAGAAGTTCTAGTGCTAATCCTCATAAATAGGCAAAACAGCTTATTCTGAAAACGAATGTTAAAAGATTAGTGATCACTTCAGAATTTTTTATTATTCAAATGACATTTCAGATCTCTCACCTCAGCCACAATAACATCACAGTCTAGACCCCGGTTAAATCCTTGAGGGTTTCCTTTCACACCAACCTTCAAAACAAACAGTGTGCATATATCAGAGAAATATCACACATGTAAAAAAAGAGGACTAAATTGCTGTTTAATGATGCATGACAATTATTACCAGACAGTGCTCCTTGCCATGATTAAGCCAATGGCCAGTGCGTCCAGTCCGAATAATTCGCTGTAACTGGTTGGTTTTCACCCAAATTATTTCATCCACTCTCTCGTATCTGTAGTTCAACAAGAAACGCACGAGTCAATACCATCTTCAACCACTATTAAGTTAATTACTAACTATTACTTACCCCCACAAGTTCAAGCATTCCCGGCCTAGTTCCATAGCTCTGTAATCAGAAATATTATTTCATCAAAACTTAATCATAATATGTGGAGTTTACATAGATGAGAAAGGGAGAATTCTCAGATCTGATTTTTGTTTTTTTATAGGGGAAAAAATAAAAAAATAAAACCTATACTTATCTTAGCTTGTTATATAGTTACAGAATTAGTACAGCTGAAATAAGACATACAGTATCGCACAAAAGTGAGTACACCAGTCACTTTTTTCTAAATATTTTATTATGTCTTGTCATGGGACAACACTGAAGATATGACACTTTGAAACCATGTAAAAGTAGTCTGTGTACTGCTCGTATACCTGTTAATTTGGAGTACCCTCAATATAACTCAACACAGCCATCAATGTCTAAACGGCAGGCAACAAGTGAAAATGGACAAATTGTGTCAAATTTGCTATTTTCCCTCGTTGGTCATGTGATTTGTTAGTATTACAGGGTCTCAGGTGTGAATGAGGTGCAGGTGTGTTAAATTTGGTGTTATTGCTCTCACACACTCATATACATCACTGAAGTTCAACATGGCATCTCATGGCAAAGAACGCTGAGGATCTGAAAAAAGAAAAAAAATTGTTGCTCTACATAAAGATGGCCAAGGCTATAAGAAGATTGCCAACATCCTGACAGCTAGCTGCATTGGTTTAGCAAGACAAGTTCCAATTAGAACAGGCCTCGCCATGGTCGATTATAGAGGTTGAGTACATGTGCTCAGCATCATATCCATAGATTGTATTTTCAAAACAGACTTATAAGTGTTGCCAGCATTGGTGCAGAGGGTAACTGGTTGGTGGGGTGGAGAGGGGGGTTAGTCTGTCAGTACTCAGACAATATGCCGCACACTGCATCAAAATAGTCTGCATTGCTGTTGTCCCAGAAGGAAGCCAACACAGTTTGCTGAAGACAAGCAGACGAAGGACATGGATTACCAGAACCATGTCCTGTAGTGTGATGAGACGAAGATAAACTTATGTGGTTCAAATCGTGTCAAGCAACCAGGTGAGAAATATAAAGACAAGTGTGTCTTGCCTACAGTCAAGCAGGGTGGTGGTAGTGTCATGGTTTGGGGCTGCAAGACTGCTGCCGACTGTAGGGAGGTATAGTTCATTGAGGTAACCATGAATGCCAACATGTACTGTGACAAGCTGAAAAAGAACATGGTCGCCTCCCTTCGGAAATTGGGCCTCAGAACAGTATTCTAACATAATAACGACCCAAAATATACCTCCAAGATGCCTTGTTAAAGAAAATAACAGTAAAAGTGCTGGACTGGCCAAGGATGTCTCCAGAGCTAAACCCTATTGATCACCTTTGGAGCATTCTCAAAAGGGAGGTGGAGGAGCGCAACATCCACACCAGCCCCCTAATGTTGTCAAGGTGGAATAGAAGAGGATTCCAGGGCAACCTGTGAAGCTCTAGTGAACTCCATGACCAAGGGAGTTAAGGCAGTGCTGGAAAATAATGGTGACCACACAAAATGTTAATACTTTTTCAGTTAGGGGTGTACTCACTTTTGTTGCCAACAGTTTATATATTGATGGCTGTGTGTTGAGTTATTTTGAGGGTACACCATATTTACACTGTTATGCAAGCTGAACACTTGACTACTTTACATTGTATTAAAGTATCAAATCTTTAGTGTTGTCCTATGAAAGATATAATACAATATTTACAAAAATGTGATGGGTGTATTCACTTTTGTGAGATGCTGTAAATCCATCAAATTGGGGAAAAATGTGGATGAGGGGAGGAGGAGAGGGAGTTTAAGCTGTTTCCTCTACTGATGCAGACTTTGGAATCCATAAGGCATAAGACAATCTGCCCTAAAGGAATATTTCATTCCTGATCCAAAATTGCCAGACAGGATCTAGATGTTTTGTACGGCCTTGTAAGTATTAATAATATGTTTTAGGTAGTTATCTAAGCCTTTCTTGAAACTTAAATGTTCCTGCTGTGACCAGCTTCTGGGGCAGCTATTCCATAGGTTCACAATTGTCATGATGAAGGCGGCCTCTCTCTTCTGGAGATTGAATCCTTTTTACTCCAGACAAAGAGAATGTCGCTTTGTCTTTTGAGGAGGAGGGGGGGGGGGGGGGGGGGGGGGTTGACACGAAATAGCTTTACACCTTACTTTTTGTAGAGGCCATTTAAATACTTATATAAATTAATGATGTCTCCCATAGATGTCTTATCTCAAGACTAAAGAAGTTGAATTCTTTTAACTTCTCCTCATTATGAAAATGTTCTATTACCATTATTAGTTTGGATGCTCGTCCTTGCACTTCTCTACCTCCATTACATCTATTCTATAATCTGGAGCCCAGAACTGAACAGCATATTCCAAGTGAGGCTGCACCCAATGTCATATTGCTGCTATATAAAGCATCTATGTGGGATGTTCCACAAACTTGCCCATAAAATTATCCTGTAACAGGTTGAGGAACTTCCTACCCTTTACAGTTGATGCAGAAGTGACCCCAGTTAATATTGGGGTAAATTAAGTTGCCCAGTATCACCCCTGTACTGCCTGCTCCATTTGTTTATGTAGCTGACCATTTATCTTCTCAGTGATCTTCTCAGGGTCTTTAGATTACACCAAAAATATTTCTGTGTAAACACCCCTCCACCTTGTATTTCCATTCACAAAGTTTCCACATCGTCACACGTTATTAACTCTTTCACACTTGCTTTCATATCACTCCTTATGTACAGACACACTCCTTTCTTGCTTCCTGTTCACCCCGTCTTTCCTAAACAGAGTAAAACTATGATGGTTACTAGTCTAGCCAATCGTGAGGAGTCCAGCCATGTCTCAGCAACACTAACCATGTCAATCTGTTCCTCTAGAACTAGCACCTCAAGTTCCCCCATTTTGCTTGCTAGACTTCTGACATTTGTGAATAGACACTTTAAATTCCCTTCAGTTTTTAACTATATAGATGTTATGAAAAAGCTCCGTTGATTCAAAGGGAAAAATTTATTGATGCAAATCAAATGTGCTCCATAAAGATGATATTTTATAGTAACTGAAAAGGTCTTCTGTATGGAGCATATTTAATTTGCAGCAATACATGTTTCACTTTGCATTTGAATCAATGGAGGGCTGACAAATATTTTTCATTTATTTGAAGGTACTTCCGAACCCATTAACCAGCACCCAAGAACGGTTACTTTCCAGTGAGCGCCACCCTGACACAACAAACATATATATATATTATGAATAAAATCCCCAGTGTCTGTAGTTTTTATACATGTCCATGTTTGTATTTTATGAAAATTTTTGTATTAAAAACTTAGTCTAAGAGCAATCAATTTTCATAATTAATGATGGCGTTTTTTTTCTACTGCTGATTTTTCCTGATATATTGGCTCTATTTACTTGGGAAATGCAGCCTCCCAAGAAAAGCTGCAAAGTTGATGCAAGTCTATTAAGATCCAGCAGCCCATGCAGCTACGTAGTGATCGTGACCATCAGGACAGATATATGTTCACACGGCGTATTTGTGGCACGTACATTTACATGTCGCAAAATGTGTTTGTTGTGATGCTGAAATTACACGCTAGCTAGCACGTATTTACAGTGCACAAACATGTAATGCCCAAGGCAGAGTTCTACCTCCTATACTTTATTTTTACACCTTCGCCTGAAAAATCTCTCTCGCATCCGCTCATTCCTCAACGTCGACATACTAAAAATGCTTGTCCATACCATTGTCATCTCCTGCCTGGACTACTGCACTATCCTTCTCTGTGGCCTCCCGTCTTGCTCCCCTTCAAACAATCCTCAACTCTGCTGCCTGTCTTATCCACCTCTCTCCCCCCAATACTCCTCTGCCAATCCCTACACTGGCTTTCCATTGGCCAGGGAATTCATTTCAAGTTACTAACCATGACCTACAATGCTCTCCATAACCTCTCTCCTCCATACATCTGTCTTAATCCCCAGATATCTCCCCTCACAGGACCTTCTTCTCTGCTCTACCCTTTTTTTTTTTTTTTTTGATGACACATTCCCTTTAAGATGTTTGCCTTCCGTATATACACACACACAACGAACCTCATGTTTAATAGTAAGACTTTGTTCTCCATAGCAACCAAGGATTAGCTTTCATTTTTTCAGAGCAGTATAAGAAATAAAAGTTGAGCTCTTATTGGTTGCTATGGACTGTTGGACAGTTTTCATATATGAGGCCCAATATATATATTATACTGTATATAGATATTTATGGTGCGGGTTTAAGCTGGCTGTCCTGAACGTCAGGTTCTTACTCGTTATAAACGGAAATGGTCTATTGTTTTTAGCACTGTACGGCCCTACTAGTTCTTCCAAGTAATTGCTGATACTAGCTAACTGTTGCTGGGTCTAATTACACTGAGCATAGCCTTCCCAGTGTCAAGAGTTACGATGACATGGCGGATTTTCTCTGGATCTACAGCTGCCGTACAGCATCGGTGTCAAATGACAATAATACCGTAACAAAAATAAAAAAAGTTCAAGTGCCTAAACCTAAGAGTCCAAGACAACGAAGACCTACACAGCTCAACGACTGTTGAGTACAGGATAATCATTCCCCAGAAAATCCTCTTCCTCCTCACTGGACCGCAGCAGGACACTGTTCATTAACATGGAGTCCAACCCAGATCAGGAGTAAAGGTGCAGGGACAACTAGGAGTAGTTCAGACCATGCGTGATCACAATGATATTTAATGTAATGTATTAGTGCAGCAGGCTCGATTAGTTTATATGGACACAGGGACGTAACTACAATTAATATCATCCACTGCAAAATAAGACGGGTCTCCACCATCTAATGACAAACTAAAACAGCAGCATAAGTAGCAATAATAATACCACCCTATAGATCAGAGAACACTCATAGCAGCGCTGGAGAGCAGAAAGGCACCAACTACTTGTTCCATACAAAAAGAAACAATGGGCCTCATTTATGAAAACGGTTCTTGTTGCCCACAGTAACAAATCAGAGCTCTGCTTTCATTTCTTTTACTGCTCTGGAAAAATGAAAGTTCAGCTCTGATTGGTTGCTATGGTCAAAGTTTTTTATTTTTTTTTTTTATAAAGGAGCTGCCATGTTCCTGAACCCGAGTGAGGCCCCGTCAATCTCTGGGCCCCAGTTAGGCCTCTGTATAGATCACAATCCTGATAATACACATTAGTACCGCACAAGGTATTCCGGGGAGTATACAGACAGAAGTATGGCATATATTAATGATATCCACAGAAAGTAACTTTGAGGAGAATTTTCTATATTACAATTAGTCTTAAGAAAAGACAGCTTCGGGGGGACATGATTAATTTATATAAATATATAAATGGTCCCTACAAAAACTATGGGGAAAAATTATTTCAAGGGAAGCGCCCTCAAAAGACAAGAGAAAAAAGGATTCAATCTCCAGAGCAGAAGGGCGTTCTTCACTGTAAGAACTGTGAATCTGTGGAATAGCCGTCTGAGGAGCTGGTCACAGCAGGAACTGTAGAGAGTTTCAAGAAAGGCTTAGATAACTAACTGAAAGTAAAGAATATTAATGCGTACGTAGCTATGTAAAATTCTGGATCCTGGCTGGTGGAGGCTCTGGGGTCAGAGATATGGTCTCCACTGGAGCAGATTGGTTCTTGCCTTGTGGGTTTCAGGGCACTAACCAAAGGTGAGGCTGTGCTTAATGTCCTCGTCTCTCTCCCTTCACCCACATTTTCCCCACCCTTGGTTGAACTTGATGGACACGTGTCTTTTTTCAACCGTACTAACTATGTAACTACTTTAGTAATACTGTATAAATTACATTACAAAATATGTTCTGAATTGTAATAATTGATCCTGTTACTCTATGGCGTTAACTATCCATTAATTTTCTTTATCTGCCATTTACCTGCCAGTGACCCAAAGAAAGAGGAATCCATCATCTTGCAGTACTGGGATCTGGAGTGTCCTCATCTCATCATCAGTCAAAGTACCATATGGCAACTCCATGTGAATATCCCATGGAGGGTCAGCCATCACCACTGAGAACTTTCCCAAGATGCTCATGTCCAAGTACCGAATGTCACAACGAATCCACTGATTCAGAAGAGAGGTTAAAGTTACTGTTTCTAACAAAGTAACAAGTACATAAGGTTTAATATTACAATACACATTCAACCAGGATTCTATGTAAACGTCATAAAAAGGATAATAAATGGGATGCCTTTAAAAGGTTTAGAAATCGGTTGCATAAGTGAATACTAAACTGCAGCAACATGTGTGTGTTTGTATTAGCTGTACCCATTAAATTATGAGGAAAACCAGTGTGTCATACAGAATGGGTATATGATAGTGCTGCTAACGTGGTGAAGCATGTTAGGGGGGCACCAGTAGAGGGATCTCAGCAATTTAAGCTGCAATGTTCCAGCACTGGAGTTATACAGTCATGGCCAAAAGTTTTGAGAATGATACAAATGTTCATTTTTACAAAGTCTACTGCATCAGGTTTTATAATGGCAATTTGCATATACTCCAGAATGTTATAAAGAGTGATCCACTTAACAGCAATTGCAAAGTCAATAGTTGCCTAGAAAATGAACTTTTTCCCCCAAAACACATTTCAACTTCATTGCAGGCTTGCCTTAAAAGGACCAGCTAACATCTTTTTCAGTGATTGCTCCATTAACACAGGTGTGGGTGTTGATTGAGGACAGGGCTGGAAAATCAATCTGTCATGATTAAGTAAGAATCACACCACTGGACACTTTAAAAGGAGGCTGGTGCTTGGCATCATTGTTTCTCTTCTGTTAACCATGGTTTATCTCTAAAGAAACACGTGCAGTCATCATTGCACTGCACAAAACTGGCCTAACGGGGAAGAGTATCGCAGCTAGAAAGATTGCATCTCAGTCAACAATCTATCGCATCATCAAGGAATTCAAGGAGAGAGGTTCCATTGTTAGCCAAAAAGGCTCCAGGGCGCCCAAGAAAGACCAGCAAGCGCCGGGACTGTCTCTTAAAAGTGTTTCAGCTTCGGAATCGGCTCCCCAGCAGTGCAGAGCTTGCTCAGGAATGGCAGCAGGCAGGTGTGAGTGCATCTGCATGCACTGTGAGGCGGAGACTCATGGAGCAAGGCCTGGTGTCAAGGGGGGCAGCAAAGAAGCCACTTCTCTCCAAAAAAAACATCAGGGACAGACTGATATTCTGCCAAAGGTACAGGGAGTGGACTGCTGAGGACTGGGGTAAAGTCATTTTCTCTGATGAATCCCCTTCCGAATGTTTGGAACATCTGGAAAACAGCTTGTTTGGAGAAGACAAGGTGAGCGATACCACCAGTCTTGTCTCATGCCAACTGTAAAGCATTCAGAAAACCATTCATGTGTGGGGTTGCTTCTCAGCTAAGGGAATCGGCTCTCTAACAGTCTTGCCTAAAAACACATCCATGAATAAAGAATGGTACCAGAATGCCCTCCAAGAGCAACTTCTCCCAACCGTCCAAGAGCAGTTTGGTGATCAACAATGCCTTTTCCAGCATGATGGAGTACCTTGCCATAAAGCAAAGGTGCTAACTAAATGGCTCAGGGAACAAAACATAAGATTTTGGGTCCATGGCCTGGAAACTCCCCAGATCTTAAAAACCATGAGAACTTGTGGGCAATCACAAGAGACGGTGGGCAAACAAAAACCAACAAATTGTGACAAAATAGCAATTGATTTTCAAGAATTTACTGCATCAGTCAGATTTGGTCCAGAAGGGTTTATTGAGCAGCCAGGGAGAATTCAGAGGGCCTGAAGAAGAAGTCAACACTGCAAAATTTTACTTGTGCATAACTCATTCAACTGTCATAAAAGCTTTTTTAATCAAATAGATTGCACTTGTATTCTGTTAAAAAACATCTGACAAACCACATAAAAACCAGAGGCACAGACATTAAAATTAATTTTGTGTCATCTCAAACTTTGGCATGACTTAGAGTAAAGGGGTGTTCACACGCTTTTGGATCCTTTTTACGGATCTTTTTGAATGAAAACGCATCCGGAAAGCGATCCGTAAAACGCAGCATTTGTTATTAAATGGATCCGTTTGAATGCTTTTCACCTGCGTTTTACGCATCCCTTCGATGCTTTTTAAATGAATCTCTCTCTCTCTCTCTCTCTCTCTCCCACGCAGCCCCTCTCCAATTCAAATCTCCGCACTCAGCCCCGTCTCCAATTCAATCTCCCGCCCTCACCCCGCTCCAATTTAAATCCCCACCTCAGCCCGGCTCCAATTCAATCTCCCGCACCACACGTCACTGCCCCACAGCCGCCGCTCACCTCCGATCCCCCTCGCACCGTCGCTCACCTCAATCCCCGCGCTGCCGCCGCTCACCTCCGCACTCCTGCCCACCTGCCGCTGCCACTCACCCCTGCCGCCGCCCCCTCGCTGCGCCCACACCCCCAGCGATCCCCGCCAGCCTCGCAGTGCGCTTTTCGCATCGCTTTCAGGAGCAAAGCGCAGCTATACTGCCTGGTGTGGAGCGCTTTGGACAGGCCAAATGGACTCCATTACGCCTATGGCTTTTACCAACCCGCAATTTAAATTGACTGTCAATTCTTAAAGCGGTGCCAAAAACACAGTGCAGGAGAGCCAAAAGGCTGCTAAACAGCGATCTCCACGTTGGAACAGCGAATTGCGCTTTGTGCCACTGAATCATTTGTTAAGCTCAACTGAAATTGTTAGATCCGTATTTTGTGTGTATAAACAACCAATGACACAAAAACGCCGTGTGAACAAGCCCTTACTGGGAGAATCCGGATTCCTTAGTTTAACAAGCCCAAGTTAAGAAGATTAAATTCTGACACTTCAAGCGGTATTCCCGTTTTCTTGATTAGCTTTTAACATGTAGGAAAAGACCAATAAAAACTATTACCTAATACATTGTTGTTCGGACTATTTCCTGCTTTTCCACACAGGCTTCCAGCCACCTCTCTCTGCTTTTACAGGCTGAAACAATGGCAGGGATGAGGACAGAAATCTCTGTTCTGTTCCTCATCTTGAAAGGTGGGAGCTTGTTCACATTACTTGCTGGCAATATTTAACCCTTTAGAGTTCTGTAGCTTTGTGCACTACAATGTACAAAACCTCCTGCACTCATGTCACTAAAAGGATCAGCTAAGAATAGCAGAGCTGATATGCCATTTACTGCTATAGAACCACTCACAGTCTATCCAGGAAATGTGAGCCTGAAGCTGGCTGTTACTCTGTGAAACAACATGGTGAAACAACCCCTTTAAAGGTACAACTCAACAGCTTCAGATGATTAATAACACAGCTGGATTTTGCCATTTTAAACCCATAACATAGTTTGACTACTAAGTACTAATATAGGTTACATTTTGTATTTTAGAGAAGGATTGGGTCACTAGTAGGGCTCTTACCCCTATATTAGTGTTTCCTACGTTCAAAATGGCACAAAAGGTTAATCATGTGTCAGATTTATAGCTACCAGTAAATTTTACATTAAAGGTTGGATATTTTTAATAAATCCTATTTTTATGGGATTCAAAGTAATGATAACATAATTTAGATAAAATCTATTCCGTTAAGATCATTATCAGTACACAGACTATCTGCTTTTGACAGCCTTTTTGTTAGAAGGCTCCATAAAATAAGCCACCCGGCGAGCATCTCATGATCTGCTGTAATTAGTATGGGAGCCTGGGAGAAAGTGTTCAATTCCTTTGCTGCATCACATGGAAAATATAGCAATACCGTGCATCTATGGTAATACACGGATCGGAGAGATCCTTCAATGTAAAATGCAATACTTCCTAAACGCGGGAAGGAAAGCTAATTTGGCATCTCTAACATTGTTACAAATGGGTTTTCTAAAGAAAACAGTTAACAATTAGCTCTTCATTCTGTTTTGAAAACCATGGCACTAAAGATGTCGAGTAAACTCTAAATGGAAAGGAATCAAGTACAAATTTAGGTCATGAAGAACTCCCCATAAGAGAACATTTGCCTGAAATGTTTGGGTGTACTCCTGATCTTACCTGTGCAGGGAACAGACGTCCTACGCTTGCATCTCCCACACCTTTAACCAAAGGCATATCTTGGCTTGGAGTACACTCAGATCCTGCTGTGGTTCCTACAGGCTCTACATATGCATCAATCTCATAGTGAACATATTTACACGTGTCCATGTGAAAACAGGTATTAAGAAAGGAGCAGTCACCAAGAGATTCATCTGTGTGGATGTTTATGATACGCCTGAAGGAGGGTGAAAAAAAGACCCGTTAGGATCGGCCACCAGCAGGTCTACCAGGTAATAGCTCACTAAGGTAGCACTGGACTATCTTTTTCTTAAAAAGGTTGGAAACTGGCTATTGCAAGGGTCGCGACATGGACGCTGCAACAGTTACAAAGATCATAACGAGTTTACTAGACTGGGCACATCCTCGGCTACAAAAAGAAAACTATTTTTCCACAGTCACCACCCATCTATGCGTTTCCGCCAACGATGAACATGACCCAATGTTGTGCTGACAATGACCCAAACACATCTGAAGGTGCCAAATACATTAATGTCAATGGGCACAATTTTTCCGCATGGATAAACAAAGGCTTATGGGAAAGAGTTGAAGAGCTCTCCAGGGCCTTCTATTGGATGTCATAGGTGACTCAGAAGAACCTTGCAATGTAAAAAAAGCAAAGTCCGTGAAATTCACCTACAGACAGCTGTTTAAAGGTTTTTGCACTTCTTCAGTGCCGAGTGACAGGATGGCTGGGAGATAAGTGTGTGTGTCCAGTTAGTAAGTTCTACTCTGCACTGAAGAGGGGCAAACACCTTGAAACAGCTGTCTATAGGTGAACTTCCATGACGTCGCTACATATATGTGTGTTTAAAACACCTCGTGAGGTGGAGGCGGCGATTCTTTGTCATGGTGCTCATTCTTCCCAATGAAATAGATCGCCCCTTCTAAGCATATCTCACTGTGGAGAATGAGCACCATGTAGGAGAATCACCTCGTCCCCCTCACAGGGTATTTTACACACACACACACACAAAATACATATACACTCTGCACTGAAGAGGGAAAACACCCTGAAACAGCTTTCTGTAGATGAACTTCACTGGCTTGGCTTCAATCCTTTTTACACTGCAAGACTCGTGAGTCACATGTGAAGTGAGGATGACTACATCCAATAGATGGCACTGGCAAGCTCTTCAGCTCTTTCCCATAAGCCTTGATTTATATGTAAATCACTTCCTCACCACGAAGTGGAAAAGGCGACTAAATCTTCACACACCGATATGGTGCTCATTCTCCCTAAGGAGATACATAGACCAGCATAACTAGAAAGGAGGAGTAAACTTCAGAGTGACCCTCATAGGCGTACAAGTGTTAAAATACATGTGGAAATTCTTCACTGTACTACTAGTTGTAGAGAACATAAACATAGTGACACATTATTAATATCTATTACCTGAAGTGTAGCTTTTTACAAGGCGCATCAGCCCCAGATGCCCGCACACATTCTTCTTTAGTTCCATAATCACAAAACTCCTGAACCTGAGCCCTCCCACGAGAGCGGAACTTCTCCACAATAGACTGCTCCTTGGCTGTGCTGGTGTTCAGAAGTTCAAGGATCTCCTGGCTTACCTACAATTTATCCATATGAACATAAAGCAAATAAAAAGAATAATAATTAACATTTCTTAAAATATACTTCACAGGTGCAAATTTTATTATTTTCGAAAAAACATCTTATTGTGGCTTCTTTTATCCAGTTTCCCTCCATCTATATTGTGGGATAAACACAGGAAGCCTTTTTTATCAAAACAGTCTGGCATTAAAGGGGTTTTCATACAATAACGAATAGCTTTGTACATGTAGGCAAATGTAAATAAAAACTATAAAAAAATACATTGCTGTTCTGATCTTGCTTTGTTTAGGAGATACAATCTCCTCTATCTCCTGCTTGTTTACGCAACTTTTCTAGGTTACCAACCACCTCTCTCTGCTCTCATTGCTCCAGCTGCCCTGTCTAACTATGGTGAGGTCACTCTCTGCTGTGTTATCAGCAGCACAGAAGCTTGTTTATCTATGTTCATAAAAAAGAAAACAGTTGGCACTCACCGCTTGATGCAAATTCCAACGCACCTGTGGTTTCCAGCTTGTGTGAGACAGCTAGCACTTTGTCAACGCCCCGGTCAGCGACTCTCGGCAAGAGCCCATATACACAAACAACAGTATATGACTAGCGGACTTGTGCAAAAAAAAAAAAAAATGCTGTATTTATTCAACACACACGTGCAGAGGGTACACTAACAAACACCAATATCAGCCCTTGATCACGGTCACAATGCTACACAAACAGTGCTCATTATATATAACAAGCGGAAGGACCAGCCGGTACCTCCCTCATTACGTCCTTTCCACATATTAAAAACAACTTTAAAATACATATCCTATATGGGCATCTAAGTTACTACAAATATATGTATATACCTTTTAAGATTGAATTCTAGTAAATGTACGCCAAATCGTTTCTATAATTCATTCCCTGAGGCGCTCTAGTCTCCAGCATATGAATCCATTGAGCCTCACGCAGGCGCACTTTATGTTGTCATCTCCACCATTTAGCAGTTTCTCCACTTTATGGCAAAACACAAGAAGCTATGTACTGCGCCAGCGAGACGCTCTATGAAATGCTTCGCAGCACCAGAGTGAATACTAGCAAGATGTCCCGCTATTCTAACCTTAAATTTGCGGATACTGCTTCCTACATATACTTTAGAACAGGCGGTACATCACAAACAATGTGATCACTATCACAATTAATACATTCTTTTATGCTGTGTATTTTATTATCCTGCTTAGTATTACCAAATGTGTCTACCTTTTGTGTATATTTACAAATACTGCAGCATGGTTTACCACAAGCATAAAATCCTTTTAAATAGAGCCAATTTCTGGTTTTCATTTTAGTAGAGAAGTTGCTAGGGGAGATAATGCTTCCTATCGTTTTATTTCATTTAGCCACCATATGTCTACCTTTGTCCACAATATCAGCCAAAACTGAATCCTGCCGTAAAATATATATATTTTTATAAAAAACCTTTTTAATTTGTTCATAGTCTTGGCTGTATGGGGTAGAAAAAACGACTCCTTTCTTCTTTTACCTTCCGCTTTTTTATTCGTTTTTAGCAACATATCTTGTGTCAAATTTTGTATCTTGTTTCTAGCGGATTGTATATGTTTTCTAGAGTATCCTCTCCTTCCTAACCTGTCATCAACAATATCCATTTCAACCTTATAAGCCTTCCTTCTCTTCAATAAATGATATCCATACTCTATAATGTCATTTATTTAATTGTCACTTAGCTCAGTGATAATGATGTAAATCTGCCTTTTACATTTTCTTTTGATCGCTATCAAATATCATTTTTGGATCTTCACTTAAAAGTGGACATAAGTAGATCTAGAGTAGTTACTTCCTTACATAGGAAATCCATTAGTGGTAACACTATACTACGTGCAGACAGTTGCCATCCGGCACATACTGTCAACGCTATCCCCTATGGAGAGTACTATAGGCTACGGAGATCATGTACTGAAGAGAAGGATTATAAGGTTGAAATGGATAATGTTGATGACAGGTTAGAAAGGAGAGGATACTCTAGAAAACATATACAATCCGCGTGAAACAAGATACAAAATTTGACACAAGATATGTTGCTAAAAACTAATAAAAAAACGGAAGGTAAAAGACAGAAGGAGTCGTTTTTTCTACCCCATACAGCCAAGATTATGAACAAGTTTAAAAAGTTTTTTTTTTATAAAAATATAAATGTTCTTACGGCAGGATTCAATTTTGGCTGATATTGTGGACGAAGGCATACACATGGTGGCCAAATGAAATAAAACAATGGGAAGCATTGTCTCCCCTAGCAATTTCTCTACTAAAGTGAAAACCAAAAATTGGCTCTCTTTAAAAGGATTTTATGCTCGTGGTAAACCATGCTGCAGTATTTGTAAATATACACAAAAGGTAGACACATTTGGTAATACTAAGCAGGATAATAAAATACACAGCATAAAAGAATGTACCGTATATACTCGAGTATAAGCCGAGGCACCTACTTTTGCCCCAAAAAGCGGGAAAACTTATTGACTTGAGTATAAGCCTAGGGTAGAAAATGCAACGGCTACTGGTAAATTTTAATTTTCTATATGCAGGTATATGTCCCAAAAGGCACGTATATGGCCCCATAGGCATGTAATAGGCAGTTACATGTCCCCCATACGCAGGTAATAGGGAGGTACAGGGCCGGCTGTAGGGGCAGGTACAGGGCCGGCTGTAGGGGCAGGTACAGGGCCGGCTGTAGGGGCAGGTACAGGGCCGGCTGTAGGGGCAGGTACAGGGCCGGCTGTAGGGCCGGCTGTAGGGCCAGGTACAGGGCCGGCTGTAGGGCCAGGTACAGGGCCGGCTGTAGGGCCAGGTACAGGGCCGGCTGTAGGGCCAGGTACAGGGCCGGCTGTAGGGCCAGGTACAGGGCCGGCTGTAGGGCCAGGTACAGGGCCGGCTGTAGGGCCAGGTACAGGGCCGGCTGTAGGGCCAGGTATAGGGCCGGCTGTAGGGCCAGGTATAGGGCCGGCTGTAGGGCAGGTATAGGGCCGGCTGTAGGGCAGGTATAGGGCCGGCTGTAAGGCAGGTATAGGGCCGGCTGTAGGGCAGGTTAAAGGGCCGGCTGTAGGGCAGGTATAGGCCCGGCATGTATAGGCAGGTATAGGGCCGGCTGTAGGCAGGTATAGGGCCGGCTGTAGGGCAGGTATAGGGCCGGCTGTAAGGCAGGTATAGGGCCGGCTGTAAGGCAGGTATAGGGCCGGCTGTAAGGCAGGTATAGGGCCGGCTGTAAGGCAGGTAAAGGGCCGGCTGTAAGGCAGGTATAGGGCCGGCTGTAAGGCAGGTCTAGGGCCGGCTGTAGGCAGGTATAGGGCCGGCTGTAGGCAGGTGTAGGCAGGTGTAGAAAGTTTAAAAAAAAAAAAAAAAACACTTACCTGGCTCCCTGCTGCTCCGGCTCCCTCGCCGCTCCGCCTCCTCGCGGCCCGGCCTCCCGCGCGCTGTCCTGTCTTCCCGGCACAGGCGGTGACGTCATCAGGCCGCGCACGCAGCGTGATGACACACGCTGCCTGTGCCGGAAACTCTGGACGGCCGCGGCCGCCCAGAGTCCACTGCGGCGCAGGGAGCGCTCGCTCTGTGCCCCGCAGTGGTATCCCTTCACCTATATGCGCGCCGAAGGAGTCGCATGCAGGGGAAGAGATCGCGGACAGTGTCCGGGCCAGCGCAGCGCCCGGACACTGTGCGCTCACTCGGCCTTCAGTTATGTGCGCTCCCTGAGGAGCCGCATATAACTGAAGCGTCCCTGTCAGCACTTGGGCCATCGCAGCGCCTGAGCGCCGACAGTGACTCGAGTATAAGCCGAGGAGGCATTTTTCAGCACATTTTTTGTGCTGAAAAACTCGGCTTATACTCGAGTATATACGGTATTTATTGTGATAGTGATCACATTGTTTGTGATACAATGTACCGCCTGTTCTAAAAATATATGTAGGAAGGAGTATCCGCAAATTTAAGGTTAGAATAGCGGGACATCTTGCTAGTATTCACTCTGGTGCTGCGAAGCATTTCATAGAGCGTCTCGCTGGCGCAGTACATAGCTTCTTGTGTTTTGCCATAAAATGGAGAAACTGCTAAATGGTGGAGATGACAACATAAAGTGCGCCTGCGTGAGGCTCAATGGATTCATATGCTGGAGACTAGAGCGCCTCAGGGAATGAATTACAGAAACGATTTGGCGTACATTTACTAGAATTCAATCTTAAAAGGTATATACATATATTTGTAGTAACTTAGATGCCCATATAGGATATGTATTTTAAAGTTATTTTTAATATGTGGAAAGGACGTAATGAGGGAGGTACCGGCTGGTCCTTCCGCTTGTTATATATAGTGAGCACTGTTTGTGTAGCATTGTGACCGTGATCAAGGGCTGATATTGTTGCCCGAAACGCGTTGGTGTTTGTTAGTGTACCCTCTGCAAGTATGTGTTGAATAAATACAGCATATTTTTGCACAAGTCCACGAGTCATTTACTGTTTATGTTTGTATTTATGTTAATGACAAACTTTAACCCTTTACCGCTCTTTAGCCTTGTGCACTACAGTTTACAAACCTCCTGCACTCATGTCACTGTAACAGGCTCAGCTAGAAATAGCAGAGCTGATATGCCAATAACTGCTATAGAACTACACACAGCCAAACCAGAAAGTGAGAGTCTAAAGCTGGCTGTAACTCTGTGAAACAGCCTGGTGAAATCACCCTTTAGGTGTGCTTTCACACAGTGCGTTTTTTATGCAGGAAGTCACAGCAATTAATGCTGTACATTGCTGCACACAAATTGCGGTAAAACAAACCGCAATTTTTGTGCAGCAATGTACAGCATTAATTGCTGTGACTTCCTGCACAAAAAACAAATTAAAAAAACGCACCAAAAATGCACTTTGTGAAAGCAGCCTTAACGACTATTTGTTGCCCATAGTAACCAGAGCACATCTTTAAAGAGAACCTGTTACATAGATTATGCCCCTTGCTGAGGGCAGCACAAGCTAGTGATAGACATGCTGTTTCCCAGTGCTGTGTCCCTTTTTCTGTAAGATGCAGCAGTTTCAGAGCATTTAATGCTCAAATCTGGCAGTTTACAGCCAGAAAAGAGTCAGTTTAATTCATGACCCGCCCACCTTACAACTGATTAACTTATTACTTTGAATAGGTAGAAACATGTGAATAACTTTCAGGTGGGTGGGGCTAGCCTTGAGTGGGAGGGGCCAACACTTGCTGATGAATAAGCTTTACTCTTTTCTGGATGAAAACTGCCAGATTTGAGCACTAAATACTCAAACTGCTGCATCTTACAGACTAACACTATATCTACACTGCAGTGGACAAAAAAAAGACCAGAAAACCAAATAGTAAAAACGTTCATAAAACTGTGTTTTTTATCCACTGCCTGTCAAAAGCAGCTGAAAAAAAACTGCCTTTTGTGGAGCGTTTTTTTTTTTTTGCAGACAAAAAAAAAAAAACGCTGAAAAAACAGACGTTTTTCTGTGCAGTGGAGACATAGCCTAAAGGATACAGTACTGGAAACAGCATGCCTCTCACCAGTTTGTGCTTTCCTCAGCAAGGGGGGGCATAAACTATGCGACAGGTTCTCTTTAATTTTTCCAGAGCAGAATAAGAAATAAAAGCTCTTGTTGGTTGCTACGAGCATTAAAGAAAATGTTACCATTAGACAGTTTTAATAAATGAGGCCCGGTGACTCTATATGTGGACAGCTGAAAAAACTGATATCATCAGAGAGGCCATTGTGATCAAAGTTCGAACCAAAATGACCCCTTAAAGAGAACCTGTCACATAGTTTATGCCCCCCTTGCTGAGGACAGCACAAGCTAGTGTCAGACCTGCTGTTTCTAGCGCTGTGTCCCTTATTCTGTAAGATGCTGGAGTTTTCATGTATTTAATGCTCAAATCTGCAGTTTCCAGCCAGAAGAGTCATTCGAAGAGTCCTTCAAAGTGTCAGTTTTTTTTCAAACCCCGCCCACCTGAGGCTGGCCCCGCCCACCTCAACTGACAAACCTATTACTTTGAATAGGTAGAAACATGTGAATAACTGTCAGTGGGCGGAGCTAGCCTTTAGTGGGTGGAGCTCACCTGCTCATGAATAAGATTTGAGGGGTAAATGCTCTAAAACTGCTGCATCTTACAGAATAAGGGACACAGTGCTGGGAATAGCAGGTCTGACACTAGCTTGTGCTGCCCTCAGGTTCCCTTTAAATAGCTCAGTCTGCACTGTTAAGCCTGTACTAGCCATAACTTACAGATAATAAAATGTCACACAAATGATACAAGAGCTCCACTGTACTGACATGAAGATGGCCAGACCATCAAAGTAGAGGGTAATGCATTACTCTATTAGGGTCACAGCCCACATGGCCTGAGTAGTTGGATAACTGTCGGAGAAATCACTACCAAACAAACTGCTAACATTTTTCTATTAAATTGACTCCTGGTTCCATTAATAAACAATGAATAGTTTTCTTCATGACAATTTAAAAAAGACTCGGTCACCTTCTTACTTTGCTGCTCCTTGGTGGACTGCTGACTTAACAAGCTCTCTATTTCCAGGTCCACATGAGACGCGTGTTTTCTTGCCTTCTTCTGCGGCTCTGATACTTTCTTCTCCTTTGAAGAAGCTGCAGCAGAAGTGGATGAGGAGGAAGCTGGGGAATCACTTTCCTGAATTCTTCTCTTTTTGGTTCCCGATGCAATAGTGGATGCTTTTCTTTCCGTAACGGCGCCCATCATAGCAGAGAGTTTAGACTGGTCGGCATACGTTACTACAGTAGGTCTGTCGTCATCTTCAGGCTCACTGCCTTTCACTTCAATCAGCTCCTGAGCTGCAAATTTCTGCAAAAGGCTTTCAACGGCCTGCCGTGAAACAGCAAAGTCTGGCTACAACGACAGAGAAGTCAGAATCACACTTCTGTATGCAATCTGTACGTATACTTGTGTGTGGCTATATATACATATATATCGTGGGCAAGTAGTTGCCATGTAAAATCGGAAATCCATAAAAAATTCTATTGAAGTCACTGATCCCCAGAAGAGCAGTGTATGGTTCAATCATAAGACAAAGATGTGCTGCTTAAGAAGTGATCTTGTAAGAAGAAAATTCACTAATAATCGGGCAGTATTGGGCCTCAACCATAATAAGAATTATTGATGACGGACTAAAAGGATTGTCCATTAGTGTAAAAAGTGCCAGTCCGGCGGGTTTAATAACAGAAAAAACATTCATCTCTGACGCCGCTCTGTTCCACGACCACCATTACTCCTGATGATGTCACCTTCGTCGGTCATGTGACACTGCAGCCAATCACTGGACTCAGCGGTCATGTGACGTTCATACAGGAAGAGGCTGCTGAGGCCAGTGGTTGGCTGCAGCATCACATGACTAATAAAATGGACATCATTGGGCACCACGGTGTCTCAGTTGGCAGCAGTGGGTTCAAATCCCACAAGGACAACATCTGCAAGGAGTCTGGATGTTTCCCCCCCACACTCCAAAAACATACTGATAGGTTAATCTGGAATTTCATCTGTAAGCCCCAATGGGGACAGGGAGTAATGTGAACAATGACAATGTGCAGGCCTACAGTATAAAGGAATTGCATACGTCTTTGTGGAGCAACGGCAGCGCTAGAATGGAGCATCAACATTGTGCCAGTAGTATCTGGGTAATCTATGGCACTAGATGGGGTTCAGCATCTACATTGTGCCAGTAGTATCTGGGGAACCAAGGCAACTATATGGGGTTCACATCTACATGTTTGGCAGTAGTAAACTGGGTAACCTATGGCACTAAATGGGTTCAGCCCTCTACATTGTGGGCCCGTATATCTGGGTAACCTATGGCCACTAATGGGGTTCAGCAATCTACATTGTCCAGTAGTATCCTGGGTACCTATGGCACTAATGGGGTTTCAGCATCTACATTGTTGGCGTAGTAAACTGGGTAATCTATGGCACTATATGGGGTTCAGCATCTACATTGTGCCAGTAAATATCTGGTCCAATGGCACAAATGGGGTACAACATCTACATTGAGCCAGAGTATCTGGGAAACTATGGCACTATATGGGTTCAGCATCTACATTGTGCCAGTAGTATCTGGGTAACCTATGCACTAATGGGGTTTTTAGCAAACTACATTGTGCCATAGTTATCTGGTGATCTATGGCACTATTGGGGTTCAGCAAATTTACAAATTTTCCATTCTGGGTAATCTTGGCACTATATGGGGTTCACATCTACATTGTGCCCTAGTAAACTGGGTAACCCTATGGCACTATATTTGGGTGTCAGCATCTATATTGTACCAGTCTGGGAAAATTTCTAACGGGTTGCACTATATGGGGTTCAGCATTTAATTTGTCCAGTTTTTGTAATCTATGGCATAAATGGGGTTCACATTTTACATTGTTTCCAGTCTGGGAAAACTATGGCACTATATGGGGTTAGCAACTCATGTGCCATCTGGTAAAACATGGACTAATATGGATTCAGCATCTCATTGTGGCCAGTGCCTGGTAATCTATGGCCCCTATATGGGTTCAGCATCTAAATTGTGCATTGGGAACTATGGGACTAAAATGGGTTTCCCGCTTCTACATTGTCCAGTAGTATCGGAAACCTAAAGGCAAATATATGGATTCAGCATCTCATTGTGGCCAGTCTGGGTAAAAATGGCACTATATGGGATTCAGCATCTACATTGTGGGCCAAATTCTGGGAATTATGGAACATATGGGATTCAGCATCTACATTGTGCCAGTCTGGGAAATCTATGGCACTATATGGGATTCAGCATCTGCATTGTGCCAGTCTGGGAAATCTATGGCACTATATGGGATTCAGCATCTACATTGTGCCAGTCTGGGAATCATTGGCACAAATTTGGGTTCACATCTACATTGTTTCCAAATCCTGGAAATCTATGGCACTAAATGGGTTCAGCATCTCAATTGTGCCCGTTTCCTGGAAATCTATGGACTATATGGGGATTCAGCCCTCACATTGTGCCAGTACTGGGTAACCTATGGCACTATATGGGATTCAGCATCTACATTGTGCCAGTATATCTGGGTAAATATATGCAACTATATGGGCTTCAGCATCTACATTGTGCTAGTCTGGGTAACCTATGGCACTATATGGGGTTCAGCATCTACATTGCCAGTGTATCTTTGGTAACTAGGCACTATATGGGATTCACATTCATTGTGCCGCTGGGAAATCTATGGCACTAATGGGGTTCAGCATCACAGGGGCCTAAATCTGGGTTCTATGCACATTAAAAGGGGTTTTAGCATTTTTCATTTTGCCAGTTGGGGGAACTATGGGACTATATGGGGTTTTTTTCATTACAAAATTTTCCAGTCTGGTCCCATGGGACTAATGGGAAAACACTCTCATTGTGCCATTGGGAAATCTATGGCACTATATAGGGTTTAGCACACATTTGCCCAAATTCTGGTAATTAAGGCCTTATGGGATTCGCATCTGCATTTTCCCCCCTTTTTTATCATGGGGACTTATGGGTTCACATCTACATTGTCCCCCGTTTGGTTTTTTTATGGCACTATATGGGTTCAGCATCACTTGTGCCAGTTTTTGGGAACCTATGGCACTATATGGGGGTTTACATCTCATTGGCCATCTGGGGAAATCATGCACAAAAATGGGGTTCCATCTACAATTTTTCCAGTCTGGTCAGGGACTATTTTTCAGCTCTCATTGTGCCATATATTGGGTAATATTGGCACTATATGGATTCAGCATTCATTGTCCCGTCTGGGAAACCCCTTGCACTAAAGGGGTTTTAGATCTGCATTGCATCTGGGGGATCTATGGGACAATGGGGTTCACATCTCATTGTGCCAGTGTTCTGGGTGCCCATGCACTATATGGGGTTCAGCATCTACATGTGCCGATATTGGGTGCTATGGGACTATATGGGGGTTCAGCATTTACATTTTTCCAGTCTGGGGGACCTAGGCACTAAAATTGGGTTCGCACTACATTTGTGCCAGTCTGGGAAAACATGCAAATAATGGGGTTCAGCATCTGCATTGGTGCCAGTCCCGGAAAAAACTATGGCATATATGGGTTTTAGCTCTCAATTGTGGGGATCGGGAAAATAAAAGGCACAATGGGGTTCAGCATCTACATTTGTGCCAGCTGGGAAATCATGGGAATAAGGGTTTTGCATCTCATTGTCCATCCGGGGAAATCTAAACACTTTTGGGGTTCGATTACATTGTGCCCGGTTGAACTAAGGGCCCATATGGGGTTCACATCTACATTGTCCATATTTTCGGGGGCCTATGGCCCTAAATGGGGTTCAGCATCTACAGTGCCAAATTTTTTTGGGTAACCTATGGCACTATATGGGGTTCAGCATTTACATTGTTCCAGTCTGGGTGACCTATGGCACTATATGGGATTCAGCATCTACATTGTGCCAGTCTGGGAAATCTATGGCACTATATGGGGTTCAGCATCTACATTGTGCCAGTCTGGGAAATCTATGGCACTATATGGGGTTCAGCATCTACATTGTGCCAGTAGTATCTGGGTAACCTATGGCACTATATGGGGTTCAGCATCTACATTGTGCCAGTCTGGGTAACCTATGGCACTATATGGGGTTCAGCATCTACATTGTGCCAGTAGTATCTGGGTAATCTATGGCACTATATGGGGTTCAGCATCCACATTGTGCCAGTAATACCTAGGTTCTCTTTAAGAAACTTCCTGCCTGTTTGCTGATGTTCCCACACTCATCCTGTGCTTGCTGGCAGTAATCTGCTGTCACCTGCCTCGGTAATTGGTCACCTCTGCCTGTACCAGCTGTCCTCCGCAGGGCTATGGAGTCGGTAAGCCAAATCTCCTCAATTTTACTGTCTACGACTCCCTCATATACGGCGCATGTTTAAGTGATAACTTTACTGTAGTGAAATAGTAACATCAGGCGTTTTATCACCTTATGATACAATAATCAAGCTGTTTAGGTAGAACATACACTGACAAGCAAAAGGGTAACAATGTTTTGATCTTTTGACTTTTAGGCTCCATATCTCACCATCCACTATAGCTTTGAACATGAGGCTCCCATCATTTTATAGACAATCATCTTACTATTTTATACATACATTATTTAGCATTCAGCATCTGCTTAGTTCTGCAGATGTAACTGCATTGTTACTGTTTTGCTCCTAAAAATCTAAATTTGGCTTTCAGCACTGCCTGAATTATTCTGTGCTCTGGATCAGATTCAAGTCATGTCTTGATCAAAATCTGATCCCAGGAACCTTCTACATAAATACAGCTTTTTCTTCAACTCTAAGGGTATTGTCACACGGTGTATTGCGGCGCGTACTGTACACTGTGTGCTTCGGGAGTTCGGGCCCCATAGACATGCATTACTCGCGGGGGCGTAATTGCCGCAAGTAATTGACATGTCACTTATCTCCCCGTGTGTACAATCCAATCGTATTTTACACACGGAGACAGGAGGCGTAATCCCTAGTTCTCTCTGAGAGCTATGGAATACCGTAATTATGGAGCGCATCTCCCTGCGCATTAAGCGCAGTAGGTCGCGAAATACGCAGCAGAATGCGCTCCAAATCACCAGTTTCCAATCTTCCATTTTTCATACTTTTTGGTGAATTCAAGCCGACGCTTCTTATGAGGAGATTGAAGTCGAGGTTTCTTCACCTTTTTTCGAGCCATCATTCCAGAACCTGTGTAATGTGTGTTGCCCGGTGCTATTAGGAATTTTGAGAACGGGTTGTGATTTGTCCCACCAAACCAGGAGCAAAACAGTAACAATGCAGTTACATGAGAAGAATCTCCCAAAACTAAGTAGATGCTAAAATGTTGAAGGTAAAAGTTATGTATGAGAGCAAGATGATTGTCCCATAAAATGGGTGGGAGTCTCACATTGAAAAACTGCAAATGGATGGTGAGATTTTGGAGCCTGAAAGTCACAAGTCCAAAACATTGTTACCCTTTTGCTTTTCGATGTAAAATATATTTATAAGATATGACTTTCGAATACATAAAACTTTAAGAAATTGTAAATATGAAGTGAAAAATTTTGCTAAAATCTGGTAAGTCTGTTTGCTATGGGAGTGAAATATTTTCCCCTGTGGCAACGCTTTGCCTGCTCCATGTCATCAATTACACTCCTCATGTGAAGAGACTGAAGACAAGGTACCAGTAGCACTGGCAAGACCCAATTCCTCTTGCTCTTGGCACTGCATTGAACTAACTGTACCAATTTATTATATATATATATATATGTATATACATTTTTTACCGACTCCAACTCTGACTCCTGCAAAATGGGTACCGACTCCAACTCCACAGCCCTGGTCCTCCGTCCGGCACATCAGCTGTAACAGTGAGTAGCCAGGTCAGGGATAGTGACCTAGAGTCTCCCCGCAGCGAAGTCTGTCCGGCCTTGCGGGGGGCTCCAGTGAAGACTGGCCCGCTCCATGCTCTGGTTTGTATCTCCATCTCTCACGGTGACCCAGAGGATCCGCATAGTCAGCTCTCACTGTTACACATATGCACGGTTAAATGTGTCCTGGCTGGGTTACCAGTGTATGCAGTGGGCGCACCTTAAACCTCAGGGAGGGGAGACTGTGCCACCTAGTTCCAGAATAGAATGATTCTCCTCAGGGCAGGGACATTACAGGACTTGTCCTATGAAAGCCCAGCCTTTCCCCAACGCGTACATAGAGTTGATGGATGTGGGAGCGGCAGAGAAACGTGCGGCCGCCCACGGCGTCCCCCCAAGTCAATGCTGAGGGACTTTATGGCTGCAGTCACCCAGTCAAAGGGTGGTCCCGTCCAGGCGGTGATGGCCGGCTCATTGTCCAGCTCCCCACTCATTCCTATGGACGCTCACCGTGGTGATGGCCGGCTCATTGTCCAGCTCCCCACTCATTCCTATGCACTGTCTCCGTGGTGATGGCCGGCTCATTGTCCAGCTCCCCACTCATTCCTATGGACGCTCACCGTGGTGATGGCCGGCTCATAGCCCAGCTCCACACTCATTCCTATGCACGGTCACCGTGGTGACGGCCGGCTCACAGCCCATCTCCCCACTCATTCCTATGCACGGTCACCGTGGTGACGGCCGGCTCACAGCCCATCTCCCCACTCATTCCTATGCACTGTCACCGTGGTGACGGCCGGCACAAAGCCCAGCGCCCCACTCATGCCTATGCACGGTCACCGTGGTGATGGCCGGCTCATAGCCCATCTCCCCACTCATTCCTATGCACTGTCACCGTGGTGATGGCCGGCTCATAGCCCATCTCCCCACTCATTCCTATGCACTGTCACCGTGGTGATGGCCGGCTCACAGCCCATCTCCCCACTCATTCCTATGCACTGTCACCGTGGTGACGGCCGGCTCACAGCCCATCTCCCCACTCATTCCTATGCACTGTCACCGTGGTGACGGCCGGCTCACAGCCCATCTCCCCACTCATTCCTATGCACTGTCACCGTGGTGACGACCGGCTCACAGCCCATCTCCCCACTCATTCCTATGCACTGTCACCGTGGTGACGGCCGGCTCACAGCCCATCTCCCCACTCATTCCTATGCACTGTCACCGTGGTGATGGCCGGCTCATAGCCCATCTCCCCACTCATTCCTATGCACTGTCACCGTGGTGATGGCCGGCTCATAGCCCAACTCCCCACACATTCATATGGACGCTCACCGTGGTGATGGCGGCTCATAGCCCAGCTCCACACTCATTCCTATGCACTGTCACCGTGGTGATGGCGGCTCATAGCCCAGCTCCCCACGCATTCCTATGGACGCTCACCGTGGTGAGGGCGGCTCATAGCCCATCTCCCCACTCATTCCTTTGCACTGTCACCGTGGTGATGGCGGCTCATAGCCCAGCTCCACACTCATTCCTATGGACGCTCACCGTGGTGATGGCGGCTCATAGCCCAGCTCCCCACTCATTCCTATGGACGCTCACCGTGGTGATGGCCGGCTCATAGCCCATCTCACAACTCATTCCTATGGACGCTCACCGTGGTGATGGAGGCTCATAGCCCATCTCCCCACTCATTCCTATGGACGCTCACCGTGGTGATGGCGGCTCATAGCCCATCTCCCCACTCATTCCTATGCACTGTCACCGTGGTGATGGCCGGCTCATAGCCCATCATCTCCCCACTCATTCCTATGCACTGTCACCGTGGTGATGGCGGCTCATAGCCCATCATCTCCCCACTCATTCCTATGGACGCTCACCGTGGTGATGGCCGGCTCATAGCCCATCATCTCCCCACTCATTCCTATGGACGCTCACCGTGGTGATGGCCGGCTCATAGCCCATCATCTCCCCACTCATTCCTATGGACGCTCACCGTGGTGATGGCCGGCTCATAGCCCAGCTCCACACTCATTCCTATGGACGCTCACCGTGGTGATGGCGGCTCATAGTCCATCTCCCCACTCATTCATATGGACGCTCACCGTGGTGATGGCGGCTAATAGCCCAGCTCCCCACTCATTCCTATGCACTGTCACCGTGGTGATGGCGGCTCATAGCCCAGCTCCACACTCATTCCTATGCACTGTCACCGTGGTGATGGCCGGCTCATAGCCCATCTCCCCACTCATTCCTATGGTTGCTCACCGTGGTGATGGCGGCTCATAGCCCAGCTCCCCACTCATTCCTATGGACGCTCACCGTGGTGATGGCGGCTCATAGCCCAGCTCCACACTCATTCCTATGGACGCTCACCGTGGTGATGGCGGCTCATAGCCCAGCTCCCCACTCATTCCTATGGACGCTCACCGTGGTGATGGCGGCTAATAGCCCAGCTCCCCACTCATTCCTATGGACGCTCACCGTGGTGATGGCGGCTCATAGCCCAGCTCCACACTCATTCCTATGGACGCTCACCGTGGTGATGGCGGCGCATAGCCCATCTCCCCACTCATTCCTATGCACTGTCACCGTGGTGATGGCGGCTCATAGCCCAGCTCCCCACTCATTCCTATGCACTGTCACCGTGGTGATGGCCGGCTCACAGCCCAGCTCCCCACTCATTCCTATGCACTGTCACCGTGGTGATGGCCAGCTCACAGCCCATCTCCCCACTCATTCCTATGGACGCTCACCGTGGTGATGGCCGGCTCACAGCCCATCTCCCCACTCATACCTATGGACGCTCACCGTGGTGATGGCGGCTCATAGCCCATCTCCCCACTCATTCATATGCACTGTCACCGTGGTGATGGCCGGCTCATAGCCCATCTCCCCACTCATTCATATGCACTGTCACCGTGGTGATGGCGGCTCATAGCCCAGCTCCCCACTCATTCCTATGGACGCTCACCGTGGTGATGGCGGCTCATAGCCCATCTCCCTACTCATTCCTATGCACTGTCACCGTGGTGATGGCCGGCTCACAGCCCATCTCCCCACTCATTCCTATGCACTGTCACCGTGGTGATGGCCGGCTCATAGCCCAGCTCCCCACTCATTCCTATGCACTGTCACCGTGGTGATGGTCGGCTCACAGCCCATCTCCCCACTCATTCCTATGCACTGTCACCGTGGTGATGGCCGGCTCACAGCCCATCTCCCCACTCATTCCTATGGACGCTCACCGTGGTGATGGCCGGCTCACAGCCCATCTCCCCACTCAATTCCTATGGACGCTCACCGTGGTGATGGCGGCTCACAGCCCATCTCCCAACTCATTCCTATGGACGCTCACCGTGGTGATGGCGGCTCATAGCCCAGCTCCCCACTCATTCCTATGGCGCTCACCCGTGGTGATGGCGGCTCATAGCCCACTCCACACTCTTCCTATGGACGCTCACCGTGGTGATGGCCGCTCATAGCCCAGCTCCACACTCATACCGAAGGACGAGCACCGAGGTGATGGCCGGCTCATAGCCCAGCTCCCCACTCATTCCTATGGACGCTCAGCGTGGTGATGGCCGGCTCATAGCCCAGCTCCCCACTCATTCCTATGGATGCTCACCGTGGTGATGGCCGGCTCATAGCCCAACTCCCCACTCATTCCTATGGACGCTCACCGTGGTGATGGCGGCTCATAGCCCATCTCCCCACTCATTCCTATGGACGCTCACCGTGGTGATGGCGGCTCATAGCCCATCTCCCCACTCATTGCTATGGACGCTCACCGTGGTGATGGCCTGCTGGATGGACACAGAGTCTGCGGGCAGCACCAGGGACAGGTCAGACAGGTGGTGCAGGAGCTTCCTCTCCAGCTCGGGGTCTGGGGTCACCTCTGCGGCTCCTTTGGGTGGCTGGGCCGCCCCTGAGGGCACCGGGCTGTCACTGCGGAAGGAGGGCGCCAGTCCTGCCTCCGGATTCTGCAGATCTGGGGAAGAAACAGAAGTAAACGTCAGGTCCTGTCAGCGGAGCCCGGGCGCCTTCAGCCCCGCGCCCCTCACCTAGCGCCAGCTGCGAGCTGACATCCTTCCGCCGCCGCTGCAGCCGCTCCCGCAGGTAGTCCAGCTGCTTCTTGTGGGCCTGGATGGAGCTCCATGTGTCCGACATCCGTGCACCTCGTATCTGCAGCACAGCCGCCGCTAGCCGCACGCTGCACGATGACCCGGATGTGTACACCGGAAGTGAACCGCCGGCTGCAGGGAGTGTCGGGTCTCCTTCCGGGGGCGGGGCCGCTGTGTCTCCGCCCTTCCAACCGCATTACTCCTTCTAGAAGAGGTATCAGGGATATCACAGAGGTCTTCATCCGGGCCACTAGATGTCAGTACAGCTTAGAGCCACACAATAACCCCAGAACCTTCTACCTCTGATGTGTGATACATAGTGCCCCAGGTTACCCAGATATTACTGGCACTGTGCAGGTGCTGAGCTCCCCCATATAGTGCCACAGGTTACCCAGATATTACTGGCACTGTGCAGGTGCTGAGCCCCATATAGTGCCCCAGGTTACCCAGATATTACTGGCACTGTGCAGGTGCTGAGCCCCATATAGTGCCCCAGGTTACCCAGATATTACTGGCACTGTGCAGGTGCTGAGCTCCCCCATATAGTGCCACAGGTTACCCAGATATTACTGGCACTGTGCAGGTGCTGAGCTCCCCCATATAACATACATGCCAACTCTCCCGTTTTTGGCGGGGGGTCCCGCTATTTGGGGTCCCCTCCCGCCCTCCCGGGGGAGTTGGCATTCCTCCTGCCGCCTGCAGGCGGCGGGGGTCCTTTAAATTTCCGCGGCGCAAGAGTAGCGCTGGTGCTCTACTCTTGCGCCTCCGGACCGCTCCTACTGGCGGGTGAAGCGGCCGCTCACCCGCCCGCGGTCTCACTGTGCGGGAGGAGGCAGGAGGGATCGCTCCCTCCTCCCTCCTCTCCCTGTATGTACGGCGCCGGTGTGCGCGCCGTACATGCAGGTCAACGGCGCAGGGGAAGTGACGCGCGGCTGCAGGGGAGTGACGCGCGGCTGCTCTCACTTCCCCCTGCGCCGCTGAAGAGATCGGTCGGGAGCGGCCACGCTGCAGGAGCCTGGTAAGGTAAGTGGATTTTATTATTTAATTTTTATTAGCTTTAGGGGCTCTACCTGGCTAACAGAGAGGGCAACTACCTGGCAACAGAGGGGCACTACCTGGCAACAGAGGGGGCACTACCTGGCAACAATGGGGGCACTACCTGGCTAACAGATGGGGGCACTACCTGGCAAACGGAGGGGGCACTCCCTGGCAACAGAGGGGGCACTACCTGGCAACAGAGGGGACATCTACCTGGCAACAAAGGGGGCACTACCTGGCAACAGAGGGGGCACTACCTGGCTAACAGAGGGGGCACTACCTGGCTAACAGATGGGGGCACTACCTGGCTAACAGATGGGGGACATACCTGGCAACAGAGGGGACACTACCTGGCTAACAGAGGGGGCACTACCTGGCTAAAGAGGGGCACTACCTGGGAACAATGGGGGCCACCCAA
>JAODAL010000253.1:0-12500 GCA_025379985.1 Phyllomedusa bahiana
TGTTCTACATCGATCCACAAGTTATGAGCTGGTGCCTCCATAGATGTCCTCTTTTTTACCACATCCTACAAATGCTCAATTGGATTGCAATCTGAGGAATCTGAAGGCCAAGTCGACACCTTGAACTACTTGTCATATTTCATAAACTATTCTTGAATAATGTTTGCAGTGTGGCAGGACCCATTATCCTCTTGAAAGGGGCCTTTGCCAGTAGGGAATGCTGCTGGTGGTTTACTTGGTCTGCAGCTATGTTTAGGTAGGTGATATGTGTCAAAGTAACATTCACGTGAATTCCAGGACACAAGGTTTCACAGAAGAACATTGCCGTGGGCATCACACTGCCTGCAGCATCTTACCTTATGTATCCTGGCACGATTTCTTCCCCTGAAAACTAACCCATGCACACCCTGACAACCATGTGATATAATATAAAAATAATTTATCAGACTGGAGCACCTTCTTCTATTGCTCCATGGCCAGTTCTGTTATTAGATGCCCACTGTAGGAACTTTTAGTGTTGAACAAGGGTCACTATGGACACGCTAATCAGTATGTGACTACATGGTCCCATACAGAGTAATAAATAATGCCCTGTGTTTTCTGACGCCTTTCTATTATACTCAACAATAACTTTTTCAGCAATTTATTCCAGCTTTTATTTCCCATTCACATCAGTGAGAATTGGGGACCCTTGACCCTGTTGCTGATTCACCTTTTGTCCTCCATAGGACAATATATGTTTATATATGCGAAAGGAAAAAGCATTTGTGTAGTAACCGAAATTCCAATAGAAACAAGGGAAGTCCGTATTCTCATTCTTGTTCCATTACAAAATAATTATTATTTTGCTGTTGATAAAGCCATAATAAACAAAACTGTTGAGAATATTGCTTTTTTTTGCTTGTAATGCAAATAACTATAAGTATAACACAGTATTTCACTTATTTTCTAATAGATCACTTTTAAAATTACGTTGACATATAATTTGAGTTTGTCCATAGCATCATCTTGCAACTTTCACAACTAAAATGACCCATGTACTATTTAGAAACCTCACAGCTTTGATGTTAATGTATAAGTACAGTTTTAGATGTCTCATCTGTATTAGGTAACCTGCATTTATTTAGAGCCATCTTGAAATTTGTTTTGTATCTGTTAAGTCTATGCTGGTTTTAGTTTGTGATTGTAGTCATGATTATACCTCATGGAATGCTGAATACTTTTTGTTGATTGAAGATAAAATATATTCTGCATCATTTAAATGCTATGTTACATATTTTGCCAATGTAAAACTGATCAGCTTTACTTAGGATAACTCATCATTGTACAACCCGTGGCAAACATTAGGGAATCACCACACCAGGGTAGGGTTGGTTAGAAGATGGTGGAAAGACAAGAAGTTCGGTTTTAGTGAGGTTTAGTTTCAAATGGAGAGAGGACATGATGTCAGAGACAGCGGACAGACAGTCACTGGTGTTTTGTAGCAGGGCAGGAGTGATGTCTCAGGGAGGAGTGTATAGTTGAGTGTCATCAGCGTAGAGATGGTATTGGAAGCCAAATCTGCTGATGGTTTGTCCAATGGGGGATGTGTAGAGTGAAAAATGAAGAGGACCTAGAACCGATCCCTGAGGAAACCCCAAACAGCAAGGGAAGAGGAGGGGAGGTAGAACCGGAAAATTAGACCGAAGGAGCGGTCGAGGGTAAATGAAACCAAGCGGGACGGTGCCCTCATGAAAAAGGTGTGAGCACGAGGAGGAGATGGTGATCCCAGTGAAAACGCTCAGAGAAAGGAGAAGCAAAATAAATTTTGCCCTGGATTTAGCAGTTGGAGGTATTAGAATTTTAGCTAGAGCAGATATTCCTTACTAAGCATAAGGAATCATCAGGGGAAAAATACCATTCCTTTCATCGATCTGAATGGGACCCACGACCATGAAACCCAATGGAAAAGTATAGATGCTCACTCAACTAACTAAAGGCCCAAAATTTAAATACCCACTGGCGGGGGCGCGCCCACACGGGGCGTCTACCTTTTACAATTTAAAAAACAAAAACCCTTTCCGAAAAAAAAACGGCCACTATAGTCTCTTAAGAGGGAAATCATCCCCACGCTCAAAAAAAAGGAATCCAAAGGGGGCCAATACCTAGAGTGAAAAAAATTTGTTCAAAGGGGAGGATTTCTACAACAGGCAACATTTAAAAGAGAATTCTTAAAAAGAGGTTACCCCTTTGAGTACTTTAAAACCCCCCTTTAAAAAATGCTCTAGAGAGAAAAAGGGAAACCCTCCTTCATAGTAAACCCAAAAAAAGGGCTGAAACTTCTCCTAAAATTATAGGCCCCAAATTATACAAAAAACCAAGAAGTAAGAAAATCATAAGTAATACGGGAACATCTTACTTACGGATAAAGATTTGGGAGGGGTCTTGTCACCTAAACCTCTATCACCTTTAGGAAGGAAGACTACAGGGACAGCCCGTACATAGCCATTATGCCCCCCCATCTGAGGGTACACGGGTTTAAATAGAAACCCTTTGGGGATTTCTGTTGTGGCAAATGTTACCCCCGTAGTAGCTAAAACCAATAAATTTTATTTAATTAAATACGGGAGTACCTTTGAATAAAGATTTCATAAAACTGTGAAAACGAAAGGAGTGGTCTATTTTGTACTTTCTGTACGAGGGGCCGAGCCCGGGGTCCGGGCGCAGGCCACTCGCTCCCACTTTACACGGCCCACCGGACGCGACAACCCCGCGTCCCTGGGCCCCCCCCCGTCCCAGAAATCTCCCTCCTCACCTACCTTTGCTCCACTGGGTGCGGGGGCCGGGCGCGCGCCCGGTCCTTAGGGCACCGCGCCCCGGGCCTCGCAAATTTAAAGGGCCCAGCGGCCATAATGCAAACACCTACTGCCCCCTATATTTTTCCCCCCCCACCTTTCCTCCCTCGCCAAATTTCCATGGGCCCCCATACCATGGGAGGCCCTTCTACGTTCCCGGTTGTCTATACTGGTCCCATCCCCCCCCGGCTTTACGTTCTCCGACCACAACCTTTGCTCCCTGCCCCGCCCTTTCCTCCCCTCCCTGACTATGATTTGCCTGCCTTTTCTGTACCGCGTATTCCTTGGGGCTACCATCGCAACAAGTCACATCAGGGTAGCGCCCTGTGGAATTCCGCCGCAGAAAGTCCACCCCGCTTTGCGGCGGGCTCTGGAAAAAACCGGGGTTCCCACTTAACCCCCTTCCCTGGGTGTGGCTTACGCCATCGTGGGGTGGCTCAGGGGATCCAAAAACAAGGTTGTTACAGTTGGAATCGGCCGGATCCCCCCAAAGGTTTCCGCCCCACCCGGGAAGCCTACTCCTCGTGCCCAGCAGTCCCAGGCTGACGCACAGGCACAGCATTTGGGAAGCTGAGTCCATGATGCGCAACTTCCCTCCCAAACCGGCAGTCTCCACCCCCTTTTCACCGCCATTCCAGCCCCTGCCGTTGCTCCTCCGCCCGGGGCCTAAGCTCCGGTTTTCGCTTCCCTCAAAGTTCGAGGGAGACCCAAGCTATGTGGGGGGTTTTTTTTACTCGTGCTCGATGCCTGGAGCAAAGGGCCGACCATTCCCATCCGAAGCGAAAAAAGTGGCGTTTGTCCTAAATCTGCTCCCGGGAAGGCTCTGGCAGGGCAACCCCCCTCGGGGACAGGGGAGATCCTTGGGGGGCACCTGCAGGCCTTCTTCAAGGATTTCCCCGTGCGTTTTTGGGGAAACCCGGGGACGGGCTTCATCAGGGAGACCGCACCTCCTGAATTTACGCCAAGGAGAATCCTGGGGGGTGATTCCCCACCCAAATTTCCGTCCCTTTGGGCCCTGGGAGCGACGGGAATAGGCCGCCCTCTGTGCCACTTTAAAGAAGGGCCTCTCTACCCGGAAAGGATCCCCCGGGCCGAAGGGGATTTCCGGTTTCCCTTGTCTGGATTGATCCACCTGGCACCGGGTTTGAGTGGTTTCTCGAGAAGAAAAAGGCCCCCGCCAGGAACGCACTTGCCGACCTCGTCGCTTCCCGCGTTGGTCCGGAAACCGAAACCCCCGGTACCCCCCACCTCACTTTCCCACGGGGAGCCCAAAGCGGGCCCCCCCCCCCCCCCCCCCCCCCCCGACCGGGGCATTTCTTCAGACAAGAGCGTCCCGAGCCGCATGAAAACCTATGCCGTATGTGCAGTCCCTGAACATTTTGAGGGATCCCCCGTTTCCCCGCCCGGAAACGCTCGCACCTGGGGGTAGTGGGAGAGGCTCCCGGGGTGTGCACATTTCCTTTCCCCCCTTGACCAGCCGGTCAGACCTTCTAGTGCTGGCGTGATTTTTTTCAAGCCCCCGCCTTTTTGGACTCCGGCTCGGCAGGAAAAATTTTTATGGTCCGCCCTGGTGTCAAAAGCTTCGCCTTCCCACCGTTGACTCGTTAACCCTTGGCGATCTTTGGGTGAGTGGGGAGGCCCTGCCGGATACTATCCAGCCCGTGGGGACCCTTACACAGTGGGGGCATCCTGGCAAAGGAATGTTTTTACGTTTCCCTTCTTCGTCTGCTACCTTTTGGGGGGTTACCCTGGCTAAAATGCCACCCCCCCCCGGTTTTGGGAGGGAAAAGAGGGCGAAGTTACACGAGGGGAAAGACTGCCAGCATCGTTGTCTTCCGAACCCCCCGGTGGCCCCCCCCCTCTCCCCCTTTGCCCAGAAGCCATTGCCGGGGGTTACCGGCAGAGTATCAAGATCTCCCCGACGTGTTCTCCGAAAAAACAGCAAACCCTTCCACCTCACCGGTCCTAGTTGCCTATTTTGGACCGTTGCCTGGCAAACCCCCTCCTCGGGGTAGAGTCTACCCTTGTGGGTCCCCGGACCCAAAGGGCCAGTCAACTACATACGGAAACCCCAAAAAGCTTTATCCGCAAGTCCTCTTCACCAGCTGGGGGCTGGTTCTTTTTTGTGGAAAGAAGGATGGCTCATTCGACCCCCGCATCGACTATCGCGGTCTAATAAGATTACGGGAAAAAAAGCTACCACTGCCGCTATCTCGGACTCTTCGACCGCCTTCGGGGGGCTAGGATTTCACCAAACTGGGGTTACGTGGGGCCCATAACAAGACCGGTCCGGAGAAGGGGACGAGTGGGAAGACCCTTCAACAAAGCGGATGGGCATTTCAGTACCTAGTTAGCCCCCTTTTTCCCCCTTTTTAACGCCCCCGCGGGGTTTTCAAGGGTTGTTAACACATTTTTAGGACCTCTTATAAGATCGTGGGGCGTGTATCTGGACACTATTGTTTTTTTCGCCTGACTGAGTCCCACCGTCTCCATGTGCGCCAGGTCCTTAATCCCTTCGGGGGAAGCCTCTTCGCCCAAAAAGGAAAGCCAAATTTTCCCCAAACCACCTGCCCTTCCCGGGGATATTGTTTCCGCCAAGGGGTTGCAAATGGATCCTGCCAACAGCCCGCCGTCCCGAATGGCCTCGCCAAAAGCCTTCGGGGTTTCAACGGTTTCCTCGGCTTTAAAATTTTTACCGTCAGTTTTTCCCACACTTTCGACGCTAGTGGCTCCCCTTTGGCCCCTTTTTTAAAAAAAGGGTGGGAACCCGAGGTTGTGGCCACAGCGGGCCCAAGATGCCTTCTCCCGCCAAGGGGGCCTTTGCTTCGGCTCCAGTTTTTCTCGTCCGATGTAGAGAACCCTTTTTTTTGGAGGTGGACGCATCATCCGGGGGGAAGGGGGGGTGCTCCTCAGAGGGGTTAAAAGGGGGAAGTTGGTCACATGTGGGTTCTTCCAAGAACGTTCTTTCCTCGGAGAAGAAACTACACCCTTGGTGACCGTGAGCTTTGGCCATTTAAAATTTGGGGCTTGAGGGGGGCTCATCTTTGAAGGAGCCCGACATCCCGTGCTAAACTACTCTGACCACAAGAATCTTTTTACCTTTAGACGGCTCCGCTTAATCCCCTGAGGCTCGTTGGCTCCTTCTTTTCGCGCTTCAAATTTTCCCATCCATTTCCGCCCACCGGAAGAAAGTCAAAGCCGATCTCTGTCTCGGGCGTCGGATGCTTGGGGAGGGCTCTCCACCTGCCCCTCATTTCCCCCCAACCGTCGAAACCGTGGCTCCTAGTTTTACGGCAGGTACCTCGGGCAAATCCTAGTGCGCCCATCCCTTGGGGAAAAAAACCCGAGATGGGGTCATGGCTTGGGGAGCCGGCCCCCGGGGGGGTCCGGAAGACGGTGCAGTTCATTGGGCGGTACTATGGGGGCCCGACCTAATCAAAGGATGTGAAAGACTTGTGGCCTGTCTCTTTGTGTGGTCCAACAGACCCGCACCTCAAGCCAGCAGGATTGCTCCTTCCCCTTCCCGTTTTCCGGACGCCAGGTCCCCGATTTCCATGGACTTTATCACGGGTTTTTCCGCCCCTCGGCGGGCAATACTGTCATTTGGGTCATCCCGATCGCTTCTCTAAGAGGTGCTTTTGTACCTTTTTCCGGGACTTTCGCCCCTCGTTTGCAACCCCTTCTTCCGCTTTCTTCCGCCTCAGGCCTCCTCGACACATTGTGTTCCATGCGGGATTCAATTGCTCCCGTTTTTGGCGGTCTCCTGTTCTCGCTCAAAGTGCAAATTGACTTCTCCCCCGCTTACCACCCGCAGTCAAAGGGCAGGAAAAGAACTCCAGATCTTAGAAACAAATCCAAATTCTCTCCGCCCACAAGACGATTGGGCAGGGTTGTTGCCCCCGGGGCCCAAATTTGCCCACAATTCCCCGGCTCCGTTCTACGGGCGCTTTTCCATTTTTTGTGGTGTATGGATTACATCCCCCCCCCCCCCACCCCCTGGCATCGGTCTCGGACGTTTTTTTCCCCCCGCGGTGGCTTTCCTTGGTCCGGGCCTGAATCGGTGTGGGACAACACGCAGCAAACCTTGCTCCGGGCCTTGCTGGATGAAACTCCAGGCGATAGACACAGGAGGACCCCGCCCTCGTTCAAGCCTGGGGTAAGGTCTGGTTGCCTCCAACATTTTCGCCTGGATTCGCCTACAAAAAAGGGTCCCCGGGTTCCTTTGGCCCTTTTTAAGCCTGAAGAGGTCAATCCGGTGGCCTAAAGCTCCGGCCCCCCCCCGATCGTTTCCGAACTCCTTCCAATTTTTTTACTAAAACCCGTCCTCTGAACAGGGGACTTCGGAAAAATGGGCTTCCCCGCCCCGGTGGCGGATCTCGGACGCTTTGGTGAAGGAAATCCTGGCTATGGGAAAAAGACAAGGGGAAAAGACTTTCTTTTTGATTGGAAGGGGTTCAGTTCCCGAGGAAAATCTGGGAGCCCGGGGGAAAATCATGGACCAAAACATATCCAAATTTTTCAGGGCAAAGGGGGGGGGAACCAAGGGGGGGGGGTACGTCACGGGGGGGCTCAGCCCCGGGGTCCCGGGGTGCAGGCGCACCGTGCCCTTTAACCCCGGGGCCCCACCAGACGGACAAGCCGCGTCCCCCCGGGTCCCCCCCCCAGAAAGTCTCCCCCTCACCTGACCGCATCCGGGCTGTGTGCCGGCCGGTGCCGCGCCCGGCCCTTGGGCAAAGCCGCGCCCGGGTCTGCAAATTTAAAGGGCCCCGCGCCCATAACAAACACCTGCCCTGTCCCAATATTCCTCCACCTCTTCCTGGCCCTCGCCGATTCCAAAGGCCCTACCTATGGGGGAAGCCCTTTTAAGTTCCGGTTGCTATACTGTGACCAGTCCCTCCCCTTCTTCTGACCCGAACCTTTTGCTGCCCCCCGCCTTTTTGCCCCTCCCCCGACTACATTTCCCCGCCATTCTGTACCCCCGCTTTTTCCTTGGGTCCCTGAAGCAATCACATCAGGGGGGCGCCTGGTGGAATTCCCCGCGCAAGTCCATCCCGCTTTGCGGCGGGGTTGGTGAAAACCGGGGTTTCCCCTTTGACTCCCTTCCCCGGTGTGGCTTTCACCACGCTTGCGGTTGGGCCTGTGGATCCCCAAACCCCGGTTGTTTCAATGTCATTGCCCCAAGACAAAAATTGGTAAAACAATTAGACAAATAAAGACCCGAATAGGGGAACAATTGGAGATATTAAAAACCCACGAGATACCCCTTTGGGGAGACACATATGGGGAAAAAACGGAGAGTTTTTATGGGTAAACCTTTATTGGCATTGAAAAAATCAAAGACAGCAAAAAAGGGAGACATAGATAAAAAAAATACTTGTAAAGAGACCCAATGGACTTTTGTTTTTAAGACTTTGCAACCAAATGGCCTCAATGAATTTTAACTTTGGACTTTCATTTTAAAAACTAGATTATAAGTTAGTCTGGGTTTACCGGGATTTACACACTGATGGGCCTTGGGGCATATTCCCATTTGACCTTGTTCTATCTTTATACTATGGCATTTATTGGCTATTGTCTCACCCCACTGTTGTACTATAAGGGCCCTTTTTTTTTTTATTTGTAATTATCTAATTAAAAATAATAAATGCTATGGAAATCAATGATAATATAAGGATTTGTGAAACTATGTCTTTCTATACTGTGGCCCCTTATTGTGGGGTGGTTCTGAGTTTCACGAGAAATTAGTCCTCTATCTGGACGGAGGGATCTTACTGGTTTAAAATTGCTTCCCCAGACAGGCGCTGTACTTCGTTGGCCTCTGTGCCTTCAATTTGGCCAGGTGTATTGTGGTTTAGCGTCGGGGGACCGATATCACTAAAGCGCATGCGCGCACTCTGGAGTTATGTTTATGTCTGCGCATGCGCGAATTTTAGAATGGGGAATTCCTAGTACGCATGAGCGTTTTTTTCCATCTCCTCACGAGCGAACGCGCGCGATGTGGCGTGCTTGGAGAATGGCGGATCGGCGGTGAGCATGGAGGAACGGCCCCCTTCTATTAGGTAATGACTACAGAGGTCTGTAGGGAACCTATGGGAATAAGGTAGACGCCCGCAGTGTGGGCGCGCCCTCGTCCAGTGTGGATATTTAAATTGGTCCTTATGGTTAGTTGAGTGAGGCATCTATACTTATCCATTGGCGTATCTACTGGTGCCGTGGGTCCTATTCAGCATCGATGAAAGGAATGGATATTTTTCCCCTGATGATTCCTCAGCGATTAGAGAGGAAGAAACGCGTTGGGAATAAGGAAACATACCTTATGCAAAGGGAAGTAAATAGTACCTAGATTATGATATGTGTTTTGCATTTTGGTTATGTTGATTCAATTGAGGTTTATCAGAATTTGAAATTAAAACCTTTTTGTATATAGTGTATAGGCTGTATGGTTTTTATATCACGACTGCCTAAGGTAACATTGACCTGGAGTTAACTATTAGTCACCTAGTTAGGATAGATACTTAATAGGGTCAGCCATCGAGAGGTGGGGCCGCCCTTTTTCGGGGCGACTACCCCACTTGTACTTTAGGATTTTGATAGTGGAAAGTACAGAGTCCCGGTGAGTATTGCTTTTCCAGATAACCATACCTGGATTTACTCTATGGATCGTGTATACCTTTGACAGTCACATAGCACTGGTGTATTTATGTGTATTTTCTTTGGATAAATAATTTTAATTGGATACTTATTAAAAGTTATATTTTAGAATTGGGTTTAAAAATTTCTGTGATTCCTGTATGTACTAGATTAACCCTTTCAATATAGATATTGGTTTACTGTGAGTAGTTTTATGGAAAATCTGCAATGTATTTCACTGTGTAAACTACAAGTGAATGGTTGTTGGAATACACAAGGATTTTAATGCGGAACCTAAAACAGAATCCGCATTGATTCTTAGTTCCAATCTGTCGTGTTAATACCTTCTAGCTGTGGATTGTAGGTCAGTACAATTTATCATCAACTGAAGTAAAATAATAATCCCGATTTTAAAAATTCCTGTCTGTTGGCCTATCCATTTTTGTTTTAGGCTAGGTTCACACGGTGTATTTGCGGGGCGTAATTACGCCCCCCGCAATTACGCCATGTGGCCGGGGGCGGGGGCGGTGAGGGGGGCCGGCACCTCGCCGGCCAATAGACATTCATTACCAGCGGAGCGTATACGCCGCTGGTAATTCACATGTCAATTATCTGCCCCCTCGGCGTATTCGCCGAGCAGGGAGAGGAGACGTAATCCACAGTTCTCATAGAGAACTATGGATTACCGTAGTTACTAGGATGTATTCAGCCCGTAATTTTCGCACTCCAGCGCGTAATAACGGACTGAAATACGTCCAGGTTTAAGCCGTGTGAACATGGCCTTATTCTTTCGCTTGAGGTATGTTTTTCAATGCCAGCTATCAGACACACATGTGTGTCATAGCTATTATTTCTGTATTTTCTGTAAAGTACAACATCTGAGTATCCTGTAAAAGATGTGATTCAGAAGTATTTACCAGAGGTTTTAGGCATATGATGGTAGAGGTCTGTGTGTCATATAAGAATTCTATATAATTTTTGCTTAAAATGTATTTTTGATTGCTTTTCATGCCTTTCAGCATAATTTAATAAAAGTAGAAATGGATCTGTTGTTTTCTAGCACTGATCAAAAATCACAGTGGTTTTATGGCCTGTAAGACTGGAGCTTGCATCCCCTGAAAAGCATAATGCTAGGAAACCTTTGACATTCTTATCATCATGGGATTCCATAACAATCACTCAAATGCAAGTAATTTGTCAAAACATCAATTTCAGTTTTTAATCTAAGTAGATCTCCTCCCTGTCTCGGAGATTTCGCTGCGGTGTTTGGAAAGGCAAGCTGTATCCTCTCGGAATATAGCCAGAGTGGTACTCATGTGGGAATTTAACATACCCAATTATGATGATACGGCACTTAAAGATAATGTGCATGAGTGCTTTGTAGTTTTTTTTCCTGTCTTTGAACCTTTTGATGGTGATTTCTAGATAATTTCAACCTTTTTAACTGTGTATACTTAAGGCTGTGACCAGCTTGAGCATCCAGGAATAAATGTCATAGGTAAATTGCTGGGAGATCACTAGGTGAAAATGGTACTGGAAAATAACTGGGCTCTCAGAAGTCAAAAGTGTATGTAATAATACGGAATGTGTGCATAAAATTGCTATGCATGAACAAATCTAATACCTCATCTGTAGTGCAATATTACTGCCTCCCCCCCAAAAAATCTTGTGAAATGCTCAGTGACTCATGCATGTCTTTGAATGACAGATTGTTTTCCCCCTGAAATTTTACTTTTACGCTGACAGTTTTTCCCTGAAATATTACCTTTACATGTATATCTCTTGGTGATTCATTCAGTTGTCAGAAAAATATAACCTGCAAATACCCTTGACTGACGTACACATCAGATTAAAGGGGTTTTGCCACGAAGTAAAATTGACGTGGGAAGTTTGAAAATTAAATAACAAATATTTTCACCATTCATCATTAATAAAAATTCTGGTGCATTTTTGTACTAGCTGCTCCTTTAGGGATCCATTGTTTACAGCTCATCTCCAAGGGATATGACCAGGGCTGAGAGCTTCTCTGTCCTGGTCGCACATGCTCAGACATCACCTCTCTTCTCAGGCAGCTACTGAGTGTTCAAACCCCGGATACTGTCATTGTACTCCTGTCCTTTGGACTAGTTAGTAATAAGTCAAACAGTGCAAATAAAAAAAAGAAACCTCAATGAGGTCTGTGCATTGGTAAAAAGGAAAATAAAATCCACAGGTTTGGTTCCTGCAGGGATTTTAACCAAGGACCCTTGTGCTGTAAAGCAAAAATGTTACCTTTGAGCTACAGTGTAGCTACTTACAATTCTATACATAAACAGACCTTTCTTTGACTAGAGAGAGGAAAGGCCTGGTGATGTCATCCTGCTGGGTCACATGATATAAAATTCAAACAAATCACACACGCCCACTTCTGAGCATACAGATCTGAAGAGCTGGATGCAAGAGGTATGAAATGAGATCGTGGCAAAATCCCTTTAATTATGGCCGAAGCTGCTGATTGTAGGATGAGCTAATGTTTATGAGGTCACCCAACTTTCCTCAATGGCAAGTGATTGACGAAAGATGGATCATACAACCACCATAACACAGCTGTTTGGGATCCTGATTAGTTTTAACTAAATATATTTACTCATAGAGCCAAGGTTTTTTTGTTTTAGTTGAATAAATTTTTGTGAAAAAAGGTCACCAATTGTACTGTTTTGTATTCAGATCATTGTGTCGTGATAATGAGATGCTGTTTTCCTCAACATTTGTTTCTATTTTAATGCTTTTTCAGTTTTATTGTTTTGTTGAAAAAATTGAAATCTTAAGCAGCATCAAAAGTTTCACTAAAATAAAAAACAAACAAACATATATATACCATCAATGACCCAACACAAAAATATGTACGGACTAGGGCCTGTCCAATAGATAATTCGGCAACAACTCTCAATAAATTCTTGAGGTTCACAACACAGAAGAATAATTTACCTAGTTAAACTCCTAAAACTTAGCCTTTAATAAATACCAATTAAAACTATTCCTATATCTTATATCCAC